>WAAE01010684.1:0-204949 GCA_013400495.1 Nicator chloris
CCAACTCAAAAGAGTTACAAACCAGTCTGATACATTCTCTGTTCTTTTGTTAAGGTTAGAGACTTATTTGCTCTGGCTCGTAAAAATGCCCCGTGCATTCTCTTCATCGATGAAATAGATGCAGTAGGGAGGAAGAGAGGAAGGGGCAACTTTGGAGGACAAAGTGAGCAAGAGAACACACTCAATCAGCTTCTAGTAGAAATGGATGGTGAGTATTTAATGTCTAATACTATGTTATAATAACAAGGATATTGGAAAGAACTAATATGCTTGTTCAGACCTGCTAACCAAGATTTGGGTTCTAGCTTCAATTCAAATTGGCTGTTTCCTTGTCTCCTAAAATAAAGCGTGGTGACTCACTTTGCTGCAGCCTGATGTTTTACTAAAATTCATTCAGAGGAAAAGAACCCTCATTCTGTATCTCCTAACTCTTTGTCATAGTTGTATTTTCTTCAGATTGTTTCACAATGAGACCAGTCTGTCTATAAAAAAACACAGCTAGCCATGCTGTTCTGCCATTTCCTGAGCAGTTAATCTATTATTGTATTTTGAAGATAAAGCAGGATTTGATACAGTAATTCACAGAGCAGAGCCCAAGGCCATTTTCTTGTTTGTTACAAAAAGCTGGACAATGCAGCAATAAATAGAAATATTTTCAGCTTTAAGATAATTTGTTTAAACTGTCAGCTCTTACATGACCCTGTAAAGTGGACAGTCTTTTTATTTCTGTTTTGGGTTTTTTCACAGGAAATTATATTTACACAGCTTTTCTCTCTATCACTTTTCTTTAACAGGATTTAATACAACCACAAATGTAGTCATTTTGGCAGGTACTAACAGGCCAGATATTTTAGACCCTGCTCTGATGAGACCGGGACGCTTTGACAGGCAGATTTACATTGGTAAGTTTTACCTGGGTGTCTGTATCATCCTGTGTTTGTAGAACACTGCTGAAGTCACTGCAACTACTTGTACATGTATCTTCCTTGCACACTCAATTTGAATATATATGTGTGTGAAAAGTAAAACCATATGGCTTCTATTTTAAAGGACCCCCAGATATAAAAGGAAGAGCATCCATTTTCAAAGTTCACCTTAGACCTCTGAAATTAGACACCGTCTTAAATAAAGATAACCTAGCAAGAAAGCTGGCATCACTAACACCTGGGTTTTCTGGTAAGTGACTCCTCATGCCACTATTATTCTCCATTTACTATTTAAGCTGTAGATATTTGATTTCCCTACTAATTCTGGTTTTCTTGCACCTGATCTTATGGATGACATTTGATTTCATTGTATTTACTGGCACAGCCTGAAATTCTCTTTGCCGGTTTGAGCAAGTAGGAGATTTCTGATAGTCTCAAGTTTTGTCAGTTCCATCCGGGTGACGTGAAAAGGGAGTTTCTTCTGTCTTCAGTACAAGCAATCCAAGGGTTTCTGATTGTTATCACTCGTGTGTGTTCTTCCTTTGTTCGTCCTTTCCTTTGTTGCATTCTTGAACACTTCTGGAGAAGACCTGGGTTTTGTGGAGTTTGTGTGCATATTCTGTAGGGGAATTTTTGTTTCTGGGTGTAAAACCAAAAAACAGTGCAGAACTCAACTACTGGTCAACACAGATTTTAAATTAATTTTTCTAAGCCAGTAATGAGAGTTCTCAGATCTATTCCTAATTCAACACTTATGAATTCTTCACTGGTTTTTGGTCTATATAAAACTGATTTTCTGAGATTTGGCTGTCAATGTTTCTGGCAGCTACAGTGATGATGTTTAAACTAAGTTATCTCAATAGCACTACTGCAGATAGTTTTAACAAAAGGTGGATGGCTTGAAATCAGTAATGTGAAAGGATATCTTCTAAAGATATGCCAATATCTGAGCTATACAGACTTCACATGTAGGAAATGCATGCAGCTAAATATAGACCAATTTAAGTATAATCTACTGCAGACAGAAAAGGAAGGTGGGATGTATCAAACAGATACTTCACTGGTAATAAACTTTATTTGCTGGCTATCTACCTGTGAGAAAAATCCTAAAGCCTATAACTATAGTACATGTATTTAAATATATCTTAAATAATTAAGCTATTTCAGAGCACATTACCTTTAATTTTCAAGCTCAGGGAGAGTTTATAGCAAACTAGTTATAGATAAGGTTATCTTTATGCTAAACTCAGAGAAAAGTGTTGAAAAAGATGAGTAATTCTTGCCTTCTCTGCCTTTAGGTGCTGATATTGCTAATGTTTGTAATGAAGCTGCTTTAATTGCTGCAAGGCATCTCTCAGATGCTATAAACCAAAAGCATTTTGAGCAAGCAATTGAAAGAGTTATCGGAGGTAGGTGAATTGCATCAATTGTTTCTCAAGAATTGCAATAGTCAACTTCCTTTTTTATATGTCTAGGAAGCTATGCTTTTGAATCTTTGTCCTGCTCTTCAAAGTTTTTTTTTTCTCTCCTAAACACACCTGAGATTCAGAAAAGTGTCCTGCCTATATTGCTGACTTCTGTAATAGAGGAAGGGATACGAAGAAACTTCATCAGGACACATACCTAGTTTCTTCAAAACAGCAACAGGAAAAGCTGTTTGGATTTTGGGATGCTTTTAGCTGCTGCTAGCCTGAAATAGTCTAGAAAAGATTTTAAAAGTGCAAATGTTTTTTTAAATATTTGAACATTCTTAAGAACTTACTTTGATGCTAGAAAGTCTGAGGAAGGACAAGGTTGCAGTGAAACCTGAAAGATGCAAATTTCTAAAACTTGCAGGTTTGGGAGGGGTGTTTAAACTTTTTCAATAGATCATATGCAGGGCCTCTAAGTATTGCTCACTGTCTTTCCAAATGAGGTAAAGGATTTCAGAAGAGAAAGTTGTGTCTGAAACTATTAATCACATTTATTTTACAAAGGTTTGGAAAAGAAAACTCAAGTACTCCAGCCAGAAGAGAAAAAGACAGTAGCATATCACGAGGCAGGGCATGCAGTTGCAGGGTGGTTTTTGGAACATGCTGACCCACTGTTAAAGGTAAGAAGTTTAATTTGAACTTGTAATTTCAACAGTAGCATGGACAACATCTTTTTCTTCTTTTTTTTCTCCCTAATGTTAAGAAGATATTAAAATATGTAATCATTTAAAAAGCAGTGTGTGTCAATTTTACCGTACATTTTGGTTCATTACTTGTAACTTTCTTAACTGTTTTCTGACTTAGCTGTTACATAGTTTGTCGTATAAATGTCCTTTGAAAGTGAGAGACCTGTTCTGCCCATGAGTCTGCCTTGATGGCTGCTTTTTTCTGAGGCTTTCAGTACTGATCAATGATTTAGAAGTTACTCTTACCAGGTTACGCAGGTATACTTCAGGAATATATAAGGCTAAATTTTAGTTTCAATTTGCTTTCTTTTGGGTTCACAGCATGACAAGCTGAACATAGAGGAAAAGCACCCCAATCTCCCAAACTTGCACTAACGTTCATAGTTTTGCATAGCTGTGTTTTTAATCTCATCTCAGGCTTAAAAATAATCTTGTACAATTTACTGCTGGAAGAAAGGTCATTGTTAATGTGGAAATTCCTTAAACTGTTCAAAATGCTGTGTCTGTTACAGAATACCTAATGCACAATACATTCAAGGAATTGTGGATTTTAATTAAAATGGTGTTTTGAAAATATCATACAGTTTTTAGAGAAGGTATGACAGTGGTCTTACCTTTCTTTTCCAGATATTCTAGTAGTTGTTATCCCAGTTTAGAGCTAGCCAGGGCTTTTAAGGATAAAACACAATGGGGGCAAAACTGTAAACGGAAATAATGTCTGAATTAAACCTCAAGGGTGAGTATGGTGTAGGTTGTGGTATTAAAAAGCAAGTCAAACTGAAGAATGCTTTATGGTTTTAACACTGTTTAAGTTGCAGCACTGTTAATTTTGTTTGTAGGTATCTATTATTCCACGTGGTAAAGGGCTGGGTTACGCTCAGTATTTGCCCAAAGAACAGTATCTTTATACCAAAGAGCAGCTACTGGATAGAATGTGCATGACTCTGGGAGGACGTGTGTCGGAGCAAATCTTCTTTGGAAGAATTACAACTGGTGCCCAAGATGACTTGAAGAAGGTGACCCAGAGTGCATATGCTCAGGTATGGGCTTCAGTGAGACTTCTTTGTTTTCCTTTACTGTTTTCTTTATCTCCGACCTAACTAATATTTTGATAAGATGCAATTTCATCAGGTGCGTCCCTCAAAAGCCTTGTTTCAGAAAACACTGCATGAATAAACATCATGGTGTTGTTTAGAGATGCTGATGACTCAAATATTTTATTTCAGTCTCACAACAGCAGTCCGTGCTTTAGGCTTCCATTACTGCCCTACATCTGCCCACAGGAACATACATGTTGCAGCTGGATCCAATTGGATCCGATTTAATTACATGTGGAAATTGTTATACTTCTTTAAAATGGAATTTAGTGCTCAGATTTGATCATATCATCCTACATTTACAATTGCCCAGTGTGAAGATTCAATTTGGATTCACACTTGAAATCCAGCCAACCTTGTGGGAAAGCACTAAATGATGTCAGTTAAGGCTATGGGAATGAAGACATTGGTTTGTGTTTGTATCGTATTAACTAATGGAGATGAGGAATTTAAAATCTTATCAATGCAGTGACTCACCTAAGTGTAGCTGTGGGCTACACAGAGGTGTGTTACTGCATTTCCTGCATCAGCACAAAAGGTGTCCTAAGACACTCACAAGGAGCATCCCCAAACCCCACCTACTTCCTGATCTCAGTGCTTCTTGTTGCCTCAGTTCTGGAAGTAAATGTGTAATGATAGCCTGTTAATTCTATGAGATCTTCAGTGACTCTTGTTCAATTTTAAATTTAAAAAATAAGTCTACTTATAGGCTCTTGTACATGTTAACCAAAAAAATATATCAAACTTTTCTTAAGAAAGCAGGTTAAGATGCTTGGTTCTTATGGTGAGATCTCTTTGAATTTTGAATATTTATTGTCATACCTACATGGATCTTGCTAGACTGAGAAGTGCTGCTTTAGTAACCATCAAATTGATAGTAGCCATGGAGTGAATAAATAAATAGCAGTTTGAACTTGCTTCTGCCTCTGCTGGAGCAAAATGTAACTTAAAACATCCGCATTTGGCAACTGTACAAGTCAGTATTCAGTACTGAGTCAAGCAAGATAAGAATTGTTTTCACATTTGTAGAGGAGTGTCTTGGGATGAGGAATAGCGTATGATTTTTGAACTTGATAGAAAAAAACCTTCAAGACCCTCTACTTTAGTAGTTAAGTCAGTTTATCTTTATGGATGAGTAGAATATGCTAAACTTCAGAAGTATTTTGAATTGGTGAAACACTTCTATTTCTGGTAAAGGAGAAGAGTTTTACTGCTTAAGGAAGGCTGAAGTGTTTTTTGTGTAATATCTTAGAATTTAAACAGCAAAGCACTATGCATACCACTACTAACCACTTTTAAATGGTGGGGTTTGTGTCCTTCACTTTAATCAGTAAAAAGAAACAAGTGAGAGTCAACACACGTGTGTTAACTTCAGTAGGCTTGAGTTTTCAGGGAAGGGTTGATGTTACAGGAAAATATAAGGTTGTAGAAAAATGACTTCTTCCTTTCCTTTTTGTTGGCCATATTTTACATCAACATATCCTAAAATCTTGCTGTCTCTCCTTTGTTTATTTGATTTTTTTTATTTTCTTCAGATTGTCCAGTTTGGTATGAATGAAAAAGTGGGGCAGATTTCCTTTGATCTCCCTCGTCAAGGAGACATGGTCTTAGAGAAACCCTACAGCGAGGCAACTGCCAGGTTGATAGACGAAGAAGTGCGGTCGCTAATTAACATTGCCTATGAAAGGACATTAAATCTGCTGACTGAGAAGAAAGCAGAAGTGGAGAAGGTGAGCATTACAGTATTTTTAGCCACTAAGTTCCAGCTGGTAAGCCAAAATCTGAATTGAACTGAATTAGATTTAAAATAGTGACTATATAAATCTATGAGGAAGTTTGCTCAAAACCCATTTGATGTAATCTTGGGAATGTGGCACAAGACTTAACAGAAACCTCCTTTTGTGTTGGAACATCCCTGAGCATCTCACAAGCATGATTTTACATCCCTCCCTGTTATGTGGCCAATTTTCATTTGGAAAGTTGGAGGGAAGAGTTTGCCTACTAACATAGGGTTTAGTAGATGTGATAAGTAAACTTAAAAACCCAAAGATGAAATACCAGGATTCCAACTTTTTGGGCTTAAAAGAAGCTCTTGTAAGCAGGGAAGTTCATGACTTCCTTTTTCTGAATTCCCTTTGAGCATTAATGAAAATTTTGGTCTTCTTCCATTCCTGTCCCTTGGCTGCTTGTGATCTGCCTCACTGCAGCTGAGATTCAGCTTGTGCATATTCTCTTTCTTTCTGCCAAAAAAAACTGATACAGCAAAAGGATATTTTTCTAGGATAGGCATCCAATAGTCTTACTGACAAAGAGACAGGTTTGTACGGGCTCCATAAATCCTGTTGTAGCAGGTCAGCATCCCAAAAGAGATCACTGAATGTGGTTTGTGCTGAACAATGAGCTCACTGACCCAAGGCTGCAAGCTACCCTGGTGCAGTGTTCACACATTGGTATTTTATGGTGCTCTTGAGCTTGTAACACAACAGCAGCCCGACTGAACCATTCCCACTGACTGGAAGGGAACACTTGTTTTCATCTGTCACTTAATTCTTGCATCAGGAGCCTTTTGGCAGAAGCAAAAAGCTGCTGTTCTGAAGCAACAATAAAAGCAACAGTCACCCACAGAGAGGGCACTTTGCTTAATGTTAAAAGCAGGATTAAAAATAAAATTGTATTTGTGTTCCTTAAATGCTTAAGGGGGAGAAGAACCTTGGATCTGGTGAACTCTGAACAACCTGTTTTTTCTATCAAAATAATCAATGCCAAATTAACTGCCTTAACAAACATTTCCAAGTAGGACAGCCATCTTAGGTATTTGATATGTATGACATAACTTGTTGTGCTATTCCAGGTTGCCCTGCGGCTACTGGAGAAGGAAGTGCTTGATAAAAGTGACATGCTAGACTTGCTTGGCCCAAGACCATTTGCAGAAAAGTCTACTTATGAAGAATTTGTGGAAGGTACAGGAAGTTTGGATGAGGATACTTCATTACCAGAAGGCCTTAAAGACTGGAACAAAGAGCGTGAAAAAGAAAAAGAAGAGACAACAGATGAACAGGTTGCTAGGCAGATCAGAGGAGGGATGCCATTTTAACTGTGAAGTGTGTGCCCACGGTGACTTGCACTCTGGAAGAGAAACAAACTCACCTAGTTTGTACTCCAAAACAAAAGATATTTATTCAACCAAACTGTATTAGGGATGGGTGGAAGAGTGATCTTTTGGGATGAGATAAGGATTTTCTGCTTCTGATGTACATGTGTGAGATCATCAGTTCACTGGTAAATGTGATCATCTTGCATTTGCCAGCTGGAGAAGCATACAATGAATTTGAGCTGCAGTGGAACGCCAGAACTGAGCCTCTCAAGTGTTGGAACAGTTCAGATTCATGCACAAACTTTGTGGCACTGGTCTTTTTTTTCCTTTTTTTTTTTCAAAAGTCTGTAAGCTTAAAAAAATCAAAGGGTTTTTTGATTATTTATCTAAACTATACGTGACCTGTTTCCAAAAAGAAAAAGAATCATACAAAATGCATTGTCAAATGTGAAAGTCTACGTGTACAAAGTACTAGCTTTGCAAAACTATCCGCTCTTTCAACTGATCCTTTCCCCTTCACCTCATTTTGATTTTAGAGTCTGTCTACAGAGAACTGCCATGTAAGTTGACAGTGAAACTGGACACTTGCATAAATATCTAAAATGTACTCATGGTTCAGTGTCTTAAATTAAGCTGAAACTGTTTGGCTCCTGCAGTTTTACCAGTCAGTTTTTTACAGAGTTCTGTAAAATATTGAACATATGAATGTGTTGTGTAAATACAGTTTGAGTCAATAAAAACAGTACTTTTCTGAACAAAGCTTGCCTTTGCTTTTTCTTTGCTGGTTTTTGGGTATAGAATTCAGAACAATACAAAACTCTCTGTTAAAATAGGGTAACAGAGTTGTGCTCACAAATACAAAAAGCAGCAAGCAAAACCAAAGGTAATAAAACAGATTGTCAGTTTCATGCTTTTTTGCTTAACCTAAAGCTATGAGGTTTTTTTCCCTGCTTAGCTGAATACAGTTGTCTTAGTAATCTGCTTCTCGTTGTCTCGTTGTTCATTAGTTGGAGAATTCAGCTGTTCAGAAATTAATGGCCTGTCTCCCCAACCCAGCAGAAGACAGGGAAGCATGGGTGGAGTGGTGGTTAAGTGGGGGAAGGAAAATGAACCAATCTCTGCTGGACCAAAAATCCTTTAAGGGTGATGAGTCAGAGGTAAGGTTAAAAGGATAACTAGTGACTGATTCCATCTTTATGTTGCAACATACTGGAGACCAGTAGAATGACAAAGGGAAAGTTTATCTGAGAATTTTAGACCCTTGGTTCTAAAGGTATTTGAGTTAAATTATTTACAGAAATTATTCTGTTGGATTTTCTTTTTCTTCATGATAGAACTTTGTCTATCTGTGATGTACCTACCTTTACAGTGAAGAGGAATGAGGGAAAAGGAGCAAATATAGCTATTTTGGGCATATTTACTGGACATTTTTAGTTGTTAAACACTTCTATTTATCCCTATTGCATTTGTTGAAGAATTTAATGATAAACAGGAAAGCAGCCTGAAAAAACTAAACTTCATTTCCTTAATTATTGGAGTCAAAGTTTAGAATGATTTATTGCACTAGTGAAATTCTTCTGTAAAACTCAGATCTCGCACACATGATAAAGCAGTGACTGATGCCTGTGATTATGCTCTAGTGTTGTATCTTACATGTATTCTGCATTAATGCCTTGTTTGTTCTTTTCTCATCCTCCAGTTTTTCTGAACACTTCTTGTCTGGGATATTCAGTTTGTAGCCAGTGCTGTGGACTTAACAAGCTGTGCTTATTCAGTAAAGGTCAGAGTTCTGCATTTCTTCATTCCTTGCTAAATAAAACCAAGAAAAAACTCAGCAATCAACCACCCAACTCCCAAAACCCTTAACCCAACTCTTCACAATGGCACTACCAGGCTCTGAAAGAATCATCTCCAGGAGATGATTTCTCTTACTCCCTGTTCATATCTACTAATAAATTCTGCTCTTGTTTGGTTGCAGCATGCAATTAATAGGTGTATAAAAATGGCCTTACCTCTCCTTTACCTTTGCCTCTGTTTTCGAGCATTAATTTCCTTGCTTAGCCTTACATTAGTGGGTCTTAATATCTTGTGCCAAAAATGGCAGAATTTGACAGCATTGGGATTTTGGAATCAAAGATATGGAAAAATAACCAAAAAAAAAGTTGTTTACCCAATCTGCTTCTTTGAAGAGGATTGCTAGCCTCCTTCAACTCAAATTTAGGATGTCAGGTGGTTGAACATAAATCAAGAAAATCAAGTTTAGTCTGTGCCGTGGCTGTCAATAATGCTGGATTAATTTTTGTTGCAAGCACACTGAGCAGTCCTGCTTCAGCTACCAGGGGCTTGTGCAGCACCAAGGGAGCTGTTGAGTTCCCTGCTCCTCCCAAGGCCGGGAGAAACAGCAGGTCTAGACCCTCTTTCCCAACCTGGCTCTGTTCCCAAGGGCTGACCACATTTTCCTAAGGGATACAGGTGCAAGAGAAGGAATGGAGAACGTAATCTGAGCAGTAATCGTGGGATGCAGGGAAAGCCATTGCCTGAGGTGGTTTGGTTAAGGCAGCATGTGCAAGGACTCTCCTGACTATGAGCTGAGGGCCTGGCCCATTCCTTGCTGGCTTTGACCAGAGTGGCTTTGCAGAGGAGCTGACCTATGGGGTTAGATTCCAATTTCTGTCCTGATGCCACACCCTCTTCCTAGGCAACACCTTGCCCACCCCCAGTTTCTGGGTGGTCTCAGTGGTGTAGGCTGCCATATTTCCTCCTCAGCCTAGTGCTGACACGTGTTTGTGTCTGAGCAGCGGGAGCTGCACTTCTGCGACTCCTGGGGTCTGGCTTGTCCTGGCAGCCTGCTGCTAGATCCTGCTCTGTGGCCAGGTGCAAAGCAGGTAAAAAAGAAAAAGATGGTGGGCCAGGCACAGAAATAAAAGGTGCCAGAGACTAGGCTGAAAAACTAGAGGGGAAACGAAAAACACACAGGTGAGGAATTTGAGAAGAAGACTAACAAAGCCAGCTAGGACTCACCATGGAGACTGCAAAATAAGAGAGAATCTTCCAAGAAAAAGGCAGGAAGTTATTTGAAGGGAAGTGCAACTGAAGGAATTGCTCACTAAACTTGCTACTAAAACAATTTTCAGTTGTGTCTCACGAAAGGAAGATGATTAGAGTTGTTTGAAGAGAAACAGGAAGTGTTTGTGCTTCTGGTGGCTCTGTTACTGCTTATGCACAAGCTGGTCCTCTGATGATCCTCCTACTGCAGGTTCCTGAGTTCATTATGGTGGGAGGGGTTTTTCCCCCTAGCATCAAATGGAAGAGCTGTCTCTCTTTTCTAAACAGAACATTAGTTTGCCTCTTCCACCTCCACACATTCTAGAAATTCACATCAAACAGTTGCAAGTAAACACATGCACAAGAATGGGTGAGTCAAAGCAGGATCATTGTGAGGTCTGAATTCCACAGCCTCAGAGTCTGCATTCTGCATTTTGAGTCAAGTGTATGAAATGCAATAAGGAACAGGCTGGTTCACCAAGTTAGTAACTCCATTATTTAGCAGTGCCAAGATTTCTGGCATTTTTAAAGTATTAACTTCTTTTTTTTTTTTCCACAGTAATACCAGAATTTATAACTTGGACTTAGTTATGAATTCTGTGTTACAACAAAACGCAGTTTCACACACAGCAAGATGGTTATTTCTATTTCATTCAGCAGAAACTATGCTAGTGCTTTAACTGGAAAGCGTGTGCCACAGCTGTGTGATGGCAGGCTCTGAGCCTGTAAGGCATCCTCCTCCCTTTCAAAGCAAACAGTCAACCACTTACAAAGAATCAACTTCACTTTGGAGTTTAATGGCTTTACTCCCAATGGATTTTGCTTTGTGTTGTCCTGCACAGTAATTTCTCTTCAATGTATATTATGTTATAACTTTATCTAATGCTATAATTAATACATAGCCAAAATCTCACATTTATATAATATGTATTTAAAGGTGCTGCATGGCTATTCATAAATCCTTCTGGCATCACTAGACATAGCAAAGAATGTGGCCCCTGTGACTTTGCTGATTCCTCTACGATCCTTCCAAGGACAATCAGCCAGGCCCTCCCCAGCTCTGCCTCTGTGCCAAAGCCAGTCTGGTTGGCATGTTCCAGCAACTGTCTCAACCTCTGAAGTCCCTTTCTGTGAAAACTTGTACTTGATTAAAGCTAGTTTAGTTCCATTTCTGTGTGGAATGGCATTGGGCAGACAGCTTCAGGTTATGTGATTAACTGTTGCCAGGTTTATATACTTCCTAAAATACTGTCTTGGTCCCCGAATCCCAAACTAGCAAAGCAGCGTCTTGTCAGGAGCAGCAGACATATGGAAATTTCACTGTTTGTAAAGTGCCTTTTTAAGTATTGAGCAATACTTTTGCTTGGAAAGTGCTTCTGAAAGCAAGAAGAAAAAGCAAGAGTTCTTGAAACATTTAAAGTTTGGATTTCCAGAGGTTTTCTCCTTTGTTTGCTTGCTCTGTTGCCTAGGAACTGGCCTAAATAAGAGACTCCAAGTAGACAGAGTGTTCTCTGGTAGAGGCTCTCTAATGGAGAAGGGCTGTTTAATTGATATGAGCAGAAACACAAAGCATGCACGAAGAGCAAATGCCCAGCAGCCACTTTGGCAGCTGGCTTAGGCAGAGACTGCTCTGGCTTGGCTTTAGTGGGAGCAGATAAACCTGTCGTTCATCTTTCATTTTGCCAACTGTTTTGAGTATCGTGGACAAATGCTCTAAACCTTTACCTGCCCAGTTGTTTTAATCTTGGTAGCAAGATGCACAGCACCTGTAGGTGTGGTGAACTTACAAACCCAGGTAGTGAGATCTGTTGGCACATAGCCTATGTCCCCTGTCCCACCATGATCTGTGGAATATCTGGATTTCAGCCACATGGGGCTGGCTGAAATAGAGTTAGGAATAGCATCAGCAGCTGATGATAGCCAGGAAGACCAGTAAGGTGTTGGGGTGCCATTTTAAACCCCAGGAATTCATGATGAACACATCACAAATGGAGGGATTTCATACATATCATCAGTGATTATTCAGCAGCAGCAAGTGAGGAAGTCACACAAATCCAGCCTCTAGCCTGCAGCTCACTGGGTATTTATGTAGCATTGACTGCCCAGAACACTTCTGCTTGAGAGCGTACTATTAATTTTTATTTTTAGAGGACTGGAATCAAATATCACTGTTAACAGTTACTGTACAGAATATCTAAAAACTTTTTCTTTTATTATGAATAAATTTGGTTTCTGGCAGTTCAGTATTGTACATTTGGTATAGAATACTTCAAGCTCACAAGATTCTTACTCATAATTGGATGAAAATAGTGCCGCTCTAATTTGTAGACTTTCACGCCTATTTTACATCTTCTCTTCTACAGCTTTAGAGGTGACAAACCCTGAAGAAAAAAGATCCCAAACTAGCAATCTCCATGTTCGGACTCTCAGGCCAAAGTTTTAACTGAATGCCTTACATTTGTCACATGAATAGAAATGGCCCAATTTTCGGAAATGCTGAATGTCCTCAGTGATCCAAATGGACTTTGAAGAGCACTTCTAACATCTGAAATGCATCCTCCCTTTTTTATTATTTTTTAAACATAAGTATGGATTTACAAGCCTAATTATCAGAAATCCAGATTTGAGAATTTGGCCTGGAAAAACCTCGCACCTAATTTTTTTATTCATTGATCTCTTCTTCATCGTCTTCAAACGCTTCCTCTCCATCATTTGCTGTTGCTTCTTGGTATTGCTGATACTCTGAAACCAGGTCATTCATGTTGCTTTCGGCTTCTGTAAACTCCATTTCATCCATTCCCTCTCCCGTGAACCAGTGGAGGAAGGCCTTTCTCCTGAACATGGCGGAGAACTGCTCCGAGATCCTTTTGAAGAGCTCCTGGATAGCAGTGCTGTTGCCAATGAAGGTGGAGGCCATCTTGAGGCCACGGGGAGGTATGTCACACACTGCCACCTTGACATTGTTCGGGATCCACTCCACGAAGTAGCTGCTGTTCTTGTTCTGGATGGCCAACATCTGCTCGTCAACCTCCTTCATGGACATGGGGCCGCGGAAGACGGTGGCCACTGTCAAATACCGGCCGTGCCTTGGGTCACAGGCTGCCATCATGTTTTTGGCATCGAACATCTGCTGGGTGAGCTCGGGGACCGTGAGTGCTCGGTATTGTTGGCTGCCTCGCGCCGTCAGAGGAGCAAAGCCCGGCATGAAGAAGTGAAGGCGCGGGAAGGGGACCATGTTTACTGCCAGCTTCCGGAGGTCGGCGTTGAGCTGGCCTGGAAAACGCAGGGATGTGGTCACCCCGCTCATGGTGGCCGAGACCAAGTGGTTTAAATCACCGTACGTGGGAGTGGTGAGCTTCAGGGTGCGGAAGCAAATGTCATACAGGGCTTCATTGTCGATGCAGTAGGTTTCATCCGTGTTTTCAACCAGCTGGTGGACCGAAAGCGTAGCGTTGTACGGCTCCACCACTGTGTCAGAAACCTTAGGGGAAGGCATGACACTAAAGGTATTCATTATCCTGTCCGGATATTCCTCTCGGATCTTGCTGATGAGCAGGGTTCCCATGCCAGACCCTGTGCCTCCTCCCAGGGAGTGAGTGAGCTGAAATCCTTGCAAGCAATCGCAGTGCTCACTCTCTTTTCTTACTACGTCAAGCACAGAGTCAACCAGCTCTGCCCCTTCTGTATAGTGTCCTTTAGCCCAGTTGTTTCCTGCACCAGTTTGTCCTAAAATCAGATGCAACAGGGAAAGAAAATACACAAAATTATTGGCAAGGTTTGATATTTGCACGCTAAATGGACTCACATCTGTAACAAAAGCTGGTATAAAACTGTCAGGTAGATAACTGTGCTCTTCAGTTTTGCCTACAAATATCTCTGGAAGTATCAATATAAACTTTTTATATAGTCTCTGGCAGTTTTCATTAATGCCTTTTGGTGGGTTTTGGTTTTTTTTTTTTTCTTTTTTGTCATTTTACCTTCCATAAATGCAAGTATGGCCTTAACTCCTTGTTTTGAAAACTGTCACACTCCCAATCCTGATGATTCTGTAAACACAAGATTACTGTTTAATATTTAAATGCTTTCTGTCTGTAAGGACCATGATGCATGCAAAGCTAAATTATAGATACATGTATCTCAAAGAAAATGAGAGGTTCTTGGACTGTTCTTATGAGTGAAAAAGAAAACATTGTCATTCAAAAGTAAAGCTGGGCTTCAAAATCCTATTTAACTTGTTGTATCAGGAACTATAGCTTTTTAAATTCATGGTTACCTAGCCTGAATGAAAATAGTGGTCAACAGAAGCTTCAGGGACATTATTTCAAAAACTTAAAAGTTAAGTGCCTTTTAGGTTTTACTGATTTCCTTACAAACTCACTATTCTTCAGGATATGCAAAATGACTTGCAAAATTGGATTACTGGTATTTCAGAAAAGTCAGAAGTCCATTCTTCTCTTCCCATGGCTTGTTTTATGTGCCACTCAGTTTATTAAGATAAACAGTGTGGATCATTTGCTATTGTCACTATTTTGTTATTGCTTAGATAACGAGGAGGATTAAATTGGGGAATCAGTTTTTTAGTACTCCTGTTCCTCACAGTGACTACTATACACATACATTGTGCCACTGAACTCACATAGGGTACTCCTGGGAGCGGTATTCAGACAGAGCAATAGTTTCAGAATTAAGTATAGAGCTGGCAGATTCTGTGCTGTTCCCCAAGACCTTTCCCTCCCTTCCTATTACCACATCTCATTTCAATTCCCACAGCACCATGTTGGTGCCAAACACATGAACCAGAGAAACTGATAGCTGGGACACTTCTGAAATCCTATGCACTTTTTTTTCACTGCATAAATGCTTGTTTTCCTCATGGTGTGTTTGATTAGTTAAAGCATTGTTCTGTATGTTGCTATTTTTTCTTTGAGCCTAGGGAGCTCAGCACTTCCTGTCCAGCTGGGCAAAGCACAAAGTAATATCCTTCCAGAATTAAATGTGTTTGTAAGCACCTGCAGCCTGCTGATCCCCTACTACAGAGCAGATCCCCTACTATGGATAGGGCAGCACATCAGGACACACAGAAACAAGCAAACATCAGCCCAAAATGCAGAAGGCATTTATTTTTAATGGAGGTAAATTCTGATTTTAGGACAACTATCAGCTACTCCTGTGGCAAAACTATACTCCATCCACTAGGCAGCCATGTGCTTAGGGTCTCCAGCATTTTCACTGGAGATTTCCTGCTTCTACACCCACTTATACTTCCAGAATCACTGGCTCTATAGCACTGTAAGACCACCACAACACAGAGCATGTAAACATGCCCTGGAAGCTCCAGACTTCTTACCCCATGACAATACAGTCTGGAGGTGCCATGGCCCTGACAAGGCTGCCACAAACCTGGAAATTACGATCACAATCCTGTGAAACTCTACTGGATGCCCTTCACTTATCAGGTATCTACCTACCCGACCTCTGAAAATCTAAGGCAAACACATAGAAATGATCAAATTTCACCAGGAATAAACTGTCTAGGTGGAAAATGAGCCTGTGCCCACAAAACTCAGGATCTGGAAAATCTTTTGCCAAGCCTGGAAGCCCATCTCCAGCATCCTGCATCTGTCATTTGCCAGGATCTAAAGAAGCCTACATGAAGCAATCCCACAATTTATCTGCACTCCTGGCACCTCCAGATCCTTCTATCACTCTTTCATTCACCAACACGCTGTAGGGTTATCACACATGTTCAGGTTGAGCTGCACATGCAGAAAAGCCATTTGTCTAACAGTCAATTTATTTTATAACCCCTAAAATGGCACCTGTTTCCTACAATCTTCTTTCACTTCTCTGCTCTTTTCACTGCTCAAAATGCAAGATAAACCTGGTAAAAGAGCTCAGTACCTTGCACATTAACATTTAGGAATAGCCCTGCTGCAGAACTTGCCTTTGGCTGCCAGACAGATATTTTGTGGTTGCCCCCATCAGTTCATACAAATTAAATTGGAGTGGTATCTCTGTAGCAAATCTAGCAATGGTGTACACAAGAAAAGAATGAGAAATGCAAAAACATGCAAGTGAAAACTGGTTAAGAGGAGGAGACACATCAGTGTTCACAGCAGCTCCTGGTGGGCAATTGTGTGCTATCAGAAGGCCAGGAGGCCTGCTGCTGTCACCCAGCAAGATCATTCCCCCTGCAGTTCTTCACCTTTTAGATCTCCACCTTGTCAACACAGGCATTAAAGTATAAGTTTTATGTTGTGTCCATCTCAAATCTCTTGTTGGTTTGATATAACATTCCTGTATCTGGAGTGTGTGACCGTGTGTTGAATACACCTGCATGAAATCCTGCTCCGTGGCCCATGGCTACTTGCTGTGGAGATGTGGACACATGCAGGTTTATACAAGCAGAGCAGGAAAACATCCCTATCAGAAATGAACCCGTACAGCCTGGGGTACAGCAAGTACAGGACTGCCAGCCTCTGCCACAAAATCCTCTGTGGGCCCAGGGCAGATTTTTAAAAGAGAAAACAAAATGCTTTGTTGGCTTTTGACACAGAAGATCATTACTTCAGCGCTCAGCCATTCTACATTATTCAGCAGGTTGTGAGGACAGTGCCTGATGCTGGCAGAGGCCTCTGTCAGATACAAGTCAATCACATGCTGTTGGTTCATTGTTATCTTGGCAGGAAGGGAGTACAGCAAACTGGACTATTGTTAAAAGACGCTCTGAATTGATTTTGCTCTGGTTTTACTGGTGGTGTGCCAAACTGTAAAGCTCCAGTTCAGGTATTTCCACAGGTCAGGTGAATTCACTTTCAGAGGGCTTGTGTTGTTCGTGCAGGTGAAAGGGAATGAAAGGAAAAACCTGAATACAGAAATAGATTTCATAAAGCTGCCTATGTCTATGGCTTTTCTCCCTAAGCTTACTTCTGCGTGTTGTAACTTACAACTCCTTTGGAAGAGACCCTTAACATCACTGCCATGGACTTTACAGGAGAACAACATGGACAGCATAAAAGTTTTAAGTCAAAGACTCAAAGGAACGCTGCATGGCTTTTTTACTCCCCTCTCCAACCCCAACAACCCAGACTTAAGTTTGTTTTATACCACCCAAACTATGTTTATCTTTCCTCTGTCTGTCCCTGGCATTGTTCCTTCCTTATGTTAACACAACATACCAAACTAAGTTCCAGCCTAAGCTTGCCTTGTCAGGAGGAAATGTGTTTGTGGCTAGTGCAGACTCAGAGACCAAAAGGACATGAAAATTCTCATGGTAGCTTTCATTCAGACTTCTTGTTTCAGCAAGTGGCTCAGTTAATTTCCACACGCTGTTTCTCCTTTAGTGCAAAGGGACTGATAATGCTTCTGTACTTCATAAGGGTACTCGGAAAGGGTAATGTGCATTTTTAAGCTTAGATGGAAAAATACTACAGTCCAAAGTCAAGCAGTAAAAGGAAAAACAACCCTCTGCAAGAACACTGTGAAACCAGAACATCTCCACATACTCCCAGACTCTTCCTCATTATGCTAGAAAATAACCCAGTAACTGGCTACATGTGCGTTTTCCATATTACTGCTGATCTTCTTCCACTGTTACTATACTGCAAGGATCTTCAGAAAAAGTTTAATTACAGCCTAAAGACAATTCTGTACTCAAGCATTCAATGTGAATTTAAGCGAGGAGCTGTCTGGTTGGTTTGTGGTTGAGGTTTTCCCTCCCCCCTCCATTTTCTGCAGAACTTCTGTGCATTTTGTTGTGAAGAGGAAGATTTCTCTGGAGTTCATATATGTGGAAAGCAAATGTACTTTATCTGAATACCATAGGAAACTTCCAGCAGTTTGCTAACCGAAGGAATGATCAACAGAAGAATAACTTTTTCAGTTAACAGGATGTTTTCACTGGCTTACAGATAATTGCAATTCCATTGATAGCTATTAGGATGCCTCAGTAGGATCACCTCGGAACAGGGAGATTGAATGTTTTTTGACCATTCAGTTGGTAACCAAACAGCTGTTGAAGAGCTCTGTTTTTTTAAAGAAACATCCACATACCAAAGATGAAATTATCAGGCCGAAAGAGCTGACCAAAAAGACCAGACCGCACACTATCCATGGTTCCTGGCTCCAAGTCCAGTAAGACTGCTCTTGGTACAAATTTGTGAGCTACAAGAGAAAGTAAGCATGCCCTTAATGTTCAGAAATAAGCTAACAGAGTTATAGCTTTTAATGCACAAATATATTATGTCTCATATTGCTAGTCTAATATATAGTTCATACATATATAAGTACTTCCTATACAGAAAGTCATGGTGGTGTAAAACTCACCTCCATAGGAATAAATCAATTCAGCGTGGAAAACAGACCTGACATCATTTGGGTTCTACAGATTTTACATTTTGTAAGCTCTTTATCAGCAAGAGAAATTTCTGATTAGAAAAAATTGTTTACCTGTTCTTTTTAAGAAAGTAGGTAATCTTTTTTGTGAATATAATCGAATATTGTGAGTGAAATGCTTATATTCAAGTTATCCTAACACATTTCCACAAATTTTTATTCTTGAAGGATTCTCCTCCACTGAAAGAGCTATTTGGTGTACACGGCAAACAGTAGTAGTCAGCACACCTACCGCAAAGCACAAAATAAACAATCTGGGTCAAGTTGAATTTGTTCAAGGAAACTCAGGTAAATAATATGAATACATCCCAGCTGGACAAGAGATGAGACATTCGCACTTGCAGGTTCGTGTCCACAGACCAAAGGACTCCAGATCTCCATTTGACACTGTTAATACCTTTCAACAGCAGAGGACTCTGAGGACTTGGATGCCTTTTGGCATCTTATTAATGAAACAGTTCTCTATTACCTATGACCCAACACTCTCATTCATGAAAATTAAAGAGAGAGTACTACAGATGCGGACTCATCTAGCCAACAGTTTAATTTGGAGTAATTGAAGAAATGCATTTGGCGAAGTAATCACACATTTGAAGACGACTACTGTAATGTTAAATAACAAACAAACCTCCCCCTTCAGACCCTAAGACCCTTGTGCCACTTCCCTGTGTCTGGGGAGATAGTACCCAGCCATCTTAATTCTATGCAAGAAAGTAGATAGTATTTGTCTGTTGAGCTGGGCACTGCTGGGGGGATGGTGGCACGTGAGGAGTGCGGCCAGATGTGCAATGGCTTTATGAGCCCATCGTCTTCCGATTCCTGTGCCCCTTCCCACGGAGTCCCCTGTCCCGCACCCCTCCGCGTCCCACACTTACAAGATGATTCATTATAGTAGACATTGATCCTTTCCAGCTGCAGCGCTGAGTCACCGACATAGCCTCCGGCTGGGTCAATGCCATGCTCATCACTTATCACTTCCCAAAACTAAGGGAGGAAAAGCGAGAAGTGGGTTGGGAACTTCCCTGCGGAGCACCGGGGGCCCTGCCCAGCGCCCGGGCCGGGGGCGGTGCCGCGGCAGCTGCCGGATTCCTGGCGTGCCCGCCGCCCCTCCCTGCCCGCGCGGCAGCGGGAGCCGGCCGGGCACCGGGATTCAAACCCAACGGACGAGCGGCCCCGCGCCCGGACGGGCCGCCCAGACCCTGCCGCCCTCCCCCGCCTCTCAACAGCAGCCTGGCCGGCTCAAACATAAAAATAGTTTTAAAAACAACCTTTTAGAAGCTGTCCCGTTTGGTTTCGGTACGTCCCGAGGCCTTTTATGGTCACGGGGAGCGGAGCGATGCGCGGTGCCCCGGGCGCGCCCGGCAGCGGCTCATCGGGGCACGGGCGGCCGGCGACGGGGAGCGGGGGCGGCCGGCACAGCCCAGCGCAGCCCCGGGTGTGCAGCAGCCCCGGGTGTGCAGCAGCCCCGGGGAACCACGGGCGCATCCCCCGGGCGCTCAGAGACTCCGCAAGCGGCGGGCAAGCGGCGGCTCCCCTTCAGGCTCACCTTGGTCCCGATCTGGTTTCCACACTGTCCCGCCTGGATGTGCACGATCTCCCTCATGGCTGCGCCCCGCGGTCCCGCCGTCCGCCCGCTGTCCCGCCGCCCAGGCCGGCTGTGCGCGGCGCCGTCCCGCCGGGCGGTGCTTTATGGGCTCCCGCACCGCCCCGCCGCTCGCCCTGCGGCCGCCCCCGCCCGGCACCGCCCTCGCCACAGGGGCGCGACGCCGCCGCTGTGCGACACCGGCCCTCGCGTTGTCCCCGACGGCAGTGGGGGTCCCTCGGGGGTCGTCCTGCCCCAGCGGCAGCTCCCGTCCGTGGTCTGCTGCTCGCCCCAAACCCAGTTCAGCAAATGTGGCTCCGGCATCTTCACCCCCGTGTGGCGGCCGGACATCGTCGTCTTCCCCGTCTCCTGCTCCGTCTCCTACTCCGTGTCTGCCTGCCCCGACGGGCGCGCACATGGCAGCCTTTGCCGCAGAATTCTTCTTAGGTAGAGTTGCTTCACAGGAGGGGTGATGAGACATTGGAATAGGCTGCCCTGGGAGGCAGTGGAGACCCTGGAGGTGTTTAAGGGAAGACTGGATGTGGCACTTAGTGCCCATGGTCTAGGTGACATGAGTGTTTAGTCATGGGTTAGATTCGATGATCTCAGAGGTGTTTTCCAACCTAACTAATACTCTGGTTCTGTGATTCTGTGAAGGAGCAGCATCCAAAAGAATGGGTAGCCCTTCTCTGTGCCTTGCCATCTCCCTCACACAGCTCTTTCCTGATGGGCTTTTTAGTTTTGTTTTTCTGGAGTGGTTTTTTGTTTTTGTTTTTGTTTTTTTTTTTTTTGTTTTGTTTTGTTTTTTGTTTTTTTTTGTGTGGTTTGTTTGTTTGTTTGGGGTTTTGTTTTGGTCTTGTTTGTTTGGTTTCTTGGTTTTTTGGGTTTTCTTTTGCCCGTAAGACAAGCTTCTGCCTGAAAATTGTAACTGGGGTGTCAAGCAGTCTGTGGAGCAACTTTTCTGAGAGCTCATGTCACCACAATACAAAGCATGCCCTGGGCTATGTATGGTTTGAAATGGCTTAATTTTTAATGAAAAAGGAGATTTTCTTTCCCCTCCAGAGAGGAAGCCACTTGCCACAGCTGTTGAATCTGCTTTATGATCTCTTTGGGTAACTGCTGCTCCGTTTCTCAAGTAGAGGGTACCTGCTGTCATGCCAGCATGGCTCTTCCATGGGATGCCATTGTCTGTTTGGCCTATCCCAGAGCTTAGCCCTGGTGGGAGTCATTCGTCTGTCCATGCACATCTGTGTTGCCTGACCCAGTCTCTGCTGTTGTGCAAGAGCAGCCCAGAGTTACAGAACCTCCTTATCCACTTGTTGAAAGGTGGCCCAACTGGGGCTCTTCTGGAGAGCAATCTTGGGTGCTCTCTACAGCTTGAACATGGTCAAGGTAGCCCCCACTAATCAATATATAACCTCCAAAACCCCAAAATCTACGTACTGGGGGGCCACCTGCTGCCTGTCTGCCCTTATGTTGCTGTGACGTGACCGATGTCAGCTCGAAGCCGTGCTCTCAGCTCCAGCCTTGCCTTTCCATAAATGTTTTTCAGCAGGGCCTGTAGCATCTTGCAAATGACCTCCAAGTAGCCCACATGCATCATGCTAGGCTGAGTCAAATGTCTTTCTGACATCAGGGAAGCAGCTGGAGGATCAGGATCAGCATGTTTGCCTTGCAAGCAGCCATTAGCAGAGGACTGGATACTATGTGCCTTTTTCTCTGCTCAAAATAAGCGTCCTTCTGTGTGTGATCTGCATTTTTGGAAGAGATCCATGAACATTATTCAGCAGCCTGATTAGTGAGGTTGTCTTGGACATGGCCTGAATCTATATGTCCTTGACGATGCCTTCCAGGCCTGGCTTTCCCCATGCTTTGCAAATTCTCCCGTTTACTGTTCATACTTGCCATCCTCTTGCCTGTTGCTGGTGTGGCAGTTCTGAAAATCCAGTAGGTTCCCAGATGCAGACAGTGGTAAGGCTGGGCGTGTGTTCCCGGCAGGCTCCCACACATACAGATACAGACATGGCTGGCCACCCTGACTAACCCAGGCAGAAAACACAGCACTCACACCAAAACAAACAGCATTAATGGCCTCATCCTGTTCCCTTCTCTGGCTGATCAGGACAGAAGCCCGTTAATGGAAAATAAATGTAGATTTGTATACATCTGTACAATGTGGATCCCTCTATAGCTGGTCTGAGACACTAATCTTATTCTGTTGTTAACACCTGAATTCCAACTCTTTCCAGTGGCTGGCAAGTGTAAATGTTATTCCAGAGGCCTATAGTTCCAGTCTAGTTGCTGTTAATCTACAGCTATGAACTATGGCTCCCTTGTCCAGTGCTGGCTTTAGGACACTCAGCCTGTTCAGTAGCTGACCTCTGGATCCCCAGTTGCCTCACACAGAGATACAAACAGACAAACAAGTTTCTCTGGTAGCTAGTCCAGAGTTGTGGCCTTACCAGTAGCCGACCCCCCCACAGTCTCCTCGGCAGGTGACTTAGAACCCCTTGTCTCTCCAGCAGCCAGCTCAGAGATCCTCTGGTCTCTTCACTTTCTTTCCTGGACTCCTGGCTGCTCCAAAACTTGACTTCCACCTGCCCTGGTTTGCTGTTTGCTAGTGACCACACACAGACATGCAGATTCACACTAAGTGTGTGCTCTTGTCTCTCCAGTTGCTGCATCTAAGACACACAGGCCCCTGTGACTTGTGGCCCCCATGGCTTGTGGCCCCCACCTCTAATTGGTGGCACTCAGGTCACCATACACGTATATACACATGGAATATAGATGCTGCTCTCATAAAAAAAAATAAAATACAGTTTATAAGACAAGACAGACTGAGATCATCAGGTGCAAGGTGCAGCCAGACAAACATACTCACCAACAACTTGTTTACATCCAATCAGGTCACTTTAGCCCCCTATCCTTTTATTTTTCTATATCAAACCATCTTTATCCCCTCTTACACCCACCTTTGATTCCTCCTCTAAACATCCCAAAAGTCATCTTGTACAATCCCAAAGATGTTCTTCCCGTCCATCCCCTAGAGATTCCCAACTTCTGCAGGCAGTAACTCCTCTCTATACTGTGATCCATGGAGTCTGTCCCACTGGCTGGTGGTGATGGGTGTCACACCAGACCCCAGGCTGAGCCCTCACTGGGAGGAGCCAGGTCAGAGGCTCCTTTTCTCTGGGTGTGCTGCTGGATTTCTCCACCTGCCTCTGTTCCTTTGTGCTCCTTTCCATTTGTGACGATAAACCTTGAATCACATAACCCAGCAGTAGGTCAAACCCATATGATCATCTGAATCAAATTATATTTTAAGAATAAAAGTAAGAAGGAACAAATGGACATAGGTAGGCAGTAAGGGGAAAAAAGAAGCAAGGAGAGTGTACTGTACTAGACCATGTGCCTTCTGAAGAGCTGTATAGGTTGCACTGCTGTCTGTAATCTTTGAAATGTTTGTCTACTGTTTGTGAGCAGCAGTCAGGCAAACAACATTTAGAGGCCAAAACTTCAGCCAGCTTCCCACACGTACAAAGTAACCCTCTGAGGTATGTGGAAGGCTGTAGAGCTGTGTGCCTGATGGAGCTGAGCAGCAGCTTACCCAACGAATTTGCATGTACAGATTTTATAGTTATGTAAATAACTTCTAATTGTCAGTCAGATCTGAATCAACTTGCAGCTTCTCCATGTTTTACTGCTGGTAATCTGAAAGCAGACACTTTTGTTGGTCACTGGATGTAGATGTACCTTCTAATCCTTTTCATCCATGCTTGTGTTTACTTAACAGTTCGGCTGCTTTAGGAGGTGAAGGTGCCATTATAACCTGTGTCCATAGAATCCTGCATATTCTTCTTAAGTCTCCACAGACTTGGTCTGGGATTTTAAAGGCACTTAGGTGTTTCAAAATCCTCCAATGTACTTAACTGTTATGGGTTACTTATGGCTGTATTTTAAAACCTCACTAAACACTTCTTGGAAATTTAAGGCACCTAAATTTCTCCCTGGGTGCTTCATCTGACTGAGTCCATGAGATTCATTCTATATTTAGATTAATATAGAAACACACTGTAAATTCTGTACAATGGATTCTCACTTGTTATATTTGGCCCTCTCAGATATCTTTCTCACATACCTATAATATATATTGACCTCTAACCTTCATACCTCATAGTCTTTTTTATTTCCTATTCATCCCATAGGTTAATTTAATACTTAGAGGATGGCTTTTTTTCCACCACACACAAAATAGGAGAAGAACTTTCTTAAGATTTTCTTTGCAGATTTACTCCCTTCATTGTTGTTCCTTATTTATTTCCTTTTGCAACTTTAACTTCATTTCTGCCGTTAAAAAGACTTAATTAATATATTTAACCTGAAAAATTAGTAAAATGTTGCAGCAGCTACAAACCACCTGTTCAAGTTTGCACATCCATGCTCCAGGCAGCCTTTTGAACAATCAGTTACATTCTCAAGGTATCTCTTGCTCCCTAGTGTGAAAACAAAAGACTAAATACTAGAAGAGGTCCAAACTTGCATTTTAGGGAATGGTGTGACCATTTATGATAGAGAGGATATGGATTAAGGAAGATCTGTCTGCTAGGCCATATCTGGATTAGTCTGACATTTCTAGCTGGTAAAAACCCAAGGCAGTTTATTTCCACCAGAACACTCTTTGGTGCTCCAATGTGATGGCCTTAAATGTCATGTGATTCTTTATTCCTGCGGGTCAGAACTGACAAGGTATCAGATAGTAGCAGCAGCAAACTAAATACTCACACTGATCTTGTGTGAGATCCAGCTGCTTTGATACAGCTGCACACATTCACAGGATGGGGCCACGGGGGGTTGTAGAGCATTCAGTGTTCTGTCTTCAGGTTTTCTCGTGTTCTCATTGCTCGTGCACAGGCTGAATAGAAATGGATTCCTACAGGATGACGAATTTCACAAGGCAGGACAAAATATGTAAAGTGCCCATGCTGCAGAGTAAAAGGATTTTCCAGTAATAGCAGCTCAAGCAACAGTCATGTCCCACAAAGTCACACGGAAATTTGCTTTAATGCCCTGGAAAATAAACAGCAAAGTTCTTCTGTATTTAGCTAGTCATGTGATATGATTGTTAAGCTGCTTCCTGCTTTTCAGGAAACACATTTGTGTTTATATCAGGGTTGTTGCTAAGACTATTTCTATTTATTGAAGTTTTTAAGGACTAGCGAGAAATTCATGACATAAGAGAACATTTAACAAGTTAGCTACTCTTTTCTTTTTTCAGAATTATATATTTGTTGCATTTTGATATTTAAGAATATCAGCATGTGTCTATCCAGTGTTCTAAAGCTTGTTAGCACTTACATTAAATACCAAAGGAATAATTATAATCCACATGGTGGATTTACTCAGCTTGTAGCAGGCTAGTAAATGCTACTAAGTCCATGGTGACCTTTAAGGGGAAGGTCCAAAGATCAGTCTAGTTCCTGTCTTTCCTCTTTAGTCTGAAGACTTTCAAGCAAGTTAAGAAAGGGAAAAAAATCTTAAAAGAATTTGGTTTTGGTTTTGGTTTTTGGTTTTTTGGGGTTTTTTTTGCCTGGCTTCCTGAGAAAACTGAGTGTGGGAAGCCATGCTGCTATTCTAGTATGTACCCGTGTATCTCCACCACTACCTCTTTTTGCATCAGCCTCTTGTGACAAAATCTACAAGAGGCACATGAGTGCAGACACACTGCAGCTGCAGATGAGTCTAGAAACAGCTCAAGAACCCAAGAAAAACATTTAAAAGGGGAAGTGAGACAGCAAGACACACACACACACACAGAAGCTTATGGTCTGTTAAGACAAACACCAGGCCACATATTTAGCTCAGGTGCTTTGGAGCTTGTATTCTGCCCAGAAAAGCCATTATATCTCATATGGTTCTCAGTTTCTTGCTTTGTTACCCCCCACCCCCCCCAATTAAACTTGTTGCTGTGGCAGCTGTGGTTCCAAGAATTGCTACCGATGCTCAAACACAGTATTCAGGGATTGTGTTAATGCCACTCATCTGGCTGCTATCTGTAGCTGTCAGGGGAGATACTGCTGATGTTTGCTTTAGCCCACAAGATGTGATCTGAACTTTGTAATGTTAAAGCAGAGGTCACTAAGTCAAGTCAGGGCAAAATATGTTAAAGGTGCAAAGTCCAAGAGACTGTGAAGTGACACTGGAGGAATTCCACCATCTCATCCAAAGGAGTTTCTAGCTGCATTTTCCACACATTTTTATCACTATTTGACCAAATGGATGGAAAACTTTAACTCCAACCCTGAATATTCGTGTATCTCAGTACAGGTGCTTTTGCACTTTCCAGCACTTAATGTCTTTTGATTTCTGACTAAGATATTTTCTGTCCTTTGGATATGGGTATTTTCTTTCAGCCCTTTGTTTCTCCCCATGCTTAACCTCAACACTAACAATTACTCCTCCAGGACTTTTTGCACAGTTGGTCACAGTGATTTTTATGCAATCGCTGTAGCACCTGGAGCAGAGGGAAGCATGTACCTGCCTGTTTTGTCAGGCAGAAATGTGTACTTGGTGTGGCTGTGTTTTTAACCTCCATTCTAATCGGTCACTTAGCTACACAAACAAACAGAGCCAGAGAATGGGCTGCACTCTGTGCTCAGCAGAGTCAGAAAAGGAGCCAGGCTAGTGTTTCCTTACAGCTACAACCAAGACTATGGCAATACAAAATTAAGGCAGGCATTTATCTATGTTCAACTCTCCAGCCTCTCTACACATTAAAGATTTTAGGGAACCAATCTGTTTGGAGGACAGAGTGAAAACATAATTTAGGTGGAATGTATACCACCCATTATCTGTATCATGTGGTGAGTGAGTGGTACAGCTGTAAGAGGAAAATGAATATGAGATATTGGCAGCTTGCTTTTGGAGTTTAGTCAGCTCTGAATAGGTGCCAATACAATGCAGAGCTTATCAATGGAGTCCTGGTGTTTTGAGTGTGGGAGACATCAGAACAAGGACAAAAAGATCCCTTAACCAGAAGTTGTGCTAAAGATTATCAGGAAAAAAAACCAACATGTTTTGACCAGATGAGTGCATTGATGGCAGCTGGTCTTAAATAGATGGAAGATCTGTCTAGTCTAGAATTCATCTCTGACAGTAGTCAGTGATGGATGCTAGGGAAAGAATATGGCAATGCTCCCCCAAAAATGCCCTTCTACATCTGCCAGTCAGTGATTAAGCCTTTGCTGAACCACAGGAAGCGTCTGGACCCCATATTTAATAGTTCTTTTCAAGTATCCTTGAAGTTATTGAAATGCTTTTTAACCCAGTTACACTTTCAGCTTCCAAAGTCCCCTATGTCATTGCCTTCCATGCACAACTGAATTCTATTTTGTGAAGAAGTAGTTCTTTCTGCTGTAAAGCTGACACCTGAAATTGGTGCCCCATAACTCTTCTGTTTTGAGAAACAGTGACTACCAGTTTCTAATCACTGCTGTAGCTGTGTGTAAGGTGAAGGTTTTAGTGGTTTTGTTCTTCATTTTGCCTATCTGTACAAAATTTTCTGGGCTGAAGGTATCACACTGATTAATCTCCCCATGTTTGAGTGTGACCCTACACTCCCATGATAGTCCTTGCTTATCAGCCTCCTTTACTAGCTCTACTGCAGAGTCTGTGAAATGGGAGTACCAGTATTTAAATCATGGTCGTCATTTATGCAGTGTTACAGGATGCTTCCTGCTCTGATTTTTATTTTCTAACATGCCTTGTGTTTGCCCTCTTGGTCACTGCTGAGCTTTTTCCTTCATTGAACTGTTCACACTACCTCCAAGATGTCTTTTGACAGTGGTGACAGCTAAATTAAATCCTGTCACTGGAACATAGGCATGGATTTTCCTGTGTAGTGCAGTTAAGGATATTAAATTTCATCAGATGTTGTTTATTGAAATTAGTATCATGAAATACTTCTGAAACTCAGTCCATCCACTAACCTGATTAACTGTCCTGAAGATTTTTGTACAATCACAGAGATTTACCAGTTCAGTACTTTCTTTTCCCCAGATCATTTAGAATTGAGCAAATCAAGTCCAAGCAATCTATGGATTTCACCTAAAGTTTTCTTGTCTTTTTTTGCTAAAGCATCTTATCCCATCCAGCTCAGTCTCCTTAACACTCTTGAGTAAAACCCATTGCAGCAGAGATCTGTTCTGCAACCTGTGGGAGGGGAAGGGGGAAAGATAGGTTTAGGTGTTATTGCACAAACTTAACCTTTCATGGTTTTATTCTCTGAGAGAAAAAAAAAGAAAAAAAGCAATAGACCTCTAAGATGAAGGGCTGGAATCCTGTTTAGACTGTCAGTTATTTAACACTCACCAAGCAAAGCAGGTACTTGAGATGAAATGTGTAGCTCTCCAGGTAAAAGTGATTCATCTCACTGTGGGAAACACTTCTTCTATAAGAGCAGGTTTGCAGCTAAAATCGACTGTAAATTGCTCCAGTCAGGTCTTTGGCTTCTCAGGTGAGTCACAATTTTCCTCCTCGCCTGTTTTCTCAGGTGGTGAGTGGCTCCTGGCTGCCACCCTTCCCTACCAGCACAGATCCCTCTCACCTGTCACATGTCCAATGCAGACCAGCATACCACTCCTAGCCTGCTCCACAAATGATTCTCTCAGATTACATTTGTGGGGAGAAGAGCACCATTCCTCACAAGCACTCCAGCCCCAGGACAAACAGCACAGCACAAGCTGAGACTGGACAAAGCCTGGCTTATTTTTACCAGCACAGTCCCCAGCACTGTCAGGGCTGGCTGGGTGCAGCCACTGCGGGGACGTGCTCTAAAGCTAAAACTGAATGCACAAAAGCAGCTGAGCCATCCCTCTCTGGGCAGGGCACTCCAAGAGTTACCTACTGGGAATAAGGAGAGCAAGCCAACATTCACACACAGAGAGAGCTGAACATTATTTTTCTTAGAGAAGCGCTCTGCAGCAGTGGTACTGAGGGTGTTCACCCCTTGCCTTGGACTGCAGCCCGTGAGCAGCATCACCATATTCATGATCTAAAGGCTTCTGAATGCTAAGAATGTAGGAGGTCAGTCTGGCCCAGGACCAGGACTCAGCCCACTGCTGGCCCGGTGAATAACACACTTCATGGTCGGTTTGTTGAACAGAGAACGAGGATGGGGGAGGATGTGGGGCTACAAAATACACTGGCTGCACAACTGGATGCCACTGCTTTGTGGGAAGGGTGTGGAGACACAGTTGCTGCCTGTGCATGGAAGATTTGCAGAGAAATATAACTGTGTTGTGTAAATTTATTTCATTGTGGTGTCCTGACTCTGTTAATGAAGAGGGACTTTATGTTACATGTGGCTGTATGATCTGTCAGGTCTGTCTGATGTTTGCTTAAGCTCTAAGTAATCAGAAGTGTCTTAGGACACCAGCTTGGTTAGCATGGAACATAGTTATGCTAAAAGTGCTACAGAAACAAGGAGGATGATTATTTTTATATGAAAAGACAACATGAACAGCTAGAGCAATAGAGATGGCCAGAGGAGATCTGGAATAGGTGACGGAAGGCCACAAGAGAAACAACATAACAGGTCCCATGGGTAAAGGGGTCGCCAGGGCAAGGCATAGAAAAATAGCCAGGGGAACGGAGTGCTTGAAGCTGGTGACATCAGGGACAGAGAAAAAGAAGAACAGAACGTAGCAGATGGAATTTTTCTGGTGAAAGAAAACCAAAAACCAAAATGTCAAAACCAACCAACCAATCCCCCTGACCCCCCCCTCCCCATATTAAACCTCCCCCCCCAACTCAACCTTTGGAGAGAGAGAAGTTAGAGAAAGAAAAGTGACTTTTATCTGTTAGATTGCTACTGCCTTTAGTCATAGCTGATGCTGCAAGTGACAAAACCTGCTTTGTTTTCACCGATCACAACTCTTGTGAAAACTGAACACGGTACCATGTCAGGCCCAGCTAAGACTAGGAAGAATTGAGAGGGCTGTTTACTAAATTCAGTGCTCACAAAGGTGAAACTATTAGAGACAGTACTTTTCTTATCAAGATGAAATATTGATCCTAATGTAGTATGCAGAAAGCGCTTATAATAATGAGGAAAAAAAGCTTGATCATCCCATCCAAAGATGAACGGGCTTTTCTGGGAGACTGGAATATTTGCAGCAGCTATCTAATACTTCATGATTTCTGGTAAAATGGATTTATTTTTGAATAATCAATCATCTCTGAAAACACATCAGTTATTCTGGAAGATAGTGACTTTTATTTGGAAAGCATGATCACTTGGGTGGAGATTAGAACAATATTCTGCAGCTGTTCAAGGCAGATTTTCTAAGCAACTTCCCTAAGCAGGCAAGAAAGCAAGAAAGCTGCAGCTGGGGAAGCACCTACATTAAGCACATTTGATACAGGAATCACAGAAATGATGGTGTTTGCAATTTAGCTTCTCAGGAATAAAATAGAGTGTACCATAGATTTCAGTTTGTCTAGCTCAGTAATAAACCTTATTTAGAAGCAGTCCTTCTACTTAAATTAGATTATTTATAGTTTTCTTGTACATTCTCTCCTGATTTTTGAGATGGGAGACGATTATTTGAAAACACTCCTTAATAAAGAGCAGCAGCAAACCAAGCTACGTACCTGTGCAAGGGAACACATTTTGTAATTAGAAGTGTTTTTAACATAAAAGATTATGGACTTCATGATGTAATTAAAAATGTGTCATAAGAAGTTACCTGTAGGACTTTAAAGGACTTCTTATATGTCTGAGATTTCTCTGGGTCTGTAATAGACTGACTGACTACACACATCATTAAGCTACTGTTTTCTGAAATAGAGTTGTTGTCTGAGGATCTAAGCTTTTTCTTTTTTTTTTTTTAACACATGACAATCACAAACAACCTGTTATAATAGTTACATTACTTACCTCCCCTCCAGCCTAATCTATACATAATGTATGCTAATTATTGAAGCAGACTTTTTAGGAAACTGCTGGTCAATCAATTTTTTATGCTGGAACTGCATAAAGTGCATCATCCTGACTCTGGAGTCTATAAAGATATACTTTAATTCTAGTATTCTATTTCATTAGTTGTTTTGTTTTATGAAACTACTAACAGTAGTATTTCAAAGTTCTTTTTCCAGTGATAATTGCTATTTATTAATAAATATTTCTAACTAAGCAATTAGGAGTGGGGCTTACTGTGTATGATTCAGACTGATGGGTGACACCTTAGTAAAAACACACCTTAGACTGAGCTTAGTAAAGTGAAAATATGAACTTTGTCTTGCATATGACTGTATTTTATCCCTCCAAACATTGCTGTGAAAAGCCATTCAGAAATCACTCCAAAAAATGTGTTTCCAATTTTACCGGCCACCACTAGCACAAACACCTTGGGGTTTTTGCTTATTTTTACTTCCAATGTTTTGTGCTTGTGATATGTTAAATTTTGCTGTCTGCCAGGCACCCACCTCACTTCATCTCCTCAACAGACATGGGGAGAAAATAAGATGAAATAGTCTGTGGGTCAAGATAAAGACAGGAGGATCACTCACCAATTACTGACATCAGCAAAACAGGCAGAACTCAGGGAAGATCGATTTAATTTCAGCAAAAAATAGAATAAGATGGTCAGAAACAAAGACAAAACAAAGACACCTTCCCCAAACTCTGCTTTCCTCCAAAGCTGAACTTCACTCCTTCATTCCCAGCTCTTCTACCTCGTCTCCCTGTCCCTAAGCAGTGTAGAGGAATGGGGCTCATGATCCCCTGCCTCGCTCCACATCCATTCTTTTGTGCTGCTCCTTCCTTGTCCCCCTTTCCCCTGCCCCAGCAGGGCTCTCCCCACGGGATACAGTCCTTCACAGGGTGCTCCAGTGTGGCTCCCCAGCACAGCGTGTGGAACACTCTGCTCCAGTGTGGCTCCCTCATTGCCCACAGCTCCTGCCATGAAAATTGCTCACTCCTGGGCTCCCCATGGCTGCAGCTTCCTCCAAGGCATGTCCCCCTGCTGTGGGAGAGGGGTCCATGGGTGGATGTTTTCTCCAGCATCTTCCTCCACAGGCTGCAGAGAAAGCTCTGTCTGGCACGTGGAGCAGTTCCTCCCACTGATTTTCTGACCCTGAAGTCTGCAGGTTATCTCCCACAATTTTTTCAGTTCTCCCTCACAGCTGCTGCACAGCATTTTTTACCCTTTCTTAAATACGTTTCCACAGAGACACTGCCAGCTTGTCTGAAGGCATCAGCTTTGGGCAACGGTGGGTTCATTTCAGAGGCAGATGGAAGGAGCTCTACACGACACAGAGGCCACCCACACAGCATCCCTCTGATTCCCACTGCCAAAGCCTTGCCCCGAACCAAATCCAGTTCTGTTTTGTGCTTTCCCACAGCAGGAAACCAGACCGTGATTCCCTCACAAGAGGGGAACTGCTCCATCAGTCAAGCTCGTCAAAAGTGTCCCTTAAGCTAAATACAAGATGTACTTATTAGATAGAAGAGCAATAGACAAATCACACTTGCATGCTCTAACCCTCCTCAAGCTTATCCTGAACTTGACAAATATGATATTTCACTAAACTAAATGAATTTTTTCCCTGCGGTCAAATGTCTACTGCTCTAGGTAAATGACTGCAGAGAGGTTTTGTGAGGCAAAATAAAGAGGTCCTTGATTCTAACAGCATTTAGTGAACACCAGGGATCACTGAAACCTTCTATCTCCTGTACTCAGTATTTTGTAGTCTTTTGCAACTTTTGTAAAAGATGGAGGAAAGCAAACCTTTTGTATGAAAGGAAACACAGTTTGCACAGTTTCTCTGAGGCCAGAAAGTGAGTCAGCAGCAGGGAGTTAAGAGTTCAGAGCCACAGAACAGCATCCAGTTACTTCACTGCCACAGTCCAGCATTTGGAAACAGTTTGTGCCAGACCATAGATTCATTAATATTCATGATTATTTCAGGAATAAGTTATTCTGGAAATGAATAGAGACAACATCCAAAGCCACTACTTGATTTTATTTATTAATGAACGATGTTCCTTATAATTGGCACCACACAGCAGAAAATATTGCCATCACTGAAGGCAATTTTCACCCATCTCAATTTTCACAGCAAGCTAAACTGCTGAGGTTAAAAATTGTGAAGTGGGAAAATAGTATGTTTTCCCTTGGCAAAACAACAACCCTTACACTTAAAAATATCTTAGCTACATATATGACGATGTAAGGTAGAGGAAGACATGATAAGCTCTAAGCCCCACAAGGATACTTGCTGATACATAACTGAAGTGGTATGTTAATCACATTAAGACCTCTAATAAACCTTGGGGCATCAAGTCAAAAATATACTTTGTACTTTGGTTTTAAACTTATTTTTTACTTTTAATTAAGTAGATTGTGCCTTTAGTTCAAATGTGATTTCAGGGAAGAAGCACACTGAAATGATTTAGAATTATATTTCTGCCAGTTACAAATTATCATATGAGGTTATCTTCACTTAAAATTCAGAATTACCAACATTTCCAAAATTGTGTGTACCTACCTCTTTGCACACTTAACTGAAAAAAATTTCCAGCTCCAAGTCCAATTTTTCTGCTGTTACCTTCCCCTCCTCTGAAGGGAAGGGATTCATAATGTTTCCTACAGCATGTTTCAAATGACCTAAGGAATTAGACCCTGCTTTTTCCTCTCTCTCTGGACAGAAGGGCTTTCTCCTGAAAGAATCATAAGGTGCAAGAAAACTTTCATGGGTTTATGAAAGGAAGGAAATGAAGTAATGATAAACTGCACACACACAAAAGCTACTAGATTCTTCATTCTGGTCATGAAGAAAGCAACTTTGCTCTGTCTGCAGAACATGAGCAGTGCCTGAGTCAACAAGGTCTCTTACTTCAGTGAAAATTCCTTTTTTGGTAACCAGAGAGTAGGACTTGGTGCATTGTTAGTAAGTGATGCAAAGCAACAGGCAAAGAGGGTCAGTGCAAGCAAGGAGGCAGCAAACATGTTTCACACCTTCTGCATGTCCTCGCTCCCAGCCTTGTCTGCAACAGCAACAAGTGCAGGTTAACTAGGTTCATGGCAATTAAAACTAAAGTTAAAAATGCCAAGTGGAAAAATATAGCTGCTTCTCCACATACTTGCAGTTAAGAGCCTGTGCTTTTAGGTTTTGTGTCTTGCTAGATACTGTACAGCACTGGTGTTTTCTGAAATACAGAAAATTTCTACAGTTTTCTGAAAGGTAGATAATGCTAAAGTTTTCTTTGCTGCATACCATATACAGCTGAAGTAAAAGCTATACTTCCTAAGCAGTCTGTAAAAAAAAAACAAACCAAAACAAACCAAACTGGTTCCAACTCAGAGAACAACAAACTCCTCCAGTCTGACTCAAAGCCAAAACTTTATTTCCATAAAGAAGTTGGTACAGTAGCAAATATCACCTCCAAACACTAAGCCCCTGAAAGACCCAGATTCAGAAGCAATGAAAAAATTTTAGGTACAACTTCCAGGACACTTCTCCCATTTTGAGAAAATATCAAAGCTGAGCTCCTTTAATTCAAAATGCAAACAGCTGAACAGAGGGAATTGCTCCAAGATGGAGACTGCTGCCCACAGGACCTTCAGCAGCTCGAGTTGTACATGTTAAACTGTTGAAGCAGCAGCTGCTTAAAAACATCGCACATTCACAGCAGGTTAGCTTCTCAGAGCACTGCTAGATTCCCAGATAGTGCCACTGTAAACTATGGACTGTTAGTCCTGTAACAATTGCCTCTGGCTAGAGAGGGCTTGAATTGGGATGTGCACAGTGCAGACGTGCAAAAGCTTTTGTACGACAGATGCTGAAGAAGCAACTCAAACAAAGCAACAACGAGCTAGTCCGGTTCTTTTACTTTTTTTAATGCTGGTGCTCCCACCTTAGGCCACGTAAATATTCTTAGAAGCATTTAAGAGAATTTGCTTTCAAGAGGTGTGCTTGTTTTAATAGAACAAGTGGTCCTTAAAAGCTGAAAAAAATAATTACCGTGTCCTTGTAAAGTCAGTTAAATGCAATTCCTTGACAGGGAAAGAAAGACTTTGGCCAATGATTAACATGGCAACAATCATTTATGCACAGGGTGTCAAGAAAAATACAGATAAAACATAAAGAGGTTATAGCAAAATGGAAGCTTTCTCATTACTCCCAGAATAGTTTATTGTTTTCTTCTGAAGGACACCTGACAGTGCTGCAAGTTCCAGACATTCTTCACTGTGAGAAATTCAGAAAGAACAAGTCCTCCCCTTATCTGGAGCAGTATGCCCTCTGCCTCCTCCAGCAAACACTCAGAAGTAGATGGGAAACAACAAGAATTAGGAGAAGACACCAAGGTTTTTCTTAGCTATTTATTTGTAATACCGTTATTTAAGAGATGGGCAGAGGCTGACCAAAACTTGCATCCATCAGTCCCTTTAGCACTTGGGTTTAGGCTGCCTTTCCTCTCACAGGTGATTTGAAAGATGCAGCTCCAGGTGTGTGGCATAGCCACACTCACAGTGGGAAGGCAAAAATAAGCATACCAAGGTGAGACTTGCAGCTAAAAGCAAGAGCAATTTTCCCATGTAGCAGTGACCTTTGACGTGAACAGACCCAGCTAAGAGGTCAGAATAGACACCACCACCCATGATACTTCATCTTTTCCAGCTTTCTGCTTCTCTTTCAGCACATCAGGTCAGTGCAGTTGGTGCACACAGTTAATGGATTCCTGTCTCAGAGGCATGGGGAGCACTGGGGGGGTCTTTTCCCTTTCGTTCCCACTGATTTCCTCCCCTGCTCCATTTCTTCTCTTGGCACCAGGGATGTTCTTACTAGGTGGCACCTGCTGTCAGTACAGACACATCTCCTGCATCTGATGTCCCCTTAACAGCTTTCAGCCTTGCTAAAGTTCTTCATGTGCAAGCAAACAAAAAACTCAAAAGCTACATCTGTGAACAACCAAAACTGGGCTTTTGTTCCTTCACCAACATGAGTTTGCATTTTGACACAAGATGCCTCATGCTACTTGTTCTCCAGTTTTTCACACTGTTGAGGAAAAGCTGACTGAAAGCATAGCAACAGTTCAGTAAACTGCAGGAAGCATTACTTTGTCCTTTAATACAGCTTATCTTGGGAGACTATAACAGTGCAAATATTCACTTCAGAGCATACATGTATGTTATGCAAGACTAGATAGTGTCCTGCTGCTCTCCCCTGAACCCAAGGGAACAAAATATCCAGCATCTCTTACATGTACCTCAAGCTCAACTTGATGACCTGGTGTCATCTTGCAACAGTGAAAACTGCAGATGTGGTGGTTTAATCCCTGAAAAAAGCTTCAACAGGTTGCTTATAAGCCATATTCATGAAACCATGGCAGATTATTGAATGCTCCGGCAGAACTGGACATCAGATTCATGAAAACAATATTATCAGGTTCTTCAACTGCAAGAGCTGTAACAACCTGAACATGCTGAAGATTTGAAAAAAAAAAAGAATAATGAAAAGGTTTTATTTGTTTTAAGGGAAGTAAGGCTAAATCTTAGCCTTCTGCTTAGTAGTTGCACAATATCCAATTAGACTTCATGAGAAGAATCAGTCACTGAAGAAGGACTGAAGTTGCACTATATAATTCCATTGTCAGCAGGAGTAAATAGGTACACTTCACTTCAATGTCAGTTTCACACTAATGCCAGCACTGTTAAGGATCAACACAAACAAATAAACACACCCCATAGTCCTCTTGCCCTCACGGCCCAGTCTGTTCAGAATCCAAGTAGATTGCCATGAAAAACAAACAAACGGAAAGAAAAAAACCACAAGAACAAAACAGTGTCTTGATTGGAAACTTGCATGCTTTGTAACCAGTGGAATATTTTTTGCACCAAGCATACTTATTCTCCATTTTGAATTGCTGGGACAAAAACCTGCCCTCTCTCTCCTTTTCCAGATTCTCAGACATTAGGCACCCATCTTTTTGTGGTGTTAAGAGCCCATGAACATCCGACACTTCATGACTAAGGCCTACAAGCACTCCCAAAGACAAAAAATGTTAGTTCACATTAGTGCACATCCCCCTACTATAACATTATTACAATCAGAACCGGGCAAGAGAATGTCTTAAAGCAAAAGGATTCGACATCAGAAGCGCAGCTGTGGTCACTGCTCCCGCCTGGATCTTGTGCACATGTCATCTTCATCATATTCACCCATCAACTGCAACATATACGTTCCAGTATAGAGAAGAAACTGTCCAGTTATTTGTGCAGCATGGGATATTAGCTGAAGCACTCTCCTGGAAGAAAAGCCATTTGTTTAAGAAAAAAATCACCACCAAGATTACATTACCCATTTCCACTCATAACATTATGATGAGTTAAGTCAATAAAACCCCCTCTCATTCCTTCTCACTTCTGAGAAGATGGTAATTTTTGTGCCTTCTTTAGAGAAAACACTTGATTGACTGAAAACTATTGACGTGTTGGCAGAACCAGAAATCACATTCAGCAAAGCAGGCTGACATCCTGCTAGACCCCTACAGGCCTTCCTCAAAGCCATCACTCAAACTATCACAGTACCACAGAAAACAACTTTGCCTTGGGAGCAGCATTCCTGCAGCATAAACTCACCTCAGATCTCACGTTTGTCATTCACTAATGCAACCCTGTTTGCATCTTCAAGCCACAGATCAGACCTGATTAGATCTGAAGCTGAACAATCACATTACAGTGGGTACTCAACAGCAAAACAGGTGAAGCAGGAAAATTACTGCTGGCCAAGCTGCAAGCCTTAAGAATTCTCAGTTCACAACTATTTTATTTTCTAAATATTTGATAAAATCAGCATTCAAATATATAGTGCTGTGTACGAATCCGTACAAGTCCATAGATAACATCAGGTAAGCATCAGAAGTTGACAATATAAACTGTGGATCTTCACAAGGGAAGTGACAGTCACATTTGAATGGTCATTTATTCAACTTAGTAGTAACTGCATCTTCCATTCTGCAAGAAACAGCAGGGACATAAATATTGAGAGCTACATTTGAGTCTCATCCCCCAGAAGTTAGGAGAGCCCTCATAAGTATGAAGCTGAGGCATTGGGAAGCAGTACAAAAAACCTGGAACCATTCCAAAATGGACTGGCATCAGTTTCTGAAGATACAGAAACCAGATCAGTCTCTCTTCTGCAGAAAAAAGTGGGAAGATTTTCTGAATGCCTGTCTAAGAAAACATACAGCTGTGAACCCTCTGTTTCTATTCACTTGTCCTTTGAGCTTAAGCAGAGAAGGAAAAATCTTCTTCCTACAAATTCATTTTTAACCCCACTGTCATGAAAGGTTTGCAGTTGAAATCCAATGCCTCAACATAGCAGAATACCCTGTACTTGGAGCCTGTGAAGCCTTTAAAGAACACTGTAGCCTTATTCATGCTCCCCACACGTGCCGTTTCAGCATGTTCTTCCTCTGCCACGCAGAACAGGCCAAGGAGCTTTACAGTTGTAAAGAAAGCTGCACCTGGTGCTGGCCTTTGGAGCAGCTGCAGTGTGTCATTTGCACACAAGAGCAGTTGCCACTTAAGCCAGGGAACAAGTTATTTGTTGAGCTGGACATTTGATCCTTCAGTCGGACACTACAGGGGAACACCAGGAGGGGAAATGCACTAATCAGGCCTGGCAGGCTTCCAGCCCCTCCCATCATGAACAACTGCAGCATTTTTCAGTCCTTTCCCTCCACACTCTGCATGTGGGCTCAGGGAGAGGGCATCAGAGTTAGCAACCTGGAACTCATTAGCAGAGGGACTACACCAGGATCCTGACATCGTCTGTCACTGATTTTGACAGCAAGTTGAGACAGGCCATGTCACTGTTGTGTTCAAGGGTACCCAAGGTTATCTCTTCTGTCACCCTGCTCTTTGCTAGCAGGCTGTCATCCCACCCTGACAGTGACATTTCCCTTCCAGCTCAGCTCTGTAACATAACAGAGCTTCCAGAAGAACTCCACAGCTACTTCAGCTGTTTGCCAGCACTGCTCCTTTCTCACCAGCTGCCCTGTCTTGGCAGGGAGGCAGAATTGTCACTTCAAACTCTCCTTAGCAGCACAAGTTCCAGTGCTGATACTCAGTTCCATAGCAGGCAGTCAGAGATCAGAGTTTGTTTTGGCTCGAGAGAGTTTGACAAACACAAGAACTGGAGGACTGCAGCTGTCCAAGGGCAAACCTCTGCTTTGAGGAAACCCTAATGAAGTCAGTGTTACAGGTGGGTGTAGCATGCAGCTGGATCATCACTTCATCCAGACCAGAGAGGAGTCTTGTCTACAGCCACACCAGCTGTAGCCTGCAAGATTAAGGAAGGGACCACCTAAGTAGAGTGGGAGAGGTCATTGAGACTGAAGGGCAGGGAGCAAGATCAGCATTACAATGCTAATCAGCATACCTGCATCAGGAGAGAAGGACTGCTTAAAGACTTCATATAAAGGCCACATGTCACTCTGGACAAGTCAAAACGTCACTGATGACATATACATCTGTCTGTCAAATCTGGTCCTCAAGTAATAAAATGCAGCACACCATTGTGCCTCAACCAGATTTCTAAAAGTCAGGTAGAGAAATCTGGGATTGCAGCCTAAACAACTGTCCAAGTAGAGCACCTCTGGGAAGGGGTCTGAACTCAGGAGTCTTCTTGAACCAGGGCAGAACACAGCTGATCTTGATAAGGCACCAATTTTCAACTCATTGCTAAAAACAGTGGACTGGACAGGTATTACTTTAAGACAGCACTTCCCAACAGCCAGCTCCACCAAACTCCCAGCCCACAGCAGATCAGTCCTGCAGGAGACAGTGGTCCTTCACAGGCTCCCTTAGCTAGCCTGGACTCCACACCAGCTGGCTTAAGAACAATGACATCACAAACATTTTAAGAACAAAGACATCTTGCTACAGATGACAAATCCACATTAAAAGAGGAGAGTGTCATCTCTCTTCCATTTTCCTTTGCCTCCATGTGGCTCTAGTGGTCAATCTGGCAAACAGGAACGGCAAGGTCTGAGCAAGCTTTAAGACCCCTGACATTAGATCTCAAATTCCTCTCATTTCATCCCCTTGAAGTCTCCCCTTTAAAGACATTGTTTCCCCAGCCTCCTGCATTCTTCAAACAAGTCAAGGAAATGTGAGGAAATTCTCTCAGCAGAACAAAGAAACTGTACTTACACCCTTTCAGTAAATACAAGCCGATAAGAGTTTTGCCGTGACAGAAACTTAAGATTCCTTCATAAAAAGCTATAGGAAGTTTTTTACCAGTCAGCTATCCACCTTACAAAGAAAGGGCAAGAAATAACAAAAATACTCATTTTATAAACACACCTGCTTCACAGAACCAATAGCAAACACAGATTTTTACATTAACACGTACAACTGACCAGTAGTGGAAACACACTCACCGCAATACACTTTTTGCTCCCATGCATTTTATGTCATATGAGATAGAGTAGATCTCGTAGAAGGTTGCCTTGATGTTCAAGCAGCCAATAAAATCCTTAGGGTTCAGTTTGTACAGATCAAATGTGATGTTGGCTACTCCCATTTTCTTCTTTTTTCTCACAGCGACGACTCCATTTTTTGTCTGATTTAAAAAGAGAGAGAGACACTTTGTACCGCAACACAGGGAACTACAGCAAGACAATTATTAACAGTGCAGCCCTTCAGAAGCAGCTGTGCTTATTCCAGTCTTGGGGCTAGTTCTTGGTCAATTCTAAACTGGAATTAAAAGCATTAGCACACAGAAAAGGCAGTCTGTAGCTTATGTATTGTTTTTCAAGTCCTGAACAGGTTTCTGAAGTTTTCCAAACAGACACCAAAATTCTGGAGTGACAGAGCACCTCCTGAATATTTATTTTCTGTAGTAGAGCTCCTTCAGAGTACAATGAAGCCACTGGACAGTGTTCCTGCCATTTATTTATCCTGGTACATTCTGGCTGCTTTTTGAGGCAGCGAGGTTTGGCCACTAAATTTCCAGGATGACATCGGGTCCTTCTGCTTCGTCAGGAACACAATACTGATGAGCACTCTTGGAGACAGCTACAAAGATGACATCTGTGAAAAGTCAGGGACTCATTTCAAAACCTGGCTCACAACATCTCTTTCTTCCTACTAAGAAGAAACACAGGGAGGGAATCACTGCTAATGAGGCCAAGGGTTTAATAATGAGATTTTAAGGGGAAAAGCAAAGGAAAGGGAGCACAGAAAGTCATCTTCCATCTTAAATGCATCCTCCTTCAGTGAAAGCAGCCCTTGTCTGCTGCAGGGTGTGTGCTTCAAGAAAGGAAAAACAAAAAGAAAATAGTAAAGAGAACCTATATTTACAGAGACATCTAGTGGATACACGGGATCCTCTGCTCAGCACATTCTGCTCAAGGTTAACGACCTGGCAGCTGCCAGGCTGTTTTCTGCATGCTAAATGAAGCAATAAAGTTGTGTAAGACTGGGCCTTTTTGTACTTGACACCCCAGCCCTCAGACAGTGTCATGATAAGCCAGACAAAGCTAAACACAGCAGTATATCATTAGCCAGCAATTTTATGCTTGTTTTACTTTGATAACCTCCAAGCTCCAGCAACAGGGTCCCCTATCGACAACAGCTTTGGACGTGTACAAGCAGTTGGTGTGCTTGGAAGCCTCTCCCCACACCCTTCCCCACTAGCACCCAGAATATTTGGAAAAAGCAGGACAGAGCTGGTGCTACACTCCAGGTGACTGGTGAAGCTGTGACAATCCCTCTGTTGTCACTCAGCACTTTCTGAAGAGGGGCTGCATTCAAACTTGTGCTGCTGCAATGCCAGACAGAAGAAAGGAGCAAAGTGGAGTCACACCCGGGCTGCAACTCCTTTTCTACCCTTGGAGCTCATGCCCCAGGTGCAGATCTTGATAAGCCAGTGAGGTACTTTGGGGAAAAATGTCCAGGCTGCCCACACTGCAACAGGAGACTGGGAAGACAGGGCCACAGGATTGTACATGTGGAGGCACAAAAATTGTGTCCCTGCTTACAGCTCCATGGCCAGCTCTGCACCTGGTAGAAAAAATTCTGATGCCAGATTTTTAGCAACAACCATCTCATGGAAAAACAGCTCTGAGTTTGACTCTAAGTTATTAATGTACAGATCACTATTTCCCCATAAAAGAACCAATTGAATACTGAATTTATGCGATTAGAAGGCTAAAGCAAGCCAGTTTTAATAGGTCTTAAATATCTTGAAGCATGCAGACTAACATTAGGTTCTGATGCCAACTTATGGCTATTTGCAAAATCAAACAGGCTTTTTGCTAACTATCGTTAACTACTACTGCCTTCAGAAGGCAGAACTTGATTTATATCATTTCATTTGAGTATTTTTACAGTCTAAATCTAATCTTTAAAGACATTGCATTTTTTAACTTCATGGAGTCAAAATCCTAATTTTCTTTATGTAACAAAAAGACTCAAGAACAAATATTTCTGAGCTTCTCCAAAAGAAGGATGTTTTCCCTGTACATCTTTTCAGCTGAAATGTTTGATTTCAACTGCTGGTGGATTTTGCTGACAAATCTATTTCCAAACAAGGGACAACAAGAAATATGAACTTGATTTTTTATCCAGGGAGGCTCAACAAGGAGTTTACACCTTGCCTCTTCAGAGGAATTCTTCTTCCTCTTCTGCCCTCTTTCCAACAATTTTAGCAGCCACAAACATTCCTCCATCCACTCCTACTCGAATGAGAAAGAAGCAGTCAACACTTACTGGTGTCCATTTCTGTCCATTTTCTAGAACCATGAAGTGCGTATTATCATCCAGGGACTTGAAGAACTCTTCTGTGTCCACAACTGTGCCATCTTCCTCCAAAACCAGAGTAACTATTCCAGCAGTTATAACAAAGGCATCTAAAGTCTGAAAAAAAAAACCAACCAGGAGATTTTAGCATTCTAAAGGGAGCCCATCATTTTATATTGAGACTTGCTTATCTGAAATATTCTCCTCAACTTCCCCAGTCGTGGTTTTTTAGAAGAACAAGAGTCTGTGGGTTGTCTCTGTGGGATACTGTATTTCCCTGTAAGTTTCAGTCAGAGTGGGACTGTTTGCTGTACCTTGCTGAGGAGCTCTTGCAGGCTGCTTGCAACAATTCCTTTCCGGCTGCTTCGGGAGGCATTGGACACACGGAAGGGGCGCCCCGCAGGCATGAGAGGAGGGAACAGGGTCTGTTTTGTTACTGCTCCTACAGATGCTCCCATGGATATGAAAGATCTAAGACAAATAAAAAATTCCACATAGTTACAAAAACACTCATGTCACGTACTGCAAGAAGGAGGAAGATTGTTGGCATAATCACATGATACGAGTAATTCACAGATCACATTAAGACTCTTGGAGCCTAATTTCAAAACTAAATACTACACAGCCCCACAGATAACATCATCTCTGAACTCTCTCTTGTCCATGACATTTGGAAAGACTTTTAAAATTAATACCATTTCAAGCAGACATGGGACACCTCTAGCTAGGCTGACATCAAGGTCACAATCACAGTGAAGCTGATGGGTTGTAAAACTGAAATTAAAAGGCAGCAGCTCTTACTGCATTCAGTTACTTAGATTATTCTCTTTATTTCCAAGATAAACACTCAGCGAGATACATCATTAATTGAAAGCAATCTTGTGTGTTAAGATATGAGTTTGTTTTAGGAAGACTGAACAACTCATGTTCAGAACACCCAGGGGCAGAATGCAAGCAGAGCTTTGTGAGATGGTTACACTTGACTTCCAAAGAGTCAAGACATTTGTTTGTAAATTATATCTGCAGCCTGTAAAACTCCATCTGGTTTTGAAAAGCACAAAATAAGGGGCTTGTATCAGGAGTTAAAGGCAATCAAAGTTAAGATCCAAGTACAAAATACACAGTGTTGGAGCGGCTGCCAGTGAGGCTGAAAGAATTCAGTCACTTTTAGAAAGAGATTTTAGATTTTTCTGGGCAATTGCATATTTACCTTTGGTAAACCAAGCACATAACACCAGTAACAGCCTACTCCCACACCAATGTACAGACCTGCTTTCATCTACACCTAGCGACACTTTTTTTCTGCCAAACGATAATGGCTAAGCCAATAGCCAGCTTGCCAAAAATGGCACTCTGCCCGACACCTGGGAAGGATTGATTTCTAAGTCTTTTAAAGGGAGGCAATATTTTGTCTGCCACACTCCTGGACTTTACCCTCTGTAAATACCTTCGGCTCCTAAATACTGACTTGCTCAGGGGTGGGGAAGGGATGCATCCCCAGTTTGTTCTCCCACATAGGGGTAAAAAGTCAACTTTACATAGGAAAATCTATTGTCAGACACTTTCACTGAGGGTAGAGTGAACTGGCAGCCTTTATCTGCAGTTAGAGAGTGAATACAGGACTTCCTAGAACAATGAGATGGGATAAAGTTACTCAACTTATGATGTCCCAGTCACACCTGTTATGCAAATCCACACCAACCGTGGAGAATAAGTATCTTTTTCACACCTCTTATCTGGTCCATAAGCATATGTTTGGAATGCACAGAACGTCATTTTTGTGCCTGAACAGATTCAGACTTCAGCAAATAATTCTTTTACTGATCTCATTCTGAACCACTCTTCTGGGCTAACACCCTTCCTCTAAACAACAAGTTCACCTTCCTCAAAAATTCCTTGGCATAATTGGAGCTTGAATTTTTTTAAAGGAGCAGAACATACGACAGTTTTGTTCTAGCTCGTGCTATTACTTTGTTGCTAGTCCTGGCTATACAGTAGGTCCCTGGCCTTCAGCACCTGGCACTTATATACACATGGCTGATGGAAACCTCTGTCCTTCCTGTGACAAAGCTGGTGAGGATGAGCAGCCAGTCTGGCTTTCAGGAGACAAGCACTGTTTTATATTAAAGAGCTAAGAAGCATTATTCCTCCTGGAAAAGGGTGAGGGCCAAGGAGGAGGACAAGAAGACAGTAGCACTGACAAGGGCATGGAAGGTCCACAGAAGGGAAGCCTGCTAGGACAGGCTGTTTGTCAATCTCTCTGCTGACTAAGCTAATAAGCCCCCAGTCACCCCACTGGTTGTGGGCAGCTCACATTCCGAATCACTGAGTCTCTCGCTCAGGAAGGAAGCCTTCTCATCTACCTTGAGGCTAATGACACCATTTCATACGGCACCCTGATATTAAAAAGTGCAGCACTGGGGTTTCAAGAGCTTTCACAGCTGATTACACCTCATTGCCTCTCACAAATTTGAAAACTTGCATGTAGAATAGTAACCTGAGTGATATATATGTGACTACTGCCAATTTTTTTTTATTTTCAAGGACTGTCAATATCAGTCCCATGAAAAGTTTTCTTTCCCATTACTTAAGCCAAGCTGTCATTCACAGAAGACAAAGCATAAGGGTAACAGCCAAAACACACATGCTGACAAAGAATGAAAAACGTTAGGGACACAGCTCATGGGCAGGACTTGAGCTAACAGGGTTCACCCCAACCAACCCTACAAGCCATGCTTTGAAGCTCTAAGCAGAAGTTTCTTGAGGAGTCAGGATCAATCACATCACACTGCTGCCTGGTTCTATCTAAAGTCAGAGCAATAAAACAAACAGATTAATAAACCAGGGTTTACATTATCGCCACCAGACAGTCACCAAACAGGAAAGATCTTAAGAAGTTGTTTAACAGTAGTGAAATTTCACCTACATTTTGATAAAACCTGTCAATAACATCTTTAAACTAAGCCTGCTTATGAAGAAATGAGTCAGAGCTCCAGGTCAGGCTGAGGTTTCAGCTAATGAAGAGACAAAAGGCAGGATGATGAAAAGCAGCCAGATAGAGTGTGAACCTTCCATTTCTGGGCCTATTGCTGGAAGCTTGTTTTTATTTTGTGTGCCACTCTCCTTCCTAGATCATAGGCTCAAAGAGGCCAGTCTATAGTCACAGCTCTTAGAAAGATCCATTCTTGTTGTAGTTGTCCCCAAAACATAGACAAACCAATTCCTGATATAGGGAATGCTTCTGCTAGACTGGAGTTACCAAAAATAATTTCCTATTAAAAGCTGATCAAGCTAAGTCATGAAACAAGTGGTGAAAAGCAACTAAGGTGCAGTCAATTTTATTAGAAAGTTGAGTAATGTGTTAAATACAGACAAATCCACTATTGTTTTATTATTCTTTAAAGCCAAAAGGATCAAGTTCTAGCTCTTCTCTAAAGAAAGAAGGAATTCCCCATCTTTGGAAAATACGAAAATATTTTATAATTGAAAGATCAAATACCTTCAGTCTCTAGCATCTTACCCAGATTGTTTCGGATAACTAGAATCTGCTAGAGAGGGCTTCACAAATGCTGACACAAGCATTCACTCTAGTGTCAAAGCTGGTGGGAGAGACGAACTAATTTTTTAGGAGGACACAGGGATTAGAAGCCTGCCTTGAGCCCTATACACATATTTCACTCTTTATCTTTGTTTGCAACACGTCCCATATGTTTGTCTAAGAATGTGGTGCAATGGTCCTCAGTCTCAGAAAAAAATCAACGTTGCACAACACGCTCAGGATACAGCACGGATTGATTTTTAGGTTAGGGTTCGCTGGCAAACGACAGCAGCAGTAACAGCGAGGCAAAACAAGAGAGAGGAAAAAAACAAACAGAACAGGAAAAGGTCGGAAATCAGTCGAAAAAAGGAGACTTCGGCGCCCTCCAGATGGCAGCGTGGTTCTCCTGCTCAAACGTGAGCTGTAGAGCCACCACTAGCGCAGCTGCAGCGGATGGATTTCCGAGCAGCGTACAGAGCAGCACCTCCGTGGACACGGCTGGCTCGGTGACAACACCACCGGGCTTGTGGTCATGTTGTCCCCGAGTCCCAGCGGATCCCGGCTACTCCGGGACAACACGCGACCGGCACGCAGCCGGCAGCGGCCTCGGGCGCCGAGAGGCCGCTACACCTCAAAGGCAGCTTAGGCTGCAGGGCTCCTACCTGTGCTTCCCTCAGCAGAGCTTCAGCCCGGCTCGCAGGGCTGCGACAGCGCCCCGACCTGCTTCTCCCACACAGCGTCCATCGGGGTTAATCCCCCGCCCGCCCTCGCACCGCGCCCTCTGCTCGGCCGCGCTGGAGCCGACCAAGGGCTGCTCAGACTCGGCACCCCCGGCAGCCGGGCCCGCCGCCCGGGGTGGAGAAGGGGCGGGAGCGTCCCTCACTCACCGCAGCAGCGATCCCACGCAGTCCCGTGCCACCTCCATGGCCCGCCAGCCCCGGGGCAGCGCCGGTCACGGAGCTTAAGTGCAGCGGGCGGGGCTCCTCCTCCGGCCCCTGGCCCCTCCCTGCCCGCCCTCCCCCGGCCGCACCGGGAGCCGTGCCCCGGGACGGGGAGCGCGGCCCGGACAGCCCCGCCGGGCCTTGGCGCTTGTCCGCAGCGCCAGGGATGCGGCAACAGGTGCCGGGGAAAGAAATATCCCTTCCCGCGCTTTGGGAAGGGATATTTCTTCAGGAGGTGCCGTGGGGTTTACCTGGGGAAGGAACGGGAAAGGTTTTGTTCAGCCTGTGTGGGGGATGCACTCTTCACCTTAGCTGGTTACAGCTAATATAGTAACAGTGGAAGCCAATCTCATTTGCGGCCTCCCGGCATTAGAGCAAATCAACAGATTAACTGTCTCAGCTTCTGATTTTAGGGCCTGTGAATAAGCTTACAGCTCGGATTAATGTGTACAGTAGTGGAGGTATTTGCTGTTACTCTGACGGGCAGGGGAGCAGTGGCTTCTGCTTACTACACAGGAACGAAGGCAGTGTCCTGTTCACATGGACATAAACCCTTCGCAGCTCTTTTGGGCTCTGGAACCAGGTTCTGTTGCTTACAGCTGTCCAGCAACTATTGTACAGGAAAAATAGAGCCAGGAGCATCAGAACCTGCCTCAGGCAACTGCCTGACCTTGGGCCAGGATCTGCACCAGGAAACCTTGCCACTGGATCAGGGAATGACTCCAGAAGCCCTTGCCACCAGCACTCAGGTTACCCCCAGGGTCAGAAACAATCAGTTACTTGGTTGCCTGTTTAGGGTGGAAAGGACCACTCAAGATACTTCTTACTGTCCAGATTTCTTTAGCAGGCAGTCTGACACATGCTAGATGTCTTCTGCAGTCCTCAGCATTTGGAGCCTTTACCAATTATTAAGAATTCACCTTTTTTGGTCCAGGGCAAGTTGCTTACTTGGATGGCATCTCCTCTCCAGCCTGATAAAACAAATAGCTCCTTTCCTCATGGCACACTCTAGACCAAGAAACTTGCCCCTGGGAAGCTAAGCCCAGACTTTTATCTCTTCCTTCTCAAGCTACGTAGGTCTTGCAGGTGTGTAGGGATCCTTCTCTTATGTTGACCCCTTTTTCCTCTGTTTCCTATGGCATTTAGTTTTGTTCCTCTTCTCCATTAGACCCTGACAACATGTCATAGAGAGCAGGAAGTGAGGGGCAGTAAACAGTTCTTGAGCACTGGACTCCAAACAGCCAGTTTCCCCCTGGATTTGTATCTTGTGGTTGATTGTGGGGCACAGCTGATGTTGAGTCTGAAAAATGATGTATTTTTAAGGAGTTCTTGACAAGGGCTTATCTACTGTCAAAAAACTCCTGTGAATACTGCAGCTTTTCCTGTGGAGGGAGAAAATAAGGGAGAAGAAGGTGTTTTGTCAGATGGTCTGTCTCCTCCTCTGTTTGTGGAAAGGAAGGGAGAATGCCTCTTACAAATCATATGGAGATTCCAGTAACTTTAGAGATTTTTTTGAACGGGCTGCGATACAAATATCTGGAGGAGGTGGAAATTTGGTCTTGCAGAGGCTCAGTTTTTCTCCAGTCACGTGGCTCTCCCCAAAGTTCTCTGCAGAGACGTCCAACCAGCGCAGCCACTGCTCAGCAGCCCCCCAGGGGACAAGCAAGATCTGCCACAGCTCTGGGGCAGGGACTGTGTGTTTGGCAAGGACAAGCTCCTCCAGCAACATTGGTGCTTCAATTTGCATGGCAGTTGTTGTAACTGATACAAACACAGATGCCTAACGAATGCAAACATAGATGTACAAGAGTAACAGGAAGAGCATGTCCTTTTAAAGACTGTCCTCATCTGAAAAGGAGAGAAGGGTATTACCTGTACTTTTACAAGCTGCATAAATACTCCTTACTCTTTTTTTTCCCTTTTCTGAGCAAGCAGCAGTAAAACCATCAGATAGGTAAAATCACTGACCTAGGAGTTGGGCTCCTCAGGAACAAGCATCTTTGAATGGTAGCAAGACAGGATACAGATGGGATGTGCACAGAACCTACTGAGGAAGAGTACAAACCAGTAGGAGGTGCCAAAACTGGCAGGCCAGGGCAATCAAATGAGGTGTCATTAAAAACTGATGTGACAACACCCAGTAAAAAGACAAGAGCTGTAAGAGGCAAAATTGTTCCATTCTTTTGCAGGGAGAGAAAACAAACTACAGGCTGAGGTGAGGAGGCCAGAAAACTTAGCAACATTTGCTTCAGTCATCACTGAAAATATTAATCATGCAGGGGACAAAGTCCCTGGCTGATACTGAAGGGAGTGAATACTAGAAGTGGAGTTAAAAAAGGGTGCTAATCCCTCTTGCTAAATTACTCTCTTGCAGTCCCCTTGCTGAGTGCAGTGACTGCCTTCACAAGTGTTACTTTTCCACTGCAGTTCAAGTTAAACAAGTTTGATTAAGTCACTCCTCACAGGGGTCATATTGCTATGGAAAATTTTGCATCTGGCATGTTTAACAGGGAGGAGGAGGAGGAAGCACTTGAAATAGTTTTGTGTGCAACTTCACATTGATGAGCATGCAGCGTCGGGCCAGGTTTTCCTTTTCACCCTTTGAGAAAAAAATGTCCGATTGGAGCAAACTCAGAGGAAAGTGGGAATGATCTGACATGCAGAAAAACACAGTATATGGGCTGTGTAGTTTGGGAATTGGGAAGGTTGAGTGGACATATCAATCATGGACTTCAATGATTTTAGAGAACTCTGAAGAGGAATGGAACAACATTTTCTTTGTGCCTAGGGGGGCTTAACCTGTAGGAAAGGAGAAGGAGGTTGTCCTTTAAGAAACATTTCACCTCTAAGGTGACTGTTAGGTGCTGGGCTCAACTGCTGACTGAAGATGTGAAGTCAATTAGGCACAGACATTGCTTGGGCCAGTGGTCAAATAACACAAAGGACAAGCCTAGACACTAAGGATCAACTTGGACATTCCTTCTGTTTCTCAAATAACATGAATGAGATTAATGCAGAATAAAGTGCATCTCTACCTCACCTTCCTTGGCCCAAGAGGGGAGTGAAAGAAGTGAACAGATGTATTTACAGCAGTGTGAGCAACAAAGGTAGCAAGATTAGAAGGGTTGGCTTAGATTTGTAAAAGCTGAGCTTCTCTTCAGCTTTCTGTCCTTTCCTGCTTTCAGTTAAGTCTGATCCTGATTTCTGTTAGAAGCACTCTTGTGATCACCCCTAAGCAAATTTCTTTCTTCTCCCTTCCATAGAGAACCAACATTCTGTTCTTCACTGTGTCCTCGAAATAACAGTATTTGCTTCTAAACTGTTTTTACTATTCAGCACATTTCTCTCTAGTTCTGTTTTATTTCTGTCAGGCTGTTTATGTTAAAGATTTGCTTGTTCATTCTTAATATTTGTGCTAACCAATACTGCACCATCCTTTAAAGTTTTAAAGAACAAATTAGACGAGCATCCATCACAAGAGATTAATATGCAGCAGATTATTTTGAAAAAAGATTATGGAATAGATTTCACAAGGTTACTTTTTGTTGTTTTCCACCTTTTTCAGAATCATTGCTAGTGAAACCGTATTTTGTAATGTAAAGTTCTAACAGCTTTGCAGGAGCCACGGAGAGTTTTTGTTAACTGTACAGGAGGGGATGAGGCTCCTCCTAAAGGTGATTTCACTGCTCTGCACGGCTATGTAGAAGAAGATGGGAATATTTTTTGGTACCGATTAAAATCCACTGAAATTTGCTGGAAATGGTTCTGTGGCCAGCAAAGATTCCAATGTTGAAAGCTCTGTTTGAACTAAAAACTAACCTTTCACTGCAGCGAATTATCTGGACCAGAAAAAAATGTTCTTTATTCTGAGATTTCATGGGTGGGTATTTTGTTTTATTTTGTTCTTCTTGGTTTTCAGTGATTTTAACAAGAGGATCAAGAGAGTATTGATGGGTGGGCACTTGCTACACGCTTGGGAAAAATTACCCTGTCAAGAGTGTCTCAGTGGTGTGAAATACTTTGATACACAAATTTAAATTTAGATGCATTATAGCTAGATGGGGTATTGAAATTCCAAGGTCAGGCTTTGCCCTCCTTTACCCCCTTTGCAATACTGCACGTGTGAATGAATCGGACATATTTGTGGGCAGCATTTAGCTGAAAGCTGACTTATGGAGAGCATCAATGTGTAATGAAATGAACAAAATATGTTTTTCAGGAATGAAAAACAAAAATATTTCCCAGGAGATTTTTGAAGATAATGAACTGGAAACTTAATATTTGTTTATTCTGATCATGTAAAGGATAATCTCAAATATTTTATGTTTCAAAAGTTGGAACTCCAAAGATGTATAAGTTCTAAATAAAACTAAATCACTCTTTTGTTCATTCTTTTCTAATATCTTTACAGTTATTGTTATTGTTTAATGATACTACCCACAGGAAGAAAAAATATTCAAGAAGAAATATGAATTTTTTATTTTACAAGCATTGAAATTTTCTTTTATGAGGCTTTTCATCACAAAATGAGAGGCTATCAGTTGTGGAATTGTCCCATAGCTGCACAGCCATATTATGGTTTTTGTAGCAGGGCTTGAAGAGCTTCAGACTCCAGGCAACACTCCAGAACTACTGGGCCTCAGATTGAACTGTGAGCTCGTGCTTCCTTGGTAGCTGCACTAATTAATCAAAAAACCAGATTTAAAAAATCTTCTTGGACAAGGAGCATCTTTGTGTCTTACATGGCATTCTTTCAAAGTTTAAAAATAACAATTATTGTACTTTGGTTTTATCCAAAGCGAAGACTAAGGCAATAATAGGTTAATGGGTGACTTTCCTGAGGGTCCTGCTGCATTTGAATCCATGTGTTTCTGCCTGTTACGTGTTTATGCCTGGTATGTTCACCTGGGAGCTTGAACAGTCATTTTTAAGGCATGCGAGAACAGGAACTAGATTCAGAGATGCTACGCAGTAATCTAGGTCCATGTGAAATTTCCAAAGCAGCTCCACTAGGAAATTTTTAAGGATCACAGATTGAAACAGACCAAGCAGAATATTGTTATGAATTACTTTAGATTCTGCTCAGGTACTTTACTCTCTAGACAAAAACACTCTTGGTAAGCTGCAAGCCCAAAGTCAAGTGCCTGTCAGACCTAATTTGGAGTCTAAGCCTGACTTAGGAGCTAAATGCTTTCTGACAAGAGCTGGCCTGCCTCTGTACCCATCCCTGTAAATTATCCAGTTAGCCCTCTGACTCTAGCAAGTCTTTGCACTGCCTTTAGGTGGGTCAGGCTGCAGGAGGAGAATGGGTTTGTGCTGTGAGGCCAATAGCTCCCAGATCTGAATAGTCTTACTCTTCACCCCTTATTTCTACCACTGCAGCTTCCTGCCCCTGGCCACCTCGGCTCCAAAGTCCTTGTCACCTCACACCGTGAGGTCTGGTTGTGCCTTCCCCACCAGCCCCAGCCCACACAGATGTGACTCTGTTGGGTTTGATTCTGGCCATTGGGTGATCTGTCCAACAAACCCAATTAGTGTGGGTAACAACACTTGGGAGCATGAAGTTATTACACCCTTTCACTTACGGTGAAGCTAGAGCATTGATAATAAGTCTGGATGATTCCTGAGAAATTCAGCTGCTCATCACTTTGGAACGTGTTGAGGAGGTAACAGGGCTGCCAGCCTTATCTTGTCACAGTTGAACCATTCCTCCTAACAGATACAACAGGATTCTTACAGCAGCTCTTTGAGATTGAAGAAATCCACTTATTTTTATAACTTGCCTGACCCACACACACGTATGTGACAGCCGCGGTGGTTTGCTGTAATCGTGCGGGAAGATCTCCCACATGGTCAGTGGGGATAGATCTTGCAGAAAAGTGATTATTCTTTCAATAATTAATTCTCTATTCAGCTGATGAGTTTTCTGTTTAGGCCCAGCTGAGTGGGTTAGCAAAACAAAGACAGATGGCAACAGATTATTTCAAACATGTCTTTGTTAGCAGGTAATCAGCACAGATTCCATCACCTTTCCACCCCCCTTCACTCAGAGCTCAGCCAAAGCCCATTAAGTAAATGGAAAGACTCCTATTGATTTTGGTGGGCACTCAGCCAAGGCCTCTGTCTCAACACTTTTCTCAGCTAAACTTTGGCCTAATCATCATTTTTGAATGTTTTGGGATTGGGTTTTTGTTTGTTTGTTTATAAAGAAAGAAGAAAGTAATGCTGATGTAGTCACTCTGGGGAACTACTGGGGGAGAGATCAGGCTATGGTTTTATATGCACAATATGCTGCCATAAGCATATCCAAGGTAAAAGTTCAGCCAGTTTCAACTCTGAGTTTTATGCCAGTTAGGTTCAAATTTTTTAGAAAGTGTAGAGGCGAGGGATACAGATGAAATACCTGCTCTGTCTGTCTTCCGAGCTGCATCCCCTGGAAGAGGTCCTTGGAGCAAGCTATGTTTGGGCTGACTACAGACCTGGGAGCTTGGATGTGCTCTGAGGGGATTCTAAAGGTGCTTGGCTGCAGGTGTCTTGTGAAGACTTTGTCCCTTTCTGCTGAGATCTGCCAGACACTGCCTACTTGCTTCTCCTTTGAGAAACACTTTATCAGGCTAATCTGGCATCTAAACCTCGTTGCTGTCCCTGGGACAACCTTGTAGAGATTGGTTGTATTTCATGTTATTTCCACAAATATAACTGAAGCACTTTACCCTGTTGCCACACATTAACTATATTCACATCTAATTGGCTTTTCTGCGTCGCACATGCCATTCTGTGATGCTGGCTTTCCCTATCTGTGCCAAATATGCATTTTGCTTCTTGCAGTGGGTACATGTAGACTCACAATCCCTTATAATGAATCCGCTCTCTCTCAGATGCTGTTTAGTCTTTCCCTCCTGACACACGCTCTCTTAAAAGAGCAGGAGCATTAAGTGTGCAGCGACTGTGTGTTGCTTGGCAAGCCTTAACCAAAGAGATGCATCATCAGAAATTCATTCCTCTCTCAGAGCTTGAGAAGAGATGCAGGGCAAGGCTTTCAAGTGCTCCTCTTGTGCTTCCGTATCACAGCACATCAGCAATGCCAGGGGTGCAGGGTCGGCCTGTCTCTCTCTCTGGCCGGCTGACTGGGATGGATGGGGGAACTCCAGCGTGGCAGTATGCATCCAGGAGGCATCGCAGATGAGTGGATCCGGGTGCCTGGGAACGGAAACCTATCCCAGCCTAGAGCTGCCCTCTGTTGGCAAGCCAGGCTGGCTGAGTCAGCCTCAGGGAAAGGGGCTTTTTGTGTATGGGAAGGACTCGATTTAGGGTAAGTTACAGCCCCACAGTCCCTGAGCTGCACGGTGGTGAGGGATGGCAGGAGACCCTGATGCAGCCACCAGAGACATTTCAGGATGACCGGAACAGAAAGGGATCAAATGCTGCTGGATCAATAATTGCATCAGGCTTTGTCAGATTGCTTCGCTACAGCTCTGAGAGGGAACTAAACAGAGATGGAATGGTCTTGTGTATGCACTTCACTCATTTCTTCATACAGCTCCAAGCAGAAATAAACATCACTCAAATCTGTGCAGATTTACAAATGCTCAAAAATTCAACAGGGCTTCTGCATAGTTATGTTTGTTTTTAATGACCTGCTTTTTAATTTCTGTCCCTCAAAGCCCTTTGATACAGATAAAGAGAAAAAGAATTGCCCAGAACTCTTTTCCCAGAAACAGATACTTCAAACTTTGTGTGTGAATACACTTGGCTGTCAGCAGATGGCTCTGTGTTAAGAGTAAGCTCTTGTTCTTGATGGATGCACAAGAAACTGAAACTGTTTAAAACAAACTATTTTATTTTTTCAAGCCAACGGGAAGATAACGGCCTATAATTTGTCAGTAGGAATGATACTGGTCAGAGGAAAGATAATAAGTGAGAAACTCTTGCTTGGAGGAAACTGTGGCAATGATAACAGTCTGCTGCTAGAGAACATATCTGGTATTTTCAACAAAAGCCATGTCAGCTTTGCTAGATATGCAGGTCTTCAGGTATGGCATCAAGCATTTTATTTCTGTTTGAGGTTTGGATTTTTGTTTTCTTTTTAAAGTTCCTATTTTCAAGGTATGATGTCACTGAATGGAAGGACTGGAATGTAGGATCTTATCTCTTTTATTGCAGTAATTGGGAATCTTTCCATTTCATTCAGTGGGAATAGGACTGGCTTCTCATTGCCTCATAGCATCAGGCTGAGGATTGTCACCATGGCAGGGCTGCAGATCAGATGGTGTCTCAAAATGCTACAGCAGCAGCTTCATGAATATATAAAAAAGATCTTTATTTTAAATTATAGTTTAAATAGATAAACAATATAACATTCTTTTAACAAGAGGAATGTGCTTTCTCAGTCAGTTACCTTCTTGTTTTAATGGTGGGGAGCAGTTGTCGGTCATAAGCAGGTGAGAGGATCTTATGTGAAAGTATATTTAAGAGCCTTCATGAGAATGATGAATTTGAGTAAGGTTTTGAGAAAGAAAACTGGCTTGCACTGCATGAGTGGGCTGTGGAGAGATTTCAGTATGTAAGGAAGGGGCAAAAAAGGAACAATATGTTAGCCACAGTTCAATAGTACTGGCTATTTCCATAGCTTAGGATAGAGATAGATTAAATGTACTTACAGCACTTATGTTGAAGATGTTTCAATGTTTTCATGAGATGCAGAAAGAAATTACATCCTTTTTCAAAATTCAGTCCTGACCTTTCAGTCTTACCTATCCTTGTTGTGGTGCATTTACTTCTACAATTCTATCCAGGAATCTCCCCTCCCAGATTTATGCTAATCCCCCTTTACACGCACCACAACACTATCCTGTTCTGTGACATTCTGCTTGGCAATGAATTATTTCTCTGCAAGGTCCTGCTGGTGGGTTGGGGCAATCCCAAGCACAGATCACACCACAAAAGGCCATTGGATCAGTCAAGCGTGATTTTCCTTACATAAATCCATGCTGACTACTCCCAGCCACCTCCTTGTCCTCAATGTGTTTTGAAATGGTTTCAGGTGAGGACTGAAGCAAATGGACTGAGGTGAAGTGGGCTGGCCTGTTTTTCCCAGGGCCCTTCTGCTTGTCCTCCTCGAAGACAAGGAGTGACATTTGCCTTTTCCCAATGCTTAGGAAGGTCCTCAGATCACAATATTTCAAAGTCAATAAAAAGTGGCATCAGAATGCCATCAGTCAGTTCCCGCTGCACTTGTAGGTGCACTCCATCAGGTTCCATGGACCTGGATGTGTCTGGTTCGAGAGAGATTCACCTTTAAATCAGTTCCCACGGGGAGAAGCCTCATAGCAGCTTTTTCCAGCCCTTTCTCCAAAACACATCAAATCACCTTGCCTTGGATGTGGCCAGCTAAACTCCTGAGAACATATTCAAAGTCCTGACAGTGAATTTGTGAGGCTGACTATTAGGATAAGCTGCCTGATTTAGAGGAATAAAGGGGAAGTGGTATTCAAAGGAGGCATAACCATAATGAAACTCTGGATTTTGTGCTTGTGTCAATGGGGAGAAGGGAGGAACTGTGCACAGTTTGCAGGTTTTAACGAAATTCTAGTCTTCCACGGCTAGCATGAGTCATTTTGTGTTTATATCATCTGAGGATCCTTTTTGGGTGTGAAGTTTGACTACACTGCCTCCTGAGTGGATTTACTCCTTCTCAGTCTCTTCAGGAAATCAGAGCAGAAATAGCTTCATTTGAGCTCATGTGGTCACAGAACTTGTTTAGACTGAGAGGTATGTCCAGTGTGGAAGTTATTTACACATAAAACAACACAGATTTTCATTTTTTCTTTTGCTATTACTATAGTAATATTGCTAATGTACATTTCTTCCTAAAAATGAAAGCTTCACTTGAGAATGTTTCTAACGTACACACTGGTCTAATGATTTCTGGGATCATTGATTTGTAGCATTCATTTAAAAATAACAAGAAACTCTTTAACTTGTATAAGGTACAGGATGAAATGCTAGTATCCAAAGGACAAAACATAACATTGCAAAAGATAAACAAGAATGCAACATGGATATTTTTGCATTTTTAAATTATGCTTTCATGATGAAATCTCTGTATGATGGAGATGAGCTTAAATTCAACTGCTATCAGTGGGTGGAGACCATTCTTTGAAATTGCACATGCTTATATGATGAGTTAATAAGGTCTTTGATTTCTTGATTTAGAGTAGGTTATTAGTTGTAAAATTGCCTGTATAAAACTTTTAAAATTAATTATTCTTAGTTTCCAATATGATAATTACAGAAGGATATCTTAGATAAGAAAATTTTATATGAATTATTAGAAGGTCTACATGAATTATAATGACTTTTACGTTTTGTTGTCCGTTTCCAGACGTACACTTAGGTTCAGATTTACTACAGACTTAGCAAAACAGTGGGGGATATGCTGGTGTAATTAAGTAGCCTTAATCTCTTAGGAGATTTGAAGATCTCTTTGAAGTCAAGTTGCATCTTGTAAGACTAATTCTTCCTCCCATTGCTCTTTTATGTATAGATTAAATAGTGCAGGATTTAAATAAAAAATCTCCAGTGGACTATAAGTGCTTTTCTCCTAAACTTTGGCAATGGTGTATTAAAAACTGGTGAGCCCTCATATATTTATTTCTATGTTTGAAAAGTGAATGTAAAATACTAATATTGTGTTAACTTTGCATGTGTTGTCCATTTTACAAATAGTAAACACCAGGTGCAAGGCAGGGACAAACCAACATTACATTTCTAAATTTCTACATGTGTGTATCATAATGACTGTATTTTACATTAAAAGAGTTCTTAAAATATTTTTGTCTCAAAAGCTAATTGTGCCCCTGAGGCATGCTGACCACTGGACGCAAGACTTTAGAATCACTTGGTGTCTCCAGAAATCTTGGCTATGTGTCACCTGATGGATGTACGTGTTTGTATCACGGAAGGCTTGGTGGTTATTTCACCACAAAGACAATTGATAATTTTGCTGAGTTACAGTCATGCTGTGCCCTGAGCTTCACAACATCACTGGAATTGTGGCCCCTTGTGCCAGTAGAGGTTTTAGGCCCCATTTTCTTCAAATGGGGCTCACTGGCATTATCTGGTTGTCCTGCTCAACATGAGCCACATTAAAGAACTCCTGGCAAGAGAGCACACGTGTTTCTCAGGAGAACAAAGAGGTGCCTATTGCCATGCACAAACAAAAGTGATGGAATTCTGATTTGAGTTCCGTGTTGTCTGGCAGCCTGGCTAATAATGCTTGAATTCATTTCATAATAGAATAAACCAGTATTTCCACCAAGAATATATCCAATTCAGGGTCCTGTAAGTGACCACCAATGTCACAGTATTTCCAAGTCGTGCTGCATGACTCATACAGCAACAGCGCACTTGAATACACAGTTTTGCTTTTTCAAATAGCTTTAAATTCAAATACCACCGTCGTGTGTTTTTGGCTAAAAGAAAAGCACTGCTAAAGGACACCGACCTTTCACACTTTAAGAGGTTTCCAGCTTAATGTGATAAAGTTTATCCCTTCCCTACTGACCTCTTTAATACCTAACATAATCTTTCTGTGTAAAGAATGTGTCTGCAAAATTTTTTTATCTCAGAAAACATCTCTGTTTATATATGCATATAGAAATAAAATTCTATTTTTCCAGCATTAAATCAATATTGAAATACAAGGCTGTATGAAGTATATGAATAGTATTTTTTTCCAAATTTTATTGTCACATATCCATTAGCACTGATTTTGATATTAAGTGCTTGGAGGAGGAAAATACTCCTGTTTGGAGCTAATTAATGTTCCACGTTGCAAACGAGGCATTGCTGAATGAAGGGAGTCTTTCCTTCCCCAAGACCAGATAGAAAATTCTGCCTGCATGAGAAAATGTTGGCTATTTTATTTCTCCTGAAAACATGTACAACTCCACTGATTTAATCAATTCGTCTTGGTAAGTGTTGGCAGGAAGACTCAGACCTCAATTTTGAATCCGTTTATCTCAGTGAATTGGAAAACAACAGTTTTAATGGCTATATTAAAAAAACCCTGAGCATCCACTAAAAAAAACCTAGCTTTTAGTAAAATTAAAGCCAGTAGCTAACTGAAGAAGCATAGCGCAGTAGGGAGCATGAAGTAGCAGTGTGCATAAAAGGGTGCAGAGGATGATAAATGTATAGATGTTGTTTGTAAGGGTATGTACTGAAGTATTCAGTACGATATGATGGATATCAGTAATTGCATAGAAGTGGCTGCAATTAAAGAGCCTTGTGATCACTGACCAATTCCCACACCACTTGTATGAAGTGGGTCACTCTGGCTGCCTTACCAGGCTGCACTGTGGTACCTTTGTTGATATGCACAGAGTTCACAACTGTACACAAGGGAAATTGCACATGATTTCTTTTTGTCATTGAAATAGTAATATTCAGTATGCTGAGATACAGAATTCAGCTTCTTCATGCTGTGAAACACGCACCTTCCCATTCTGTGACGAGAAAGGTCACACTCGTGTCCATTTGACTCTGAAATTCACTGTACAAATAAAAGGGGATGAAAAGGACAGAAGTACAAACCCACCATTGCAATGCATTTTAAAATGAAAACTTCAGGAGCAAACCCCATGGAAATCCAGAGTTAGTGTCAACAGTTATTCCTCTTTGGAATAGTTCTTCTGCTGTGTGAACACAGCATGCATATTAAATGCAGCATCCTACAGTGCTATTGTCATGCCTGGTGGATGGATTAAAAGAAAATGGAAATTCCTTCCCTCCACTGCCGCTGCCGGTGAATGATTTGTTGCACTCCTTAGTGCTGGGGACATGTTTTATGAAAGACTTAACTTTGACATGCTGTAAAATGGAAACTGCTGAAGGAACAATAGTTTTGACTTCTCTACGTTTTCAGTCTTGGCAATACAGTACTGAAGCAGAACACATTTTTGTACACAGCTTCCCCCTAACATAAAGGAAAAAAATAATTTAAACAGTCTTGGCAGCTCTAGGAAGGTACCAGGAAAAAGGTGTGGTCTATGTTAATTTGATATAGTGGCTTAAGTCTTATTTCATTATTCAGAGATCCCCCTTGCACATCTCCTGTGCAGACATTGAACAGATCCAACCCTGCTGAGGGAACAGCATAACTCTAATTCTGACACCAGAATGGCTACTGGTAAGTGATATTTTTATTCTTTAATCGAAACCATGGCCAACAGGAACCAAATTCTAGACGAAGCATGGAGAATGCTGCCTGTGGGCCCCTAGGTAAGTGCTTCAATACATGCGTAATTTCTTTAATACTGGGAGATTAACTAGTATAATCAAGGGGGAAATATCAGTCCTTCAGCACACTTAAAACATGCTAGGACTTGTTCTGCAAAATCTGACAAGCTCAACAAGACACACACTGCAGAGGAATCAGCCACTGACCATTTCCCCGGAGTTTACAGCTATTTTCACCCTTCATTGTACCAGAAAGTACCCCTTGAGACCAGACCAGACCAGCAGACTAAAGGTTATTCTCCACCAGTGAGCTGGTGAGGGATGCAGACACGAAATGGAATAGCTCTGGGAAGCTGAGCACCATTTGCTTACAGAAGAAGCACTCGCTTTTCAGAGCACAGGCATCTTTGTTGTGCTGGTGTTCAGGGAGAAAATCTTCATCTGTCCTGGATACATTATGTACTCCATAACGTATGCAGTGGAAAACAGTTGAAGCATTTAACAACAGCTGGCAGGAAAAAGAGTCCACGTGTTTGAGCATTTTGGGGGATTTAAGTTTTTGGCTAATGTGCTGCACTATGAATGCTTGCACTCACAGGATGAGCTGCTGGGCACATGCTGAGCAAAGTTTCACTTGGCTACCAAGAAATAAGGAAGAGAGGACAAACTCCCGTACAGTTATTGCAGTCAAATAGCTTTAAGGCTGGATTTTGATGCAAACTCTGAACTGGGATGCTGTGACACCATCTGTGAAGGGAGCTGTGCTGCTTGCCCCCTGCTACCCCCTTTGGTGCCTGAAGTCAGCCATTCATGGTGGCCAGGGACGGAATTGGCTTGGGAAAACGGTGTGCCTTGAAAAGAATCCCTTTGTTGTTTACTGGGGTACTTTGCAGGCAGATCACTCATCTGGTCCCCTGGAAGGGTTCAGAAATGTTTGTCCTGGCACACAGGCAGCAGAGGAGGTGGGGGAGACAGGATTGCTGCTCCCCACACACAGGGCCAGTTTAACACACTTGGACTACAGTCCAAATAAAAACCCAAACTGCATCCTGGGCACAAATGAGAACTCGGGATTTAGTTTCTGCACTTCTCCCTTCCTGCCTTGCTTGGCTCCCAGCTTTGCAAATGGCTGGCGTGTGCCATTGAAGTGGATGCACAGATTTCCCTGCTTTGCCAAGCTCCGGGAACGCCAGGGCATACCAGCCCTAACTGGGTCAGAGACTTTCTTTGTACAAGTGAGCTGAGCTGCTGGGAAACCTCGCAGAGCCATGAAGCAGCTCAGCTCACACATGCAGTGGCGGAGACAGGGTGAGGAGGGGGAGCGGATGAAGTGGGGCTGAGCTTCCACCACACTTGATTCCCTGCCAGCATAAGCTTCCTTCCACGGCTTACAGGCACGGCACAAGCCCGAGTAAACCCCAGCTGCTCCCACGGCTGCCAGGGCTAAGCACCCTGGAATCAGAGCGGTGCCACCGCATCTGTCACTCCCATCTCCTCTGTGCTCGGGAAGTGGGGGGAGAGTGAACAAGAGACGAGTGAGCCTATTAGCATTTATTATTTGTATTATTATAGCACCTCAGTGCCTAGTTGTGGACCAGAATCTCATCCTATTAGCACTGTGAAAACCCAGAGCCAAACTACTGTAGTCCCTGCCCCAGAGGGCTTACAATCTCATTTTCCAAACAGGGGTACAAAGAGATGGAGGGGGTAAGAGGGAGCAGTGACAAAATGTTGATCACTGTGATGGAAAGTGTTGATTTTCTGCTAAGAACCATCAGCTTTTAAATGCTTAGTTGGATTTAGATATTCCTCAAACAGTCAATATTTTGTATTTCTCAGGAAAAAAATCAAGAAATCACACAGAACTTCATGTTATATTCAGTGAAAAACATTTTTCATTGCAAGAAACACATACAAGGTTACTTTAAAAAATATTTAGCTTGTATCTTCTAAGCAGATATCTGAACATGTTTAAAAAGTCTACACATGCAGTGTACACAAAAGGTTAGATTTTTAACCAACTCTTGGCTCATTCCTTTATTCAATTTTCACTCTTGAAAAAAAGAGATACCTTTAAAATAAATTTTTGACAAAAAAATAGAAGTGATTTAATATCAACTGCTTTTCTCAACACTCTTGTGTTTTCCCTGTGCGCATGATTTAAAACACAATCTAAATAGAAATTATCGGCTAGATACAGGGATAGAGAACAACTGTGCATTTAGGAAATCTATGTAACTGATTTTACAGTCTTTTCTGATCCAAAAGTGTGATTACAACATTGTGCAAGAAGAGAATGTGACTTACAACTTTTTGCAAGCATATCTTATGTGCATATTTTTAATAACTTGCCTGTAAGGGGCCAAATGCTGCTGTTCTGCTTGAAGTTTCTCTAAAATCAACAGCTCCTTGACACTGCTCTATTCTGCTGGCCTCCTACTGCTGTGTGTCATAGTTAATACTGTGAATAACAGCTTGAGTTCAATGTTCCTGGTTTTAACTGTAAGTACCCTATGGTAGGAATTGTTTGCAGGTTTGAGTATCTTACAGAGGCCTATAGGATGCTATGATTTATGCCCATGCAGAGAGATGAAGGGAAACAAAACCAGCTGGGCAGTTTGTAAAACAATTAAACATTTTCCATGGTCAGCTCTGCTATTTGCCATTTGGATAGCCCCGACTGGAATCAGCTAAGTAACCTAAAAAAACTGTTACCTGAAAAGAGCTTCCAATTTTAGCTTTCTTCTCTCTATGCATTCTCTAAGTTGCTGTAAACATCCAGGATATCCATATATACACACATACACCCCTGGGGGTGTGTGTGTATACATGCATGGACACGTATAGGTGTATATATACACATATACACACACACACAGACACACAGACATGTACATATATGGATACAGAGCTATGACCTCATTAGGAAACAACAATGCCATTTTTATTGCATTCTTAAGTATCGTGGAACAAGGGTATTATTATAGGCACACATCTCAACTACTCCTCCTTTACTACAGTCCTAAAGCTCATTTACCTGAGATCTGCATCTGTAAAAATAAAGTTCCATTTTTTAGCTGCGTGTTACAAAAGACTAAATATCAGCCCCACAGATATGAAATTACAACTTAATTTTGAGACTAATTTGCTACAAGTAAAATATTCTATCTTATAAAAAAGATACTGCTGCAAGAGATACATATTAAAAAGGAAACACGATTCTTAGAGGTCTAAAAATCTCCTTATGCCTTCCCACATGGTAATAAATTTATAAAAAATATTTGACACAGAAAATCTCCACAGAAATCATCCTGCTGAGATCACGTACCCTTCCAAGACACCCATCTTGCAAACGTTACATGGTTCAGGAGGGCAAACACAATGAGTATTTAATTCTCGTCGTCCCGGCGGTAGTGAATAGTTTGTATTTCCTGAGCTATGAACATGGCCATCTCTCTCGTGCCTGCAGCAACCACTCGGCACGACATAAGATCCAGAGGTCCCCCTGAGGACAAGAGGATTAATGAGAAGTGTCTTAAATATAAGCCATGTTGTAATTAGATAGGGTCAGAAACACAGAAACAATTTCATATGCTCCTTTTGGGGTGGGAGGGACAACCTAATTCAACAACTCCTACATGGTAATCTCCAGCAAAAAAATTATTTTATAAAATTCTAGACACAGAGCCAAAGTATGCAAAGGAAGCAGTGAATCCCTAGATTTGTTCATTTATTCCTAGTAGTAGGAATAAATGCAATATTACCCTCTTCTACCAACGGGACAGAAATTAATTCCTTCAGCATATCCTTCTTAATGCACTGGATCTTTCCACAGTATCCAGGTACTGTTCACCAGTAAACATTACTCTGGGATGTGCACCATCTAAATTAATTAAGCAATAATCTGGAGACTGTGCTGCCCTTTACTCCCAGTAGTTTCTAGTCATATATGTCCAAACTGGTACCTCAGAGTCCTCCTTTCTTGTGAAGATGTCTCTGTTGAAATCTAATTGGAACATCTGAGGGTGCCTGCCAATCTCCTGGTCTGGTTCCTTACCGTAAATATGAGGCTTTAAGGGAATTACTCAAAGTCATGGAAATACAGTTTGACTTAGAAGACCTTCGATGTGATGAAATCCCATGCTGGAATTACATCAGTGTGTTCTGAATGATCAGCCCAGGCCTAGTGGAGAGCACAGACCTTTCTACAGGATATTGCTAGAAATGAGGGACAGCTACAGGGGTGGCACTGGACTGAGGTGACACAAGCTGCCCCGAGGCAGCCACTCACTCAGTCCCCCAACAGTCAGTGGAAAAGCACAGGCATTTTGCTCACCTGAAGTGTCTATCACAGTGCCACCTGCCTCTCTGATGATGACAGTGGCCGCTGCCAGGTCCCAGCAGTGCAACCCAAACTGGTAATAGGCATCTGCAGCGCCGGATGCCACGTGGCACAGGGCCAGCGTCGAGCTCCCAATGACACGGACCCTACACCCCACAGCAACACAGAGAAGAAAATGCTTTTGACTTCAACCTATGTGTACAACACACTAGTTTCAGTCTTTTTTTTTTTTTTAATTACTTTTAAAAATGACTTTTTGGTCACAAATGTGAGACATATGCTGTCAAACATCTTACCCATGTGCCTGGGCCTTGAGCAATCTCTCAATGTTACCAAGGAACAATTTCAAAGTTGCAGGGTCACGTTTTGGACCAATTTCTGTTAAAATTAAGGCCTTCGAGATATCTGCAATGGTAGAGAGATGCTTCCATTAATTCAACATCTTGCAGGTAGGTTCCGTAAATTTGTTTTTAAATTAAACACTGATGGACCTTTCGCACAAGAATAATTTTCACGTCACTTTTTCCACCTCAAACTTTTTCATAAAGTGACAACTTTGCATAGAAATTCAAGCAAGACTAGGTTTCTCCTATCAAATGGTCTGTTCTAAACACACTTAAAAAACCCCCAACAAAACAGGAGGACTAAAACGAAGAATGCATTCTTACATTCCTTCCCTTTCCATACATTGTTTTATTTCATTGACCAGTCAACTTTTGGCAAACTCACTAATATGAGCAGTCAACTAAAAATAATCTAGTAATCTAGTAACTGCTAATGATGTTAATCTATTCATATTTGAAAGCAGGATGGTTCTTGAATAGGGAATTTTAATGTAATTTGTTAACCAATTATAAACATTTGGGAACCCAGTAAAAGGAAAGAAAAGTTTCTCCCTAAATCACCAGTCACCTAGTAATAGCTCATTCCGGCATTTCAAAGACTGAAGACACCTTATGACTGGAAAAACCCCTTCTTATGACAAATTAAAGCAGTTTTTTTAATCATAATAATCTGTGAATGTTCTATTTGTCCTGTGTTCAGCAAAGGCAATGCTGTCCTAGGGCAGATGGAGATACCAGCCTTGTGTAGAGGCAAAGGAGAGACTCACAGTGGCTTGAAAGGTGTTGAAGCAGTCCTCACATGAGATCTGAATACTGCCAGGCTATAACAAGCGTGTGCCAATGTAGGTGGAGATGGTTGATCAAATGCCAAGTGCCCCTGCTCCTGCTGTGCCAGCTGAACTCAGAGGTGTTAAAGGGATGACAAAACTCAAAGGTTTAGTGGTTGAGAACTCACTGACTGGGCTGTGCCCAGTGCCAGGTATCACCTCCTACCCCAGGCTAAAGGTGAGGCATTCATTCAGGTCGGCAACCTCTACCTGGTTCTTACAGCTACCTGCATAAGCTGAAAGTTCTCTGCACAAGGAGCAGGGAGGTCTTCAAAAGCAAATTAGGCTGGAGTGAGGAACCATTTAATTAAACAGGCTACCAAAGAATTTAGTATTGCAGATGAACCTTATGGATTCAAGCGATGTGGTAAAATGGTTAGTGAGTATCAGGTATCTAATTAGATTAAAAGTTACAGGGTGTCACAAATATTAACTGTAGGAACATAGATTCAACTGCTGCTTTTTAAATTGCTGCATTAAAACAGAAAAACACCAATCCATGCATGCTGTAGGGTATTTGTTGTTTAGCCACTACTAAAAGTTCTGGATGGTGATAGCAATCTGCCTTAGATTATTGTGCATAACAGACCCATTTATAATCAGAGAACATTTAATACCCATCTCATTACTGAAATGCACCAAGCATTCACACCACACCAGTTATAGTTAGGTTGTGACTGAGACAGTTATTCTTTTGAGTTATTAAAAATATTTCAAAGGCATAGACAGATCTCTTCAATTTTCCTCAAGGCTACAGCTGGAAATTGGATGAACAGACAGGCAACTAAGAGGGAGGTCTCTGCTCAGAAGAAGGAGCTGACTGATCACAAGACACTATGACATTTCAGGAATTCAAGATATGAGATAAAATGTTCTGACTATTCCTCATTCTGATAGAGGCAAAAAAATACAAAGGCAGGCTTGGTAGAAAAGATTTAACAGGGATATGGATAAATTTACGAGGAAAAGATCAGTTCTGTTGGCCACAGAAGATTAAAAAAAGAAAATACATCTACAGTATTAGCACATGTAAGGCCTGACATGAATCTAAGCATGAGAAGAAAGTATTCAAGATAACAGGGAAGATGGAGCCTTCATTTAAGTGTATCATAACTGTGTGGACTCCCATACCAAGCCTCTACAAAACTGGGTGTTGACAAAGAACAGTGTTTGCCTGGGCTGTGATTTCAGATGATTAAGTCTGAACAATGAATGTATAAGTGTAGATTAAAGTCATACAACAATCACATTTCCTGAAAACAAATGGCACTGAGTGACATGACAGCTTAGATCTCAAACACATCATGGCCACTTCAGTTCCAGTGGCAGGGTGAGGGAAACACAAGTCTCTCTTCCAGGGTTGGTTTATTTCACTGAAGCCACAGCCCTTACAGAGCAACTGTGATTGAAAACACTTATAATATCAGTCCAAGTGAGATTAAAGCAGATCCAGCTTCACTGGTGGAAATTTCCCACCACAAAATGACGTATCTCAAAACAAAAGAAAATTTCAAAGCATTTGGAAGGGCGGAAGGTCTACTTCCCCTGCTATGTTCTAGACACCCACATAGACTGGATGTCTAGAGAAAGGAAGACAGAAGTGACATGTGCCAAAATTGTTCATTGCTCAGCTGGAAACCAGAACCCTCTGACTGCAAAAGCATGTGAGGCCATTTCCACAGTGGTTCATGCAGCCCAACTGGGAGCACCCCTAGGTCTTCCTAATAGTCTCTACCAGTATGGGCTTTTTTGGAGTATGAGATATTTGAGCACTGATGAAAATGTGATGTTTAATCAATGATTAAAATCTGAGGGATTTAAGATTTACCATGACTTTACAATCTGTCTCTCCAAATATGTAGACCCCAGATCACTATTAACTTAGATGAATAGCCAAACTTTCCAAATTTCAGGTGGAATTTTGATGCAGGGTCTGCTTCAGGCACTAAAGAAATCTTTATGTCAAATTGCTTGAATTTGCTGTGTTTTGAGCTCATTAAATCTCTCTTTGGGAAATTTTTACCACCTCGTGTGTACAGTGGCACACATTTCTGGCATATGTCTGCTTCCACTTACAACTGAGTGCTATGCCCTCCTCTGCATTTTGATTAACTGAAAGAAAACTTCTCTAAATAATACCAAATTATTGTTTTCTATAATCATTAGGTAAACAGACAGATCTATGATTTGATTTACTGTAAAAGAATTCCATTCAAGCGTTGGCAAAATGTTGCTGGCTATTTGTACATCAAAACATACCTCACACACCAGAGCAAGCTATTAAAGAACCCCTAAGGAAGCATGCACCCTTTAATTCACTGTTAGCACATTTGTCTACAGACATCAGACACTCTGTGACATACAAGTTCATTGGAAAAGAAGTGAGTAGCAGCCACAATAGTACTCTGAATTCAATTCACCATTCCCATTGCATCTTGCTTACAAAAAGTTATGCCAGTGCTCAGCTGGAATGAAACTGGTGAATGTAGACATTCTTCCTTATTTTAAACAATGGTTGTGAAGCAAAATTATTTAGGGTTATTTAAATAGTTCATATTCAGATGTATATTTTAAAAAGAAAAGGAGGAAAGTGATTTTTCGGAAAAAAACAAACACAAAACAACAAAATTATCATGCAGGTGAAATACTTTCCATCAGGATAATGATGTTCATTATCCTAATGATGATTTGCAACAACTCTGAAACAAAATTAATATATTCCTTTTAGAGTTCTAACAAAATCTAGACCAACCTGTCTCTTTTGATACCTGAAGCCTTTTGTCATTACAAAATGCCCCTTGACCTCTTCTACCAGTGTATAATCGTTCTTCAGTGCAGTGGTAAATTACACCAAATTCAAGCTTTAAGATTTTGAAAAGGAAAGAAATGAATGCAACTCAAATTACTCATCATAAATATAAACAACTACTAATGGCAAAAAGATCAGCAATATTTTAATTGGTACACATAATAAAGATTACACTGATGCTAAAAAACTGGAATAATTTTACTATTACTGTGATATTGAGATATATTTATTGTCATATAAAATTCAGTTTATAGAGAGAAGTTAATGCAATGTGTTCCTGATCCTCTAAATTCTTACTCGCAGTTTGTTTCTCTTCACATTAGAATGGATTAAACACTGAGTTGTTTACAAATGCAATTGAAATGTTTTTACTGAACATACACAAGGCCTCTGAGACAAGACTCTGAATGCTTTGCTTTCACTGGTGAGCAGTTACTCTTTGAAGCAACCCCACTGACCTCAGCTGGACCACAGAGATTTGCAGCCCCAGGATCAGTCAGGAATCCAAACTCAGGAGTCATGGCACACTTTATTAACAGTGGATGCTTTTGTAGGCACCTCAACTTTCATGGTGCATTGAATTTGCCTGCCTTTTCAATGAAAGCAGTGCACTCTAGTCACTTCTTCAAATCTTTCTCTGCAAAATCCTTTTGTGAGGTTCTCAAGAGAAGGCGTTTGGACAAAAATACCCTCAATGAAAGCTTAAGAATGGGAAACACTGGAAATTTTGTGGGAGATTCTGATTTCCAATGAAAAGAGGGTCAGAATTAGACCCCTGGTATTTAAAATTTCTATTACTTAATAGGCTCTACCAAAAGATTTTCGTTCAAGGGTCAGCTCTGAAAATCGCTCCTAGATCAGTAATATTAGCATTATTTAATTTAGGGGTACACAAAAATTAAGTGACTTGCCCAAGGTGTCAAAGTTGGCCACAAGGTCAAGAAAACATCTCAGATGTTCTAGACTTCAAATCTTTTCCTGCTGCACTCGGTGTTCATCAGAGATAATTCAAAGGGAATAGACTGTCCTGGCTCCCTACCCTGAGGTCCCACCTAAACCAAAGGGGTTTTTTTGAGGAACACACTATTAATAGACTCTTTCCCTGAGGACTTCTGCACAAATTTCTTCAAGGCTTATAATCAGGCCAGTTCCCTTGTGTGTACTTTGGCTCCTTCTCAGTTTACTCTTTTTACTGCTTGTCCTATTTGTTTAACTGAGGGAGATTTAACATAATTCTTTACTTTTGTTTCAGCTTTGTTTAGTTTACATAACCAAAATATGCAGCATCAAAATCATGATGGTGTTCTAGAAAACATAAATATTAGAGAAAGCTGTCTGGTAATAAAATGTAGTGTTCAAAAGCACCTTTGGCAATGAATAAATTTCAGAAAAGCATGGAAGTGTTTCTCGGCAGTTTCCATGTTTGCAAAGTCTAACCAGAGAAGTACACAACATTATTCTGTTTAAATCAGTAGGAGGTACTAGCACATCTGAAAACTTGGTTGTTACTGCACAGAATTCTTGCTGGCTTTGCTGAAAGCTATACATATATTTAAGACTGTGGAATTAGGCTGAAAGAGGCACATTCATTGGCAATTTGAGTAACTAGTTATTTCATAGATATATATCAAATTGTAAACCAGTATCATCTGGAGAAAAGGCACTAGCACAAATGAGTATAGCTAGGAAACTCAAAATGGCACATTGGAAGGCTAGGTACCTTCCCACCCTCACCATAATCAAGCTTTCATGTGGTAAATATAGCTATTTTACTACGTTAAGAGAAATACAAATGCAGATTGAATGATCTAGGCCCATAAGTTTGCACTCTTCATAAAATCAGTTTTACATTGACCCATAGCAGGAGTTAGCTTTCACAGATACTGCTAGCAGGAAAGAGGCAAGAATAATAACACAAGAACACTGGGATATATGTTTAAATTATGAAGAGGCAGCAGTAAATTGAACTTATTATGGTTTTGTCTAAACCTTGCTCACACCAGTACTTCCTTTTTCTCCAAATAAATCCCCTAATACTCATAATAATTCATAGAATTCTCTTTTAATTGCCAGTTCGCATAAGTTTTGCAGGACTATGATTTTAGGTGAGTAGAGTTTGATCAGATGCATTTAAAAAGCATAGGAAAACCTGAGTAGTGATTGATTTTTTTAAGGTTTTTTTTTTTTTTTTTAAAGTTCCCACATGCTTTTGAGACTTCTAGCCAACTCTGAGGTGCCCATCTTAAAGAACATACTTCATACCTCTTTGTTAACAGCAAATCCAATGCTTACTGCCACTGTTGGAAATCTGTGAAAAATAAGAAATGAAGTAGTACTGATGAAAAATCTCTCAACTTACTCCTTATGCAATCCTCTTAGGCAACAAAACCCCACATGGAGCTCTGTGAGTTTACCTGTCAAAATGCACTTGACATTATACTATTTCTGCTTTGTCAGCCTCTTTAACTCTGTCAATTCCTTTTAAAATGTAAGTTAATATTGGAGAAGGCAAGAAATAAATTCATGAAGACATCACAATTTTTCCACTGAACATGTAGTATATTTTAGGGCTGTTTTTGCTTTAGTGTAATTGAATTATCCAGTATAAAATTCCTAATGTTATAACAAGTCATTGCTTTTAAGAGCATATTTTGTTCGAGCTATGCATCTGAGATAGCAATTAAGTAGCATGGAGATACCTCGCTGCTGACACCAACATAAAAAGAAACCAGTTCCTCTGTGTTCTCCTTTTTTGAAGTGATGATCGTGTATTTAATTTGGTCCTTTTGACTACTGTATAATTATTACATTTTAAACAATGAAATAAATTAATTTCTTAAAAACTCATTTCAAAAGGGACTTTGAAAGTCCAGAAAATATTGCTAGAAAGAGGAAATTTCACTTAATTGCATGAAACATCACCACGTGACACCCCTCATCTTCCCTGGATCTCCGTGTAATTGCACCAAAAGTCAAAGAAATTGTTTTTGTTTGTTTGTTTTAGGAAAGTTGTAATTATTTTAAGCCGTTAATTATAAAACAGGGTTTCTAAGTAAAAATATGAATAGTTATTAGTTTACAACTCCTAACACTCGAATGGTGAATTAAAAGTCTTAATTTTTGCAGCAATGACCCCTAGATTTCGTTCTGCGGAGGTACTGCAGAAAGTGAACACCAGTACCTCTGGACAACTGAGTTTCCAGCGCTGCTCTACACGCAGGCAGTGGTTGCAGTCGCCAGGAAGAACGAGGCTGTGTCTGAAGGGGAGCACACGGCACTCCTACAAGGAACGTGTAAAACCCTCGAGGCGCTGGGCCAGGCGCCCTCACAGCACAGCCTTGTTCCTCCGGCGCCGCTGCAGCCGCCGCGCGTGAACGCGCGCTGCTTGGGAGCGAGCGCCGGGCTGCGGGAGGGCCCCGGGCTGCGGGAGGGCCCCGGGCTGCGGGCGTGCTCCGGGCTGCGAGAGGGCCCCGGGCTGCGGGCGTGCTCCGGGCTGCGAGAGGGCCCCGGGCTGCGAGAGAGCCCCGGGCTGCNGGGCGAGCTCCGGGCTGCGGGCGAGCTCCGGGCTGCGGCCGGGCCCCGGGCTGAGGGCGAGCTCCGGGCTGCGGCCGGTCCCCGGCTGCGAGGCGCGGGCAGCCGGCACAAAGCCCAGCTCACCCTCAGGCAGCGGCACAAGCACAGCCTCCCTCGCCAACATCGCCAGGCACCAGGAGATAAAGGCCACAGGCATGACTCCCATGTGTGAGTCAAAGGAACAAACCCACCAGGGAAAGGCACCTTCAGGAGGAATGGAGGACCTGGGAGAAGCTACATTTTGGGTTTTGATCTGTTCCCCAGGCCGCCAGCCGTTTACCTGTGCACAAAGTTGCACGTTCCATCAACAGGGTCAATAATCCAGGTCGGACTGTCGGTGAGGACACATTTTGAACCTGCAGCAGTGGATTCTTCTGCAATAAACCTGCATTTGGTGCGAGGGTAAAACAAGTATCCCAGAACATTAGCTTAGATACGTGACTTGGAAAGCACAACCCCATCATTCTGGGTTTTAAAAGAGAACTTCTCCCTCTTTCCATAAAACATTCTTGTATAAATGTAAACACACGTACTGCTTTTTAAATTTAGGAATTGGTAACTTTCATGGAGACTTTGAGGGAGAGTTCTCGAATCTACAGCATACCATTTTACATGGCAAAAAAAAGAACTCTATTTATGTACACTTCCCCAGTTTTCTATTAAGGAAGCCATGAAAATGAATGCAGAAATGGATCTGAACTGGCATCCCTGGAACCCAAGGAGAAGATTATTTTATGCAGAATATAATTTTATGGGTTAGGTCTGTCTCTTGCAGTAAGTAATATAAACTGCAAACTGTACCTGCTTCTCTTCTGCAGTCAAATTCAGTCAGAAGGAAAAAATACACTCTTAGAAAATCCACAATCTTTCTCCTATTTGTATTTTTTACAGTAATCTGACTTGGGAAATTCAAAGGTTTACAAAGCTGGACTTTCTTTTTCCCATGACCCAGAAAAAAATCAACAATTTTTTTGTTTGTTTGTTGTTTGGATGCACAAGGCACAAAATGAAATCTGAGATCATCTTCTCTTCTGTTGTTCTGTCCCAGTTTCTTTTAGTAGTTTTTTTTCTCCTTTTTCCCTGGGAAACGAACATCCAGTTCTGGCACATTTCCTGTCGACCTTAATTATCCCTCCTTTCCCATAAACTTGCCCAAGGTCTCTTTCTGTAAGAGATGTGCAGGTGCTACTCTCACAGATTTTCATAAAGCCCTGTATATATTCCCTGTACAGAAGGAGTAGAGTCCAACTGCTAGTACTGAATCTTGCTGGTGGTTTCACATTTGAACAGCTGGTAGTGGTATTCAGAGTTTCTGCAAAGGCTTGAAGACAAAAAAAGGTTCTCTCAAAGACACAAAGAGAAAAAAAAGATAAAGAGAAAATGTCTTTTGCAAAGGAGTCCTTCCCTAGAACTAGAGTGGCAGCTATTTTATTTGGTGTCTTCAACCTGTACCTCATGATTCCAGGTACCACGTGAAGCCATGAGTTTAAAATGCTCTGCAGACAGCACAGGAGGAGACTTCTTGAATTTTCCAAATGCTACTCTGCCTCAACCTAAGTACAAACAGACTATTTTGATGGTACAAAGAGGGAATTAGGAAGTGTTTGTTACTATTTTCATCTCCATCAAAGGAAACAGCTAAAGGACAAAGTGCTAGTGCACAACTGAGAAATGAGAAAGACTTGAACAAAGTGTTAGAAACTCTCAGTTTAACATCACACTTTGCAGGCTCCTTGCTCTAAACATTCCATTATTTTGTCTTGTTGGTGCTGTATCACTTGACTTTTGCTTTCACAAATCTTGTAATCAGCATCCAAACCCAACAATGCCTTGTCTGTGCTGCTGGATTCAGAGGAGGTTCATCTTCTTGTAGGTGGAGCACCTTACATAACACCTCAGATTATCCACATCCCACATAAATTATACTTCTGCTTCAACCCTCTGCCAGCTCCCCCGGCTGGACCTTGAACTATAGATGCTGTCTCGCCAGTCAAAGAAAGGGGAAACGAGAACCTCATTAAAGCAGGAGTATTTCTGTGTAAGATGATTTGCCCTCAAGTATCGTGAGCCAGTCCCTTGCCTTTCCCTCACAACAGTGGGGCTGTGATGCTGCAGTCCCTGAGTTCAGAAATGCTAACCTGGAGCTGGGGCACTGCCGTGCCACTGATAAAATCTTCATGCTCAAGAGCAATTTTTCCAAAATGAACGTAGAACAAATTAGGTGCACATTTTATGAAATCTGGGCTAATGGGTAACAAAAAACCCCCCACCCTTGCTGCTATACAATACTGGGAAATCTGAGAGTCCTGCAAGGTCACCTCAGATGTCTTGCTCTGTGTCCTGTATAAACCTGCAAACTAAGCAAAACACTCAGTGTGCAGTACTGGAGTAAATTCTAGGAACGGCTTGAGCAGTGGGAGGGGTAACTACTTGATTAAAATAGTTAATTTAATATGCCAGCCTGCCAGCTCTGCTGACCTCTGTTCAAATCTGGATTACAGTTTACTCCCACTGAAAATGAGTCTAGTAATTTTAGCCAAGCCTTAGACTTCATCTGTTCATGCCATGGTGCCACTCTGAAATTCGTTGCAGAAACAGCAGAGAAGCTGTAACATACCATAACCTGCAGCAGGAATGATATCCAGTTCAGTGCAGGAGACTCAATCTGGGGCTGCCCCCCACCTCTCCCCATATGGGGATCCAAGGACAGAATGATGGGAAGCTAGAGTTGGATGTCACCCTCTGAAACTCCTGTGTCCTGATTTTCACGTCTACAGAATTAAGGCCACAAGGAGCACCAAAGATGACAGCTTGTGTAATAAGAGCAAGGGTAAATGTTGGTATAGCCTTTTGCAACCAGTAGCCCCCGGTAGTCTGGCTGTGCCTACCCACAACTCTTGGATCTATATGAAAAAATATCCTTTAGGAAAGACTCACTGGGGGCACATCAGAGTACTAAAAAGTGAGCAAAGATTAAAACTTGAGGGAAGTGTGAATGAAGATGATAAATACCACTTAACCAAGAAGACAGAAGAAAAAAGAAACGTGGGACAGAATTACTTTTTGAACAGATTTTCCTAGTATTTCTCTTTACTTCTGAGTACATTTCCAGTATCTCAAGACTCATAAGCACCTTAGTGCAAATGGCAGATTCGAATAAGATCCCTTTTAATTTTTTTAACACCTAAAGTCCATTTTTGATTCAGAGGACATAAGAATCAAGATGATTTAGAAGAAAAAGAAGTAACAGAAATCTTAATTGCTGCTTTCAACAGCCAGGTTAGGGGAAAGGCTGAATACAATATAAACGATCTTTTAATATTTTCATTGTACTTTAATTTAACCCCTGTTATTGTTGACTCCTCATTGCACATGTTTTTATCTGGTCTAGTTAAATTTAATCTATTGTTTAATCTAAATGCATTAATTATCTGAACAAATTCTAAGTAAACCCAACAACCACTATCAACAAAATAAAATTGTCTTGAAGAAACGGCAATTCCTTCATTTACTTATAAGGTCAGAAGAATTGTGGAATTGATAAAATCTGGGATTTTTCAGTTCCTAGGCCTATATTGACCTTACAACTTTTGTTCCCATTCTGAGTAACTTGAGTGTGCTTGGTGATTCGCATTTTATGGGAAATGTGTAGGTTTTACATTCTCTGCCAGACTGCTCAAGGAAAACAAAACTCACATAAGAGTGGAGATGAGAGAAGAGCACAGCCAGCAACACTGGAAGGACTATTACACAAATAATAGGCTTGTAAAGCCTGGCACTCTCTTGAGAATTGCAGCCAAGAACCACACATTATGCTGCACAGTACCGCTTCAATATGCCATCACATACAGCATGTATTTAGAAAGCCATATTTAGTATAAGATATGCTTTCTGCTCCTTCTTATGGTGTTGTTTTTTTGCCCAGCAGCATCGTGGACAATCAGATTAGTAGCTGAGCCCTTTAGATTTTCCTCTTTGTTCATTTCTGCACAGTGCTAGAAAGCAAGGCTCATCCTCTTGAGAAATGCCCACAGTATAGAAGGGAGTCAGACACTATTTAAGGGATAGAGAGGCCTTGCAGTGGCTCAGCAGGAAAATGAATTTTATCCACTGAAATCAAATGTAGAAATCAATGGCAGTCTCTGCATCAAACCAAACCCGGCAACTAATACAAACCCTCTCTCTAATCTGTGCATGAGCTGAGTGGTCATTTTCAAGTTGACAACAATAATTCAAGAGGAATCGACAACCTGATCTACTTTTAAAACCTTGGGTTTGCACCCCATGTAGTAATTTACAGCCTGTCTATAAGTAGGCATCAAACGATGATGATGACAAACATCCCTGCTTCTCATCTGATCTTCTCACTATAGAACACAAGGTAAATGTCATTAAGTACACTTTTACCTCTGCTGATCTGGCAAATGCATGTGTGTGATGGCAACAGGAAAGGTCTACAGGGTGGGACCTTTGCTAGCATATATTTCTGCTATATTTTTATAGATAGCCTTAGCATAATTCTTATGCAGTAGGCCACAGACCAGTATTCTGAACATCATGGAGATCCACATGAAGCCTTCATCCATGATATCCCTACAGGGGAAACATTGTTATTAAATACAAATATCAAGAAACACAGAAAATACAAAGTGTCCTAAGTATAAGGAAATGGTACTTTTTTAAAAATAGGAGTCCTATGAAAGTGTCCGACAGCAATAGGTTAATATATAAGAAAGATACAGAGACATAAGACAGATACACAGACTTTTAAAGCTCCCTTTAAATACTAGTCACATATGCAGCAAGTAAAGAACAAGAAAAGGTCATTGATAGTTTCTATAGGCACTCACCTGTGGGAGGGAAACTTCTCTTTCAGAACAGAAATAATTAAATTTTCCACAAAATGATCAGTTTCTGTCACAAGATCTGCTGCAGATGTCTTTGTGGACACTTGTTTTTCCTCTGTTAGAGCTTTCCTAATTATCTGAAACAGAAGTTCATAAATCAGATTTGCTGGGCATTCAGCCTGTGCGTACTAAAATAATATCTTCACTGAAAAAAATATAGCTAATCCTGAAAAACAGCTGTAGGCCTAATTCTACCAGAGACTGTTCTAATTTTTTGACAAAAAATCCTTCTGAGCTAATGAGTATTCTTTGGGAACATGCCATTTTGAATCACTCTGCAAAAACCTCTCTTGACAGTTCAGAAAAGGATTGATTAAGGGATGCAACTAAAGGAATAAAAGGATGATGGCAGTCATAACGATTTAGAAAATTACCAAAAGTATACACAAGACAAGAAAAAGCCTCAAGGCTAAGGCTCAAGCATTTTTAAAGGAAAGCCTTTTTTCTTTCTTTTTTTTTTTCTTTTTCTTTTTTGACTTACAGGGCAAATACCCCACTGCTCTCTTACTTTAAAAGATACGCAATAAGGCAAATGTAATTGATTTCCATTTTGCCAACAAAGACACGTAGTATTTTGGGGCTTTTTGTGGGTTTTTGAAGCTTTAAATGATGACCACCCTCTGGTTCCCAAATAATTGCTATATATTTAACAAGAACAAAAATGGAAGCTTTCTCTAGATATGAAACCAATGATTTAAACTTGGACTCTCTTCTGGAAATGTCTTTATCTGATCCTCCAGGGTATTACTGTTACAAATTCAAGTACAAATGTACATATGGGAAAACACTTAATGAAAAACTTTTCCCCATATTCCCATTTTTTAAAATTTTTTTTTCCCACTTCTTCATTAAAAAGAAAAATAAAGGGACAGGATGCAAAATGAGATTGCTTATTTTTTAATCAGTGAAAATGATAAATTATTTGAAATAAAAATTAAAAAACAAAACAAAGGAAAAATTAAGCATCACTTATTTGTTTAGAATTATAGTATTAAAACCCAGCACCAACAAGATCAATATTCCAAGTCCCATCTAAAAATTTACGTTTCAGTTGCTTAACTAAATTTCCATTGATCAAAGTATTTTAATACCATTGAGAAATACTTGATGACCAAAGAAAACAGTTCTGCTGCATTATGCATGGGAAAGGGAACCAGAAACTCTGACATATCACCTCAGCTCTTGGTTTTCATAGTATAAAATGCTGCATTTGAAGGGTGTGCTAATTGTTCTGACAAGTAATGGATATGGCTATTGCCTTAGTGCATTTGCTCCAGCTTGTACAGGTATGCAATCCAAGCCAGAGTAGCCCCACACAAGGATCACATTTCCTGCATAACTGATGAAAAACTTTTATTCTTTGGAAAATGATCAAACAGCTCAGAGTAGTGTAGAGCTTAATTTATGTTTAAAAATCCCTAAAAGTCACCTGCCTACAAAGGAATGTTAGAGCCTGCTACCTCAGAATACTTCGAGAGCATCACTCAACTCCTCTCCTTGCAGAAGCCTTTCAGTAAGGTTTGTGAATACCTGCTGCAATTGCCTGGTCTTTCCAGATGGACATGGGGTTCCCTAAAAGTCTCACCCTAGGTTACAGGCAGCAGGCATGCAGAAACCAAAGGAACTACAGGATGATGAAATGGAAACAGCTGATTGCACCTTATCCCCATTGTACAATGAAACTGGCAATCAAGATGCTGTAATTTGGCTGTAAATGTGTTTTACTAGACTTTATTCCTGTACTAGGGCTTGTGCCTAGATTATAGAGATTTTCCAGAAATTTCTAAGCAACTGATTTTTGGGAGCATGGTTATTTAGAGCAGAGCCATTTAACACTCTTAGCCCATGCTGCCTCTCCTCTAATGCAGATCTTATCCTAATACCCTGCTTGGGAGCATTTGGGGGGTTATGCAAAGCGAGGGGCATTTACATCATTACATGGAGACCACATCACAGAGCAAGACTCAGGCTGTCCCTGCTCCCTCCTCCATTTCCCATGGAGCAGGGGAAATGGAGACATTGGGGCTCAGTGCAGTCAGTCCTGGACTCTTCCTTTTTTAATGCCTTTGTGAAATTTATTCCAACAAAGCAGAATGAAGAAGACAGAGGGCCAAGATGCCTTTTCCCCCAATACCTGCCAGGAGAGCCACCTATGGTAACGTGCTGATGTCAGATATTTCATTTCACCATACTGCTTGCACTCACCATACACTTCTGGGAGAGCCAAGATGGACTTCCTTGCTTGCAATACTGTCCTGTAATATTTGCTCACTGATAAAATCAAACATCTAGATAAAAAGCATGAGTGCCTGAAAATAATTCAGGAAATTCCAATCTGTTTTGTTAAAACATCTGTCCATGTTACATAGAAAACAGCCCAAAAATTTCCCCTGGGAGCAAACATCAGGGAAAAAAGGTCTTGGCTTTTTAGAATACCAGTGGAATTTTTTTGTTGTTGTTTTTTACTGGTATTATGCTAGGTCTCTTATGCCTCATAGTATTATTTTCCAGGAAGAAAAGAAAAGAAGAAAAAAAGAGAAAAAAAAAAGAAAGGAAAAAAAAAGTTTGGACTTCAGCATACTATGTCCTCGGGTCCGTTTCTTATTCTTATTTTTACCAGGATGCATGTTTACTCATTTTGGTGAAGCTTTTCCAATTCTGCAATTGGAGAGAACTGCGGAGATATTACTCAGTGCTCTTAACAGCATCAAAGATGCACAGACTGGTCATGCCTGCTTTTCTTGAGCAAAAAGTCATATGAAACCTATGGGTGTACTCTCATGAACAGAGCAGGGAGCTTACTCAAAGAAAAAACCAGAAGAGAAGTTTGAAAAAGTGCAGTTATTTGTGGCCTTATAGAGTGAATTTTAAAGCAGGTCAATTACAGATGTTACAAAACCATGACCATTCTCGTTATGAAACAGCCATATAGATATTAAATGAGAGCCTGTGATATTTCATAAAAGTAATAAGAACTAAAGAATAGGATGGGCAAGAGAAGCAATTATTTTAACCCAGTAACAGAGGTTACTCCAGCAACAACACTTTTGACACATATTTAAGCATCACTTCTTTACTGGCCTTTAAAGTTTAGAAGAAACTACTCCAGAGTATAGACGCCTATCTGTTGGAAAGAAGATATAAATTACCTATAGTCATGAAGCACAATGCAATATATATCAAGTAGTTGTATAAGCCAAAAGGGGAGACCAGAAAACTGTATTCTGGTTAACTTTTCCTAGAAGTCCAAAATCTGGAACTGCATGTCTCTCTTCAGGCCAGCCTCTTGTAGACATTTTCTAACGATTCCAACCCTTCCTAACCTGCCACAGTGCTGAGAAATGGAGCACCTTAAAAGAAAGGCTGAAGTGGCTAAGTTTCATGCAGAGATGGAGAGTGGAGTTGGATCTGGGGAGACAGAGAGTGCAAGCTGATTTCTGGGGATGGAGTGAAGGTGGAAAGGTCTGAGGGATGGGAAGAGAAGCAGAAGAAAAAGATGAACTTGACCAGTGGAATTGACTGCTTGTGGTGATCAAAACAACCGCCATTTTTGTCAGTCAATTTTCAACAAAAATCCAGTCCTACCAAACACGTTACGCTGTACTTTGTGTCCTTAGCTCTAGTTTCTTTTGGCAGTAGCTGGAAGCACACTGACACTTAAATAAAAGATAGAGCCATACCTGCACCTTTTCTTCCAGAAGTATCTCCAGTGCCTTTTGTAACAAAAAAGATTCCTTAGCATGACAAAATAAGTGGAGAAAAAAAATACCCTACTTAAACAACATCCTTGGCTGGTTTAAATTTGGCCTGCCAAGGAATTAGTTAATTCCTGCCATTTGCAAGGTAGCAATGGCAAACTGTGATTTCGTATTCAAGGATTAGTCTTATGGAATGCTTACTTCTTCCAGGAAAAGGTGCTCAGCTGTGATTTTCGGAGCAAGTAAAATGACTGGGGAAGCTTAAAGCTGTATTTACAAACTGGTATTTTGAGAAATAAGGTGTGGAGGCTTGAGCAAGTCATGAGTCTCTCTTGTGAAATGGCTGGCAGAATGACTATGCCGGAGAAACTCCTGTTTTGAGAGTCTGTGAGTGCATGACCTGTCATCCTGATTTGGATTATCCATTTAGTCCCTGTATTATTAAAACAAGTCTCCTCTCCTCTGGCATTCTGTTCATCTGTGTAGTTGTTTTTTACTAAGGAAAAAATGTTTAATAACAAACACTAAGGAATAGTAAAGATAGAAAGGGGGGGCTTCTTAAATCACAGTGCTTGGGTACAAAGTGCATTTCAAAACAGAGCAGAATGCAAGCATTAGAGAAATATACATTGTTGAGCTTTGTTTTTTACCCAGTTTCTCAATCAATCAATCTGCTGATCCCACTTCTTGGCTCTGTTACACCTGGTGGAAGTTCTGCTGCTGCACATAGTGGTCAGGATGTCTCCTGAGATGACTAATCTGCTGTGTCAAAACACGGATCTGAAAATAAACTACTACAGATCTTTGTCACACAGCTGTTTCTCCCTAGCAAGTGAATGTCGGCCACTCTGAAGACTCTGCCAGATCTAACAAGAGAAAACCTCCTTGACATGTTTATTTTTCTCCGCACAAGCTGCTGGAAAACAAATGCTGGCCCCGAAGGATGCAACCCCCAAGGGGTGCGCCAGAGGCATGGGGCCCCCGAGGGAAGGGACCCTTGAGGGAAGTATCCCTAAGGGCTGCGCTCCCCCTGCCCCGGGCTGGGGCCTCGAGGGAAGTGGCCCCGCGGGATGGGGCTCCCGAGGGATGGGGCCCCCGAGAGATGGGGACCCGCCGCCGCCATCACTCCCGCGGCCCAGGGCTCCTCCGGCGGCCCGGCTGAGCGGGTGCCGACCCCGCCGCTCTCCTCCCCCTCCCCAGCTCTGCGCACCAGCCGAGCGCCCGCACGGCCCTTCCCCAGACCGCGGCGAGAGAAGGCTCCTCCGGCCGCGGGGCAGCCCGGCCCGGCCCGGGGGCAGCGGGCGGCTCTCACCTGCCCGGCGCGGCGCGCCAGCTGCACCGCCACCTCCGCGCACTCCTTCCAGGGGTCCCCGCCGCCACCGCCGCCCGCCGCCGCCGCCCGCCCTTCCTCCTCCTCCTCCTCGCACGGCTTCATCACGGCGGCCGCGCTGCCCGGAGCGGGGCCCGGGGGCACAGGGGGCCCGGCTCCCCGCCCAGGAGCGCCCGCCGAGGAGGATGCCCTGGGCACACACACCGCCCGGCGCTGTCACTGCGCGCCGCGGCAGCGCCCCGCCCAGCGCAGCGGGGCGGAGAGAGGCGGCCGCCGCGGTCAATGGGGAAGGCGGGCTGCCTGCTGGGCGCTGACTTTAGGTGAGCCCCGGGGGCGCAGGAGGGCTGGGAGAGGCGGGGGTACCGCGGAGAGCGGCGCCGGGGCCGCGCCGAGAGGGTGGGATGCGGAGGGCAGGGCAGGGTGCGCAGGGGGGATGCGGAGGGCAGGATGCGGAGGGCAGGATGCGCCGCCATCGCCATGGCCGTGGCCGTGCCCCGGCCGCCCCTTCTGACATGGCGCCGGGATCGTCAGGCTGGGCCTGGGGCGCTCCTGGTTCCCCCGGGATGAGGAGGAGCAGCCGCGCTCGCAGGCCGAGCGGCCCCTTGGCGGCTCCGCTGCCCCCGTGTCCCCAGGGCCGTCTCGCCGAACGGGCCCGGCTGTCGGCGTTACCGGAGCTTTGGGGGGAAAAGCTGGCGGCTGGCACCGGCCATCTCGGGAATGAAAGGGGAAAAGGGTGGGAAAAGAGGCCTCGGGAGTGGAAAGGCAAGTTCAGCTTTTGAAGTTCAGCAGCCCTTTAGTGCTTGGGAGTTCACGTGTGTGGTAAGAAATACATAGCCCGTTATATTTTTCCCTCGTGTTCGTGTGTCATTGTGGATTTGTTAAGGATGAGAAGAAGAGATTTCAGAACCCACTGTTGCAGAATCCGTATAAGCCAAATTGCCATGCCGGCAGAGCAAGGAACAGAGCTGAGCGATTCTGGATCCGCCTCTTAGAAGGAGGGCAGCCCAGGATGAATACATGCTTATGCAATAGAGCAGCCAGACTGTTGTGCTTAAAACACCGAGTGAGTGTTGGGAACACACACTTTATCTGTCAGAGTGAGGCTTTTCCAAATGACTTGTTCTGATGCACACTTGGCATTGAAGAGGAAAAAAAGCCCAGGACCTGAGTCCATCCGTGTAGCTTTATGAAAGAGGCGTTAGGTACATAAAGTATATGAAATTTGTTATTGCCTTTCAGCATCTGCTTTGTGGTTGAGTTTCATTTCCAGGGTTAGAATAGAGACGCTTTAGTGGCGAACACATTTGCATGAAGAAAATTGCATAACAAAACCACTTACTATCTCTGAGCACAAAATTAATTAATTTCCTAGAGACTAGGCTAAATTAAGTTGACTTGGGTATTCTCCTTAATGTAACAGACCCTAAATCTAGATCTATTTTCTTTTCTTGTTTATCTTGTAGGACACAGATGACTTTGGGATGAGAGGGCACTCTTGCCACAGGCAGTTCACAAAAATAATAGGCACTTTTTAAAATTAAACACTTGGACCTTTTCCTTCTAAAGCAAGGGACTGAACTTTGTGGATTGTAGCACAAGAATTCAACTTCATTCTTTAAATTTCTAAGCTGCACCCTGGCAGTGGATGCCACAAAGAGAGCAAAGCTGTCAGTCTACTTAGTGAAATATTTTTTAGTCCCCATTTTGAATCAGAAAAAAAAATGGTAGCAAACTCTGAGAAGGTGAATTAACTACTACAGAGAGTGTAAAAGTTTGGTTGAAGTATGAAATGATGAAATTTTGTTGAATAAATCCTCACCAAATGTTTGTCAATCTTTCTGCTGAAGAATTGTTCTAAGTCACTCGTTTCCTCCAAATGCATGTCTGCCTTGTTCTTCTATTAGATTAGTTTCCTTAAGTGCAATAACCCTACAAACATGCAATATAATTTGGACTAGTATAGAACAGAATTGCTCTGGATTCTTCCCTAATCCGAGTTTCCTCTAGGTTTTGGAAACTTGTGCTTTTTATTACTGGCATAGCATGAGGTGTCTTCAGGACCTTGCCTAGAGAGTTTCTGTGGAGGGGCAGATGGGTAAATATATTTCCTGGTGAGATTTGTGGACTGCTGAGATGTAGTATAGACAGCTTTAACTTTGGTGAAAAAGAAAATACACATTTAATCATGGCTTTGGGTTCTAGGAAGCATCTCAGACCATGATAGAAGTGTTTTCTGTATTTTTCCTTGAACTACAAAGTTTTAGTTGCTGAATTTACCAACAATAAGTCTATGCCTATTGCTGAAACAGGTTAGATCCTATTCTGTAGTGCAGATGGTTTCTTCCTGTCTGCCCTGGATCTGCCTCAGTGCCTGGAGATTTGTTGTTATTAGGCTGCCACAGGGGCATTTGGGAGGCTGTTTAAGGCATGTTTGGAAAGCAGGCAGTGTGAATTACAATGCAGTAGGCAGGATGCACAAGTATGCCCACTGAAGTTATCTACAGAAAGTTACACACAACATCACAGAGAAGTACTGTTGCAAAGAGGCGGAAGTGCTCTCTTCAATATTTTTCTTCTGAGGAGTATGTCCTCTTTCTCAGTGATGTCTGGAAAATAAGCATCTGGACAGTAGAATTTCCCCAACCTTCTCTTCATTCTGGTGGTAGAATAGTGATAATAGAGTCAGCAGGGGCTGACCTTGAGAGGCTAGAATATCTGAATGAGCCCCTGTTTTTTTTTGCAGATTCACTGCAGCTATGTGGCTTGTGCAGGTAGATTTAAAACAGAACTAGAAGGCCAGCAAAGAATACCTCTTAGAAAATCAGTGACTGCAGCTAGTATTTTAAGACCTTCCAAAAAACTTTGCAAAAAAATACAGCTGTCTGTAAGGCCTTTAAATGGTGATATTTCTCTTTTTCATTCTTCTAGTCCATGATAACAGCTTATTTATAAAATTTCTGAATTTTTTTTCAAATCTTCCTTAGCCTAGACCTGCCCAGGCAGTGAGCTTCCTCATGTGAGCTGCTGGCTAATTTTGAATATCCATTCACCTCCGAGCTGGTTGAGGCTGCTCTCTGCCTTGCTGGATCAGACTCTTGGCTCATCTTTCATAACTGCCAAGGTCTTTCATAACCTCTGATCTTTCATAACCCCAAACGCTAGCCAGTTCCTCTCACATGCCTTTCGTAACCTACACACACGCCACGTGTTTAATCTCGTCCACTTGGAATAGGCCCATCCTGACGAACCTGAAATACAAGTGTTTCTTGGGTGCTTGGTCTGCCTCAATCCTCCTGAGACCCAGCCAGGTTTCTGTGATGTCGGACTTCCTTCCCTGAGACAATGAATGCTCAGTGGAGGGGAGAACCTGTTCTCTCTGACCTCAGAGGAGAAAAGGGAGCCTAGTCATGGATTTCCTTCTCTCTAAGTGACTTAGGTGTGGCTCAGCTGGGGGTGGCAGTCCCCTTCCCTTCCTGTCCTGAGCCACTGCGCAGCGTCCATCGCGGCCGCTCCGTGTGCCATACAGGGGTCCCCACCTCGGTCTGCGCGGAGCAAAACCCAGGGTCACTGGGTGGGGAAGCTGCTGCAGCTGGAATTGGTTTAATTCTGCCTCAGCAGACAGCTTGCCTTCTCTACTCCGACAGTAATTGCAGGCTGCAGTGATGCAATAAAATAGGTTGTAGTTTTGGAGAGAGAGGGTGACGTTGCTGTAGCTATCCAGCCGTCGACGTGGAATCCTCAGATGCCTTCCCAGTGTGGCTCTTTGTCATTTCTTGGGTTTGATGGATATTTGTCACTTCATGGGTTTGATGGAGGATATCCTAACAGGGAATAAAATGGGAGGACAAGTGTATAACAGCTTAATAAAGAGGGAGGGGCAAAAAAAAAAAAAAAAAGAAAAGAAAAAGGAAGAAATCTTTTGCAATTATTAGCCTGAGTGCAAAAGAGTGTTTCCTCAGTGTGACAGCAAGAGGCTTGCTGTGCTGTTATTAAAATGCACTTCAGTGGGAATCCATGCAGATGGCTTTTTTACCCAGCACAGGATTATATTGGATTAGTCATATAAAATTGTTGTTTACCATCTCTAGCCCTTTTCCCCAGAGCTTTTATCAGGAATCTCACAAAGCATGTAGTTTGAGCCTGCCTTTAAGAGGTAACCCAGATGAGCAGCTTTTTGTTTGTGTAAACTGCTACAATGTTGTAGTTTAATGTAATCCTAATGTTGCAATGAGAGATTTTATACCTGATGAACGAGGCTGTTTGGCCCAGATTTTCCTTTTGCCTACAAGAAGGGAAGTTAGAGCGTAAGGAGATGCTCTTTCTTGTTGCTGGACTCCCCCAAAGAGCTGTGCTGATCCCACTTCTGCTCCATCAGAGACTAGGAGGAATTCCTAACACTGGCACCGTTTTTCATAATGCTCGCTAATGAGTCATTTACGGCATAACGCTTGATTAATGCACTGAGTGGTGTATGAGATATCTCTTGTGTTCCCTTTCTCTCATGCAGAGCCATACTCTGACCATCTTTCTTCTCTATGTCCTGAAGGCTCAGGGATCACTGCCTAGACACAGTCCACATTTTCCCTCCTGCCACAAACTAACAGTCTTAAACATGCAGTGCAAGGCTCTCCCTTTAGATCTATCCTGGAGGTTGGTTATAACAAGGACTTTTTTTTCACTTCAAGGTCCGACAGATAGCTCTACTGGTAAAATGGCATACTTCAGTTTTTGTTGGAGTTTTCAGACTGGCTCTATCACCCTGGGAAATTTTCCCTTCCAGGAGGTATGGCTGCAAGAACTTTCCTGAGGTGTGAGTGCCTTTGATTCTACAGTGAGAGATGTTTTTCTCCTCTGTAAGGCGTTCTGTGACAAGGTAACACAGTCCCAAGCCGTTACTCTTTTCCCTAGACCACATCTGTGAGTGTAAAATAAAAAGGTATTTTTCCCTGGCCTTGAAGGGAGAAGCAGCAGACTGCCACATGCATGCCAGTATTGTTTTTTGATCCACTGAAAACAGTGAACATTATCCAGTGAAAACAACCCAGTGTTACAACTTGATGTTTCTGTCATGAAGGGAATACAGAACTTGTCAGTGTGCTGTGACAGGGATGCCTGTAGCCTAATTTGGTTCAATAAATATTGCCTCTGGTTTTGTCAGCTTTAAGATTAAATTGACTTTCTTATTTATTACGAAAAAGTATTTTTTTTGTTTCCAGTTCTGCAAATGGTCACCTTTAATCCAATCATGTCTTGGTGCTTTTCCTCTTGATATGCAAGAAATGTTCATGAACTGAACTCTGAACTTTTGCTTTAAGCCAAAGTGGTTGTCCTGAGGCTTGGGAAAGCCAGACTGCTTCTCACTGTTTCAGGGAAGGTTCCTGAACACAAACAGAATTATTACTCTGTGATCAAAGATCTAAACAACATGGACAAAGGGCCTTTTTCTCATGTTGGCCATTTTGTTCAAGGTTCCATGATTTTTCAGCTGGCATTTGTCTGTGAGACTGGCAGCCCAATTATGCCACAAAACAGGCAGAAGAATAACATAAGTTTTGCCATCTTCCAGCCTGAAAGGGTCTCAGGAAGAAGTCACTGCTGACACAGTGAGTGGGTAGAATAAAAGAGATTAATTTGGGGCAGGTGAAATTTGTACATGATTTACAAAGGCATGTAGATTTTCATAGGAAAATATTAATTCCTGGAAAATCAGATGAGGATGGTATCTCTCTCTGGGGGTTGAAAGGACACATACTGACCTTTAATCCATGCAGAAAAAGGCTACACTTGGGAGTTATTGTAGGGTTGCATCAGGTAATCCCATGCTTATATATTTTCTGACAAATCAATGATTTTGGTGCACATGGAGCTGAAAAAGAGTGAAATGGGTCACATTCTTGCTGTTTGGCAGCAAGTAGGAGGCTCAGCACTGCTGGAATCAGTGACATTTTCATTTGTGTGAGCCAGCATGAAATGTGTCTTTGTTTATACCAAATTAAAACATTAAAACAAAAGGAAAAAGGATTGTGTTCAACAAACGAGCTGAATAATAATGTAGGGAAATGTTTCTGCTGTCATTGTTTACAGTGGAAAGTATCTTAGTGGCGTTTCATACATTAACTGCCACTGAGTTTTTTAAAAGCAATGGATTGTTAGGATCTTTGGAAAATGACCATGTTTCCTAATCAAGTACACATCAGTCTTTTATCATTTGTATAAAAAATGGGGGGTTTGGTACACACATAGACTAACATTAGTTTTTTTGATTTTCAAAATCTGATATCCAGTGCTACGCACCAGCCTTGGGCCAATTTTGCAAATTGATGGAGTATCTTTAATTTGGAAGAATGGATGCTCATTTTAAGTAGAGCCTCTCAAAATCAATGGCAATTTTGAAGATGTTTGATCATAATGTGCGTGATCATAACGTGCAACAAGAGCTTCAGCTGTAGCTTTTCCCAAGAGTTTCAAGATACAGGTAGGGGGTTCTTTGGTGTCATTTGGATGGATCAATGCTTGTTTGACACAATCTGCATCTTACACAAATTCCTTACAGGTCTAGCTGCATAGTTGAGAAACCTGGCTGTTTGCTTCCTCCACCTATCTTCAATTCCCCTGCCAGGCATGGAAAACTGTGAAAGAAGGGGGCTGCATGGCTTGCCTTCTAGGTCAGAAATCAGGAATTTGTTTTTCTTTTAGCTCTGTTGGTCTATTTCCCAACTTTTTTGTGTTCTACTGGTAACAGTTTCTGAGTTTTGAAAACACTTGGGTCTTAAAAACTGTGCATAGCTGCATTGTCAACTCCTGGGTAAGCAAGAGAGCAGCAGTGTGCCCAAAACTGGTTGTTGTGTTGCTAGAAGAGCTGGGGAAACGGAGTCTGCAGGTTCCACACATGAGAATCACAGAAAGGGTCAGGTTGGGAGGGACCACAGGGGTCATCTGGTCCAACCTCCCTGCTCAACAGGGGTCATCCCAGAGCACACGGCACAGGATTGTGTCCAGATGGTCTGTGAATAACTCCAGTGAGGAATATTCCACAACCTCTCTGGGCAATCTGTTCCAGTGCACAGCCACCTATACAGTAAAGTTCTTCCTCATATCCAGGTGGAACTTCCTGTGCATCAGTTTCTGCCTGTTGCCACTTGTCCTATTGCTTGGCATCACTGAGAACATCCCAGACACTCCTGCTTTAAATATTCATACACATTGATGGGGTCCCCTTTCAGTCATCTCTTCTTGAAGCTGAACAGGCCTCAGCCTTTCAGGTGACCCCAAGACTCATCATGGGCTTGTCTTCTCTGCTATTTCTGACCTAAGTTGTTCTCTTGAGTGCTGCCTAGTGCTGCCTTTTCTATGCCTGCTCTGGTTTCTGCAGAAACCCTGAATTAAGCCCATCTGGGCTTTTTGTTTTACTTCTACACCCACAGGATTTAAAAAACCCTGAACAACCCCAAACCAAAAGCAAACACCTGGGTACCATAGGAATGTTAAGTCCTATTGAGCCTTGCACATACTTGGTACAGTATTATTCCTTGATATTCAAGTGGTCTTGTCTGGAATAAAGTGATTATGACTACTGACATTCCCAGTATTGAGGAAACAACTGTTATCCTACTTGTACTGTCTACAGTGAGATACTGGTATGCAGGATATGCTGGATTCCACTGTGCTGATCTCTCTCCACTTACACTTCACTCTTACACTTCCACTTGCACTCTTACACTTCAGCTATGTCACTGGAAAAATTTCCAGTTTTGCAAAATATCAGAATCACTGTTATATCAGAGTGTGTTTTCTTCTAAATCAGTAACATAGATTCATTGAAATGGTGGCTTGGAAGGGACTTTTTGTCTACTTGCTCTATATCACTGTGCTGTGCATATTAGGAATACCTGTATTCAAAGTTACGCCTGATCATTCTCTGATCTCTTTATTAAAATACATAATGTGAGGAAGAACTATGTGTATTTTTCTCTTTGATATCAAGAAATTTTCCCTCTCATCCAGTTGAAGGGATGAGAGATGTCTACTCTGTTAGACATTTATTTGTGATAGACAGTAACTTTATTTGTGCTCATTCTTCTCCGGAAGACACAGGAAACAATTACTACTGTGCTTTACAATAACCAAAGTCAGTTAAAATGATTCAGATTTCAACACCTCCTGATATGTTGTATTTTCTTCTGTATGTAATTTTTATTCCTGTTTTACAGACTCCTCAGGACCTCACCTGAGATGTTGTGTTGGATACAACCAGAATAAAGCTGAGTAACTGCATCTCAGGGTATTGCTACTTCATATAAAAATGGGATTTCCCTTTCCCTACAGCACCATTGCATTGCTGCCTGGTACTATCCCTCCCAAGTTTATTCTTTCTTTGCTGCTACTGCAGCTAGTTACATCCAGCTGTCCTTTTACCACAAAGTGACCTTGTGTTTTCCACAGTATGAACTGTCCATTGCTAATTCATTCCATGTTAGTTGCTGATTGAAGTAGCAGTTTTGATGCCAGGCAATTTGGAGTCAAGGTGATTTGTCACAGGCTCCAGCAATTTGCAGTGTTGGGTGGCTACTTCTATGGAACCAATACAGAAGTCTTCACAGGCAGGATTCCTGGCAGCAGGTAACACCACGGGCAAGTCCTTCCCTCACATGGACTCTCAGGTTGCTGACAGCCTCAGAGCTGGGATCCTGTGTCCATTCAGGTCAGCACAGCGAAAGCTGAGCTGAATATAGACAAGGCTTTCACCTTTCACTGTGAGCCCTGTGTGAAGTTCAAGAAGTTGGCTGGATGGGTGACCGGGTTGAGAGTGAAGGAGGAGAGATGCCGGGTTGTGCCCTGGAGCCAGAGGTGTGTGACACTTCCCTTTATCTGCTTACAGTTCCAGTTCCTGCTTGTAGCCTAACCTGACCTGTCTCCTGCCATGTTTTTGGTGAACTCTTGACTCACAAGTAGGCAGTGATGAGCTCTTGTCATGTCCACACCCTCTTCCCAGGCATGACAGGCTGAGAAAGCTGGGGACCTGCCAGTATCCAGGGATTTACAGGGAAGCCAGAGAAGGACTCTTTGTCAGGAACCGTAGTGATAGGACAAGGAGTAATGGGTACTGATTGAAGGGGGAAATCTAGGCTGGATATTAGGAAGAAGTTCTTTACTGTGAGGGTGGTGAGGTACTGGAACAGGTTATCTGGGGAGGTTGTGGATGCCCCAGCCCTGGCCAGTGTTCAAGGCCAGGTTGGATGGGGCTCTGAGCAACCTGGTCTGGTGGGGGGTGTCCCTGCACAGGGCAGCAGGTTTGGGACTAGATGATCTTTAAAGGTCCCTTTCAACCCTTAGCATTCTATGATTTTGTGATTGGTTCTGTGCAAAATTTGCCAGGCACTGCAATCAGGTGGGCTACATGGTCAAGATGGAGTGGCAGGTGGCATCTGGCAACATTTCATACAAAAAAAAAAGAGAAGGAAATGTGATGTGCTTTAAGGAATGAGTAAGGCGAGATTTTGTACAAAGACATGAGATGCAGAGAACAAGAGAAGACCTAGATTTGAGACCTAGCGAATGAGAGAGGAACAGGAGAGGTTTTAAATTGCTGCTAACAAAGCCTTGGAATACCAGCAGGCAATAATCACTGCTTTGGTTCAGTCTTGCTGTGATAGCTGATCTTGCTGTGGCTGGTGAGTGCCTCCTGTTGGTATGGTGTCTGTAAGGTCCAGCCCTGAGGGTGGAACGCTTTTGTCCTGCCTGTGTGCCCTGCAACCTGGTCTGCCAAAAATACCAGAAAAATAAAAAAGCCAAATCACACAATCAGAGACTGGGTTGGGTTAGAAGGGACCACAGGGGTCATCTGGTCCAACCTCCCTGCTCAAGCAGGGCCATCCCAGAGCACACGGCACAGGATTGTGTCTCGACGCTTCTCAAATATCTCCTGTGAGGGAGACTCCACATCTCTCTGGGTAACCTGTTGCAGTCTGTGGTCACCCCACAGGAAAGAAGTTCCATATCCAGGTGGAACTTCCGGCATATCACTTTGTGCCCATTGCCTCTTGTCCTATTGCTTGGCACCACCGAGAAGAACCTGGCTCCATCCTCTTGGGCACTTTCCCTTTAGATATTTATACACAAAAGGCAAAGCCCAGCAAGCAGTAGCAGTAGCAAGCACCACCAACTCTAAGGACACAGCCCCTGTGAGGGCAGCAGCATTACCAGGCACGCTGCCATCTCCTGCCAGGCTGGGACAATCCGTACCTGTTGTGATGGGGGAGATGCAGAACCTGCCTTTGCGGAGATCCCTCACTTGGCGTCTGTTGGTGTATCCGTGCAATCTGCGGCCGGCAGAGTTCTCACCACCCCCCCCGGTCGGTGCCTGTTAGTCACAGAATCACAGAATATGCTGAGATGGAAGGGACCCAGCCAGATCATGGAGTACAACTGCTGGCCCTGCGCAGGACACCCTGAGAATGACACCCACCAACTGAACCTGCGAATAGCACAACCGATAATTTAACAGGGACTGGGGTGTTTTCTCGCCGCCTGCGGAGGCGGAGGCTCGCGGGTGCCGGAGCACGCACGGCCGCCTCAGGGCAGGGAAAAGCTCCGTTCCCGGGCCGCAGGGACAGCGGCGCACGCGCAGCGCGGCGGTCGCTCGGCTGTGACGTCCCTGCTCGCGGCCTATCCCGCGGCCCCTCCCGGCCTATCCCGGCCTATCCCGGGGCCCATCCCGGAGCCCGTCCCAGCCCCTCCCGGCCTATCCCGGGGCCCGTCCCGGCTTGTCCCGCCCGCCGCTCGCCATGGCCCTGCCCGTCGTACGCAGGTGCCTCCAAGTGAGTCGGCCCCGGCTCCGGGGAGCCCCGGCCCAGGAGAGCCCGGGAGGGCGCGGGAGGCTCGGCCGGGCGGGGCCGGGCCGGGTCGGGTCGGGTCTGCCTTCGGCGCCGAGCTCAGGCTGAGAGCGCAACGCGCGGCTCAGTTCTGGCCCAGGGCATCGGGTGTACTCAATACCCTGTAGGACAAGGCAATATAGTTATATATATCAATATCTATATATTTGTATGTATACATATAATAATTTTTATATACACATACAGATACATACACACATATGTGCTATATATACACACACTATATAGTTATACATGTTAGATATATAACTATAAATATGTAGTTATAGGTCATATATGTAATATATTGCCTTATGTATAACTTTATATATTATACATGCAAAATTTCTATAGCTATATATTGCCTCATATTACTGTAATATACAATATTTATTTTATATACATGATATATATATGACTTCATACTGCTGGGCAAGGTCCAGCAGACATGCATGTAAGAAGTTCAGCCAGTGTGGCTGTCTTTTTGTCTCTGGTGAGTTTAAATAAAAAATAAACACCAGTTTAGTTGCAGAGCTGGTGTTTATAGTTTAGGAATATAACTTGGATGCTTTGTCTTTCTGTGATTAATTTGAAATGCAAAACCAGTTCCCTATGTTCCTTAATGAATTCTGAAGTTATATTAGACACCTTTAATAGATGTCTTTAATAGACACCTGTTAAAGAAGCTTCGTTGTAGTCAAATGTTCATAAAATTTGAAGCCAGTTGTTTTTCCTGCCATTTCCCTTTTAGATGCTTCTATCGTTTAGGAAAAATATAGTGAAGTTTTTGGGACAGGGTTTTAATGTGAAGCGTTATCAGCTTAATTAACATTTGATTTCAAAGTGTTCCCTGATTTTTTGTTTTTCAATTCTCTTTTTTTTCAGCTCACTGATGAAAATGAGCAGTTAGTCAAGAAGGTGAAAAAACTACACGTAAAAAATAAGGAGCTAGAAAAAAATCTGGGTCAGATCCAAGAGCAACTGTATCTGCAGCAATTAACCCGTGCCTGTGGCACAAGCAGAGAGTAAGAATGGTCAAACCTTTCTCTTTTGCATCAAAAGAAGTGCAGCATTTCAGGACTTTTATTTTCATGTCCTTAAGATGAGCCAGGCATTATCTGGTCTGTATATTTTAAGGAGCCATCTGTGAACAGGATGGTGGAGTGGAAGATGCTGGAGGCCTGTAGAGCAACAAAGGACATCTGGGGCATCTTGTACAAAATTTATTGTAGTGAAAGAAACAGTTTTAATATCAAAAAGTAATACTCCTGCTTAGCCAACATGCTCGCTCTGTTGAACTGCAAAGGCTTTTACACAATTTTTCCACCAAAAAGTAGTAAGATACAGATAAGTTGAGTGGTATCAATGCTGTCTAAAAAATTAGAACCTAAGGACCTGAAAAACCGTAGTGCTAGTGGTTTGGAGAGTGTCCTGCCAGGATTTACATACCGGTTCACAAAAATCTTCAAAGGCTTAAGTTTTGGTGTGTTTATGATCCTGCCTGGAAACCTCTACCATAAAATCAAACTGAAAAGTAACTTGGTCTTTTTCAGTTGAGTTGTTTAATCCAATTAAATTTGTGAAATATGACTTTATGAAGCTGTTGTGTTTGTTTCAATTAAGTGTTCAGGTTCAAACAGAAACCCATTTATGGCATAAGGGTGGAGACAGCAAAGACCTGGTTCTAGAGAGTGACAGTGTCAGGTGAGTTCTTGGAAGCTGCTGCTTCACAAAATTATTCTTCTCTGTAGTGTAGAAAATGTTCATGGTTAAGTCAGTTGATTTTTTTTAAGCTGTTATGCAAGTGGCTTTCAGCCTTTGAAACAATGGGAAATCATTCACATTTTAAAAATAACTACAAAATCTTGGAATAAACGTGAAAATAGCGCCGAGCAAAGAACAAAATGGGTTTCTTTCTCAAGTAGTTCATTGAGAAAAATTCAATGAGCTAGGAACATCCTTCATGTGTCTGTGCACACATATGATCTTTTTTGTAGATTTTTTTAACCTAGAATTTTATGGTTTCATCTTCTATTTTGTGGAACCTTTCTCAGCTCATTTTATATTGCTCACTGTTCTGTGCATATAAAATTCATAGGCTGGTGCTGCTTTTAAAATAAGCTAGAGCTGCAGTTGTACTTTTCAGTCTAATAATTTTAGAGTTGAGCCACTATTTACTGTAGTTTGCCAATAAGTGATAGAATTGAACTCTTGTAACTGCTTTTCTGATGCAAAAGCTACAATTTTGTCTTTAAGAAAAAATGTACTGAAGCATTTTAACAACTAATCAAGCTATGTCAAATATTGCTCCGTCCGTCTATGACTTGATTGTAAAATTGTAGGCTGTTCATCCCTTCAAAGGCTGCTTTTTGTCCACTTACATAAATGTGGATCTTACACAGAACTCTGTTGCTCTTTGGCCAAGTGCCCTGTTTTTAGTGTTGCCTTTAGGTGGCTGTAGAAAACCCATTTTCTCTTTTTTTTAAAATATCTTTACAGTGTGCCGGAGTCTTTTTGCAAGCTACGTAACTGCATAGGAGGGCTGAGTGACTGGCTCTGGGCTCCAATTGAGTTCCTAGTTAGGTGCTCAGGCAGGAGAAGTCCAAGTTAGTCTTTGAATTGAGTGCTGTACCTGCCTTCTGCTAGATTGCACATAGATAACCTGACGTAGCTTTTTTTACTGTCACAAAGCTGTGCTGTGCTACAGTATTGCTCATCCTGCTTGTGGTGTGCAGTCATGACTTATTTATGAGTGGCAGCTCTTGTTGTAATTCCTAAAAAATTGGGAAAAATGTCTGCTTATGTCCATCAGTTACACTGTGGGCCTCGTGTATGTTGGTTGAATGCTATGAAATATGGTAGGAAATTAGTATAGCAGAACTTGATGGAAAATAATATCAGAGGGAAAGCTAACAGCCCTAATCTGTTTATTTGACATTTATTTTACCCACTCAATTTCACACAGATTTCCTTCACTCATATCCTCACACCCACACACTACCCCAGCAAGGGCCTCACCCAATGAACTGCCATCGACCAAATTTCCTCCCCCCTTCTAGTCCTATCTTGCTGACTCCTTCACTCATATCCTCACACCCACACACTTGGAAGCAATGAGATGTTTTGTGCAACACAGAGAGCTGGGAACTGCCTCGTGTGTCCTCATCATGGGTTCTTGATTGGTGCTGGACAAACTTTTAAAAATCCTTTAGGAGTGTCCTTTGCTATTCCTGTTGTGCTAATGGGGAGAGGAATGATGTATGTGACACGCTGCAAAGTCACTGCCAGCCTCCTGTTGCTGCTGTCTTCCCTCAAAGAGTGATTTGCACTGAGGTTTAATCGGAGTGTGGCCATGTGTGCTGGACAAAAACAACAGGGTCCTCAGTCTGGCTCAGTAAAGAGGATTCTTTGCCATCCATACAGACCATTCTTTTAACTTGCTTTGCTGTTATTTTCTGGTGTTTTCTCTTTCTGTGTTGACAGTCACATTTCATTCATTGCCATCTTGAATATTTCTATTACGAGTCTCTGCATCACAGCTACAGCCCAAGTGATCTCTGTGGGCATCTCTAATACTTTTACCATAAATGATACCACATTTTGTTGTCTTTTGTGTTTTACAGCAATTTATGCATTTCTTCTGTTTTAGACTACTTCAGATGTATAATGAGCTACAGAAACATTATGTTAAAGAAACCAAAACAAACAAGGAGCAAAGGGAAGCAATTAAGAATCTCACTGTAAGTAGAATTTGTAGGAGCTGGTACCAAACAGCCAAACATAAGCTTTTAGGGAGACTGAAAAGTAATTCTCACATTTGTGAAATGAGACCATGCTTTTCTTTTTATGCTTAGTTTCCCATGACAGGGATAATAGAGGGTAGCCTGTAGTTCCCTTCAAAAGTGAACTCTGTCACTGGTGTCTCTGTAGCAGAAAGCTGTCTCCCCTTTCCTTGCTTTTTCTTTACTCATGCACCTAGCCCTCCTTCCAATTGTATATGCACCTTGTGACCTCTCTTGCACCAGACCTGGTATTTTTCTGCATGTGTCATGAATTGATTTTTCTCAGAAATTCAGCAGAAGGCAAACCAAATGAAGACAAATAGTCTTCTTTTGGGTAGCAAGGTCTGTGGCTGTACACACAGAGAGTCTGGCATCATAACTGGAGTGAAGGTAGGGTTGTGTGGCCAGGAGCAGTTCTAGAAGCTTCAAGAGGGTATTGTCACTTCAGGCATGGATCAAGCATTGCAGCTGACCAGTCTAATTTCCTCATTTGTGTTTTATTTTTTTGTCCTTTCAGACATTTTGGGTGAATGTAGTTTTTAAATCAGCAATTGAAAGCTCTAGGTTTGCATCTGGGATATGTTTCCTGTTGTATTCAGTTGAACTGTGTTTTTTCTATGCATTTAAAAAAAATTGTCTTGACAGATTAAAATTAATGAGCTAGAGCATAATCTTCAAGAGCAGAGGCAAAGAATTGAGCAACTGGAGTGTAAAAAGGTTTCTTGGAGAACTAGTGCTGTTTCTGGAAAACGAAGTCAAACCCCAGAGGGAGGAGTAACTTCTCACAGGGACATTTCTGCAAAGAAGGAATCCTGTTGCAGTAAATATTTAGGTAATGGTACAGTTAATTCTGGTGATGTTCCTTCCAGTACGCCCAGCAGAGAGAATGCATCTCATTTCTGATCTAGAGGCCACTCCAGGCCATTTCTTTTCCTTCAATCAGCATTATCTAAAATGTTTTTTTTTTTAATTTTTGAAAACCTGTCACGTAAAAATGGCATTTTGTAATCTAGGATTCCACCTTGCATTTGTTTGTGATAAAATGTTTGCGATAAAATGTTTGCTGTTTTCCCTTTTTCTGAAACTGGTCCATTGTTGTAATCAGAGGTGGGAGTGCGTGGCTGTGTTTAGTGCTGGTATTTATTCTAGTGAGATGTATCTGTGCAGATCTCTTAGTAATAATGTTTGCTGCACCACTCTTTGGTTTTCAGACACTGAGACACAGAATAACCTGGTTTTAGCCTTAAAACGTTGGACAAACCTGGACAGTGCTGGTTTCAGTACATTCTTCCTCACATGAGTAAATCTGGAATTTAAGGTGTGATCTTCTTCCACTTCAAAGCATAGAAAAGAGATGGATGAGATCATATAATGTAGGCATAATTTTCAGGAAATGTGCTATCAGCTAGGACTGATGTGTCTCTCTCATAAGCCAGAAAAAGGTAATCAAGGCATGTGATGTGTGTTTTGTGGGTTGTAAAGTAAAATAATCCCACATTCTAAGAATCTTGCAGATTCAGATTATCCAACAGGCAGATCCTGGTATCTTTCCTAGTACCTGGGAATATGCTTGGCCAGTTCTTAAGAATAAATCACTGTATGAAAAAGGTACTTTAAGAAGCTGAACTATAATTTTCTAATATCACAAAAGGTAGGCAGCTCTTTAGCTGTAATATGATTCATATGAGGGGGAGGTTGACTGTAATGGTTGAATTCTACGTTTTTTCATTTGAATATAGAGCTATTGTTGAAGGAGATTAAAAAGCTGAAGAAAGAAAATGGAAAGTTGTCTGCAGAAAAGAGAGCACTAAAAAATGAATTGGCTGGATTAGACAAGGTAATTTATTTTAAGACAAGCTTAACAGTAGGTGATTTTTGAAAAACTAACTTTTCTGCTTGAGCTGAAACTTTTTTAAGCTGAACATATGCTGTTATCAAGTAAAATACATAAAAACCCCATGTATAGCATTCTGAGAGAGATGGAAATGAATGATTCCTTGAAACATTCATGTCCTAAAGGGCTGCTCAGTTAAGGAAGACTGTTTTCTCTTGAACATAAACATGTCAAAGCTATGCCTCTGACAGAGCTCCAAGTTTAGGGAGGGCAGAGGCTTTGAATTTTTTATTAGAATTATAGGTGTAAAAAGTGAAAATGTGAACATTTGGTAATTCTTGAAGTTCTGTAACAAGATGATGAGATCTTACCTGACTATAGAAGACTCAGTTTAATGTACTGACATAAGGTTTTCTTTTCAGCAACAAATTGTTTAAACTGATTTTTGCTTGTTCCTCAAGTATTTTTTTTTTAAGAATCTCTTTTCTTACCTTACAGTCCTTTCTCCCAAATGAAATAACATTATGGTATTAATTGCAGGGGTAACAGTAAAAGAGGGTGATAGTTCTTTGGATGTGTAACTTGCAGAACATTAAGCCAGGGTGAGTTCTAGGTCCCTGTGTTTGAGAATCAGGGACACTGTGTGGCTCAGAGCTTCATCTTGCAGGAGAGAGATACATAAACCTGAGGTTGTGGCTTTATATCAGTGGTCCCTTTTTAAGGTAGTTTTAAGTTGCTGTATGTTATAGCTTGTATATTGTAGCTGTTAATTTAAAAAATGCTGGAAGAATAGGGAGGAGAATGTAAAATATAGATGGCTATAGGTGGATACATTGTTGTTTTGGTAGCTAGAACATTTAAGGATTGGTGAAGTGAAGTCTTGGGTGACTATACTCTTCTGTCCATATATTTCCCAACAGTTTCTGATTTCACTTAGAAAGGATCAGGATGTGACATTATTCCCTTGTCATACTGGACTGTCATTTTGTAGCTGTCTCGTAGATCCATATTTTTTCTTTTTTAAATTTAATCTTTCCTATTATTAGTCTGTATTCCAGCCTCTAACATAACTTGAACTCTGCTTGTGTGTTCAGGGCAGAAATTATTAAATTATTACCCAGTAATATTGCTGTATCTTGCCATAGCTGTGCTTGCATAACTCAGCCATACACTGGTAAAAATATAGAAAGTGTCTTTGAACTCAGAAATAATTGAACTGCTGACTAGCTCTTACTGAGAATGTCTTCGAAAAAAAGTTTAAGGTGAATATTTTTGCATTTTTCTAGGATTTTTTTGAAGAGGTAGAAGATCTAAAACATGCTGTACAGGAATCTGTGAAACTGAACAATGAGTATGAAAAGTGCTTGAAACAAATAAGTGTAATATATGGACTTCCTTTTACAGCACATTTGTAACTACTGGGTAATTTAATGCCAGGTAGAGTTTCCACTTATTTTTTATCCTTACTGCAACATTTAAACCTACCATTCCTTAAGTGGAACCACACTTTGATAATATAGATTCAGTCATGTGATCTCAATATGAGAAGTGCTTGGAAATGTTGTATTTTGTGACCTTGATTTTTTTTTTTTTGTTTATATATTTTTGAATAAACTACGATCTGTGTAACTTCAACTAAGTTTCAAACCCATCTCTTTCACACTTGCAAAGTATATTCTGGTTGTGAGTGTTCATGGGAATACAATAAAATGGTTTTATTTTGCAGAATTTCCCAATTTATTCTTTTCTGTAAGCTACATAAAATCAGTGTCTGTGCAGCTTTGTCAGTCTCTGTGAATTTCAGCCCTAAGGATGTGCTAATGCAAACAGAGATAAATTCTATCATTAAATTATTGCAGAGGGGTTTCTTAAAAAACAAGCTAAATCTCTGCTTAGAATTTTTCTTCAGTCCCAATAATAAGTGAAAATTGTGGATGAAGGAAGGATTTAGTGTTCAGAATTGGAAAGTGCATTCAGAGCATTTTGCATTATCAAAAGAAGAATGCATCAGAAGCTCTTTTTTGATTCAAGAGTGAGGTACTGGAAGAACTCTGGTATTTGAAGAGCTGAAAAGGAGAGTGAGAGTGCAGAAAGTCACCGTCCACAAGACAGAAATGTCGTGTTGCTGCAGGGAGGGTGAGCTGGGAATGAAAAGAGACAGCTCCCAGTTACAAGTGTAGCTTGCAGAACCTTGTGAGATTTGTATCTGAATTTGTCTGAAAGGATGTTTCACAAAAGTTTAACATAGTTACATTACAGAACTATATTTTTCTGAAAGGTGTAAATCTCTACCTCTGTGACGTTGTGATGGGAGAGTTGAGTGAAAACTGCTTAGGGTAGCAAGACTTAGCTTGCTTATAATCTAATACAGCTTCTTGAGCTTCATAAAAATACATGGACACTCCTGAAATATAGGGCTAGGCGTAGGATGAAGACTCTTGTGTCCCACTTGGTTTGTTAGGACACTTTTAGGCAGTTGTAATTTAATAAAGAAATTTGCCTCAAAGCATGCGTGGTGCTCAGAGCTGCATCTTCACTGAGTGATGGGGTAAAGCTCAAGAACTCCTTGTGCCTGCTCTGGCTATAGACCACTGTTCCCTTGGTTCATTCTTGGCTCACTTGTGAGTTAAAGCTGGATAATATTCTGAGTAAGAGATGGAAAAGGGAAACAAGAGGAGCGATGCAAGTCTGCATTGCCATTAAACTCGATGGAAGAAAATAAGAAGGATAGCACGTTTAACAGAAAATTATAAGTGCAAGAATGTTTGTAACGTTTGCTAATAAATAAAATAAACATGGAAGTTGGAGAAGGAAGCAGTGCCAGTCACTGGAGCCTTTTCCCCCACAGTGTTATGGTGTAAAGTTACACTTTCAGCGTGTTTAAACTTGGGTCCCGTTGTTAAATGATTCAGTAATTGTCCTCGTCCACAGGCTGATTTTTAAACGTGCAGAACAAGAAACAGTGAGGAGTCCGTCAGTCTTTTCTCGTAACTCAGGTCTCCCAGCTCTGGCGAGGAAATGAGTGAGAATAATGAGCCGTGTGGGGGGGAGCGGCAGCGGCGGGGAGCCGCAGCTCCGCCCGGCAGCGGCTGGGCAGCCCCAGCGGAGGTCAGCGGGGATGGGGTGGGATGGGATGGGATGGGATGGCAAATGAGCAGCCGTGGGCTGGCAGGTGGCAGAGCGAGTGGGCAGGGATTTCTCTCAGCCAGTAGTAGGAGCTGTCTTTCAGCTCGATCTGCATCGCTGACTTTCTATGAGGTTGGGTTGTTGTTTTTTTTTTAATTTCCCTTTCCGCTTTTCCTTTCACTATCAGGAATGCTGGCGGTGTAGGGTGCAGATGGGGCACCTCTGGCAACTTCCACATCTGCGGCACAACTCCCCAAATAGTAGCAATTAGCAGCAGAAAGGAAGAGGAATGTATGTGCAAGTGACCGGCTCTGTGGCATTCATTGTGTCTGTTGCTGCTTGTGATTTTTGAAAATGGCAGTTTTGCCTTGAAGATATTTTTATTTTCTACTGATGGCAGGTTTGGTTTGTTGGTGTGGGTTTCTATTTTTTTTTTTAACTTGATGATCTGAGTTTGCTCTTGAAGCTGTGATTTTCATTCATTTATTTATTTTCTGGACGTGACTAATGCAAGTTAAATAACTTACTGGCATTTTTTGTTCCAATTAATACTGTTTTTGTTGCAAGAGGAGACTGTCTCAGACTACCAAAGTCTACTTCCAAATAAGTACTACTTCCAACCTTGCAGGATAAAGCCATATAAATTTGTGGCTAATAATATTCTTTGCCTGTCTTTTTGTTCTTGTTGCTGTGCCAGTTAGCAGATACCTCTGCTTTGATCTTGCCTTCTTACGAGATGTACAAGCAAGGTGTTGTTATTTTGTTTGCTAGTTAAAGTGCAGGTGAGGTGAATATTAAACAGGTTAATCAGTCTATATGTGGAGTTCCACGTATTGTGGAATTGTGACATCTGGCCAATGGCTTTTTTCCTGCTAAACCAAGTTTAGGTAGAACTGAATTCCATGCAATTAAGTATTAGTCATGCTACTGTTTAATAATGCATATTAGAAATGTTCCATGGTGCAGAAATTAGAAATGTTTAATGGTTCTTTGTCTCAAATAAGTACTTTGTAGTGCTGATATGGGAAGCTTGTGTTTGAAAATAAGTGGCTATTATCAAATAGGGGTTTTGGTTGGAAAAATAATATAATAATCATATGTCAGTATTCACTTTCCATGAGACAAATCAAATGGGCTAGTTCATAGGACAGTGAAGCAATTTAACTTTGTTCTGTGTTCTGCATATAACTGAGGCCAAGATTTTAGAAACAATCCACTATATTTGTGTGGGTTTGTAATTTTGTCCAATTTTCCTGATATTTGGAGTACAAATTTTCAAAGGTACCAAATAGTCACAGCTGTAGTCAGATTTAGCTAATTCAGACTTGGTCTGCTAATCACTGAATACTGTGTCCAGTATTTGCTCACATCCTGGGTATTAGTCCTAAATTAGGATTTTTCTGTTGTAGAAAGCAAAATTGCAATCCTGTTGTTGGGTGGGGGACAACATTTTGTGGATTTCTCTGGAAGTTGTTCCTGAGCCTGTGAAGCAGCATCTCTGTAGGTCCCCTGGAGTCCCTTTACTGTGACCATACTCCAGTGTTTACCTTTAAAGAGTGGGGCTTTCAGACCTGCAGTGCTCTTCAGACTGAGACCCTGAGAGGCTGGACGTGGAAACTGAGGGGTTTCATTGGAGAGTAAGGGCTGCTGCCTCTGTTCTCTCAGCTGGGGGCACTTAACCTGAAAAAGTGTTCCTGCCAAGGGCTGGGGAAGAAACAGAAAAAATACTCAAGTTTCAAAAGGGATAAATTCCCTGATTAGGTTACAAGGTATCCAAGGCAGCAGAAAGCAGTAAATACAGTTACCTCACCAATTTTGGCTCATTAACTGTTTCTCTACAGCTGCAGTGAAGTTTCTTTTTTTGAGGCCTAGATGTTTCTTGTTTTCCTCTTGTCAGACAAGAAGCAGCATTAGTTAATTACCCGTGTATCTGTGCCTGTGTTCCTGGAAACCTCCCATAAACTGTTCTGGCCTAGTGAATTGCCCGTGGTTCTCGGAGATTACATTGAACCGTATTAAAGGTGGTAATGCTGTTGATTTGGTGTAGTCACGTTCTGTACTTGTGCCAGAAGATATCCTGGGAGTTGTTTAGCCTGGAGAAAAGGAGGCTGAGGGGAGACCTTATTGCTCTCTACAACTACTGGAAATCACACTGTAGCCACGGGGGGTGTTGGTCTGTTGACAAGGGGAAGTGGCCACAAGTTTGCCAGTGGAGGTTTAGATTGGATACTAGGAAACATTTCTTCACTGGAAGGGTTGTCCTGTATTGGAACAGGCTGCCTAGGGCAGTGGAGGAGTCACATTCCCTGCAGGTGTTTTAAAGATGTCTGGATGTGCCACCTAGGGACATGGTTTAGTGATGGACTTGGCAGCGCTGGGTTAAGGTTTGTACTCAGTCTTGGGGTTCTTTTCCAACCTCAGTGATTCTATATGGATCTTAATGGATTTTTTTTTCTTTGTTGCAGCTGCTGTTCAAGCTAAGCTCTGTCTTTACCTACCTTTGAACCCCACTCATAGTGTTTTCACTGTAAAGTTCTAGAAAAAGCACCATGCCCCAAGATCCTGGCTGGCTGTAATCTGCTTTCCTTGGTGCTGGTGGGAGCGAGTGCAGCTCTGTGCTCAGCTGGCTGTCTGTGTGCCTGGGGGAGAACTTTATGCTTTAGGTCAATTACATATTCCCAAGCCTTTCAGGGTGACAAGAAGCTAGCACTGTAGGCCTTGCACGCCTTGCTTTCCACAAAGAATGCTGACTTAATGAATATTTTATTTTGTATTTTCTCCACAGGGGTTTTGTGCTGACAAAAAGCCCAAGGTGATCCTTTGAGTAGCCCGAACTTTGAGTTTTCATCCGAGAGAGGAGAACTTGAGCTGTTGTCTTATGCTGGTACTGTGATGCTGGGTTCTACCTCGACCACTGTGAAGAATCTCCCTCTGAAGAGGAGGCTCTGTTTTCTGCTGAAACTTGTGTGCTTTGTCAGCTCAGTGTTAACATTTTGTGAATTTTTAATTTACTATGTGGTAATATTTCAATGCCGATGGCCAGATGTGAAAGGTGGAGCTCACATGAGTGGAAAAGAGACTTCAGCTTCAGTCCTAAAGGCCATGATTTTAGCTGATACACACCTACTTGGTGAAATCAAAGGACATTGGCTGGATAAGCTAAGAAGGTAATTATTAATTTTTTTTTAATAATCTCTACCCGATTTTTAGAGTTTTTAGTAGTAGCTAATTGGACAATAATTCACTGGTCTATTAAACAGCAGTTTATTAGAATTGTAATGAAAAAATAAACAAGCTGGTATTAATTCTTGCATATGTTGGTTCTGATTGTATCACGGTGAAATAACCCACCAGGTGAGATGCACTTACTGTCCTTACACCTGATTTCTAAGTATTTAATTTGAATTTCATAATATATTTTCATATTTCATTGTGTAAGAGCCAGTTTCCCATTCCCATTGCCAGGCTGTGTCTGTGTATTGAGAGCTGAGGATCCAGAGGTAAGGCAGTGATAACTGGTTCTGTATTTTCCTTTCAGGGAATGGCAAATGGAGAGATCTTTCCAAACTGCCTTATGGTTACTGCAGCCAGATATTGTTTTTATTCTGGGAGATGTTTTTGATGAAGGAAAATGGAGCTCACCTCAGGTATGACATCATAATCTTTCTTATTTCAAAAAATGAGGATTTCTTGAAGGAAATAGAAGCAGATTAGGTATGCAAGGCTTTTTTAAATACTGTTACAGTTGTCTTGCTGATAGAAGTTTCTAGTCTTTCAGATAGGAGTTGAAATGTTGTGATTCTCCTTTGTTTTTGGAAGTACCTTAGCAGTTTTGCCCCTCATATAAAACTTACAAGATATAAACATCTGAGTTTGTGCTTCTGTTACACACTTGTGATGGGCTGACCCTGGCTGGATGCCAGGTGCCCAACAAAGCTGCCCTATCACTTTCCTCTTCAGCTGGAGAGGGGAGAGAAAATACACGAGAACCTCCTCCTTTATTGACCTTGGTGTCTGCAGGGCTCTTCCTCTCACAAATTCTCACTCCTCTCTCTGGCTGCAGTTGCAGAGTTTTCCTTTTTTGCCACCTTCCTAATCCTGTCATCCCAGAGACACTATCAGCCTTGGCCAGCGGTGGGGCCAGCTCCAAGACACAGGGGAGGCTCCCACAGAAGCCACCCCTGCAGCCCCCCGGTACCAAAAGCTCACCATGCAAACCCATTGCAAAACCTTTGATGCTGTGGAACAGCACTAATTTCTTCTTTGGGTTTTTTCCTGCAGGCCTGGGCGGACGATGTCCGGAGGTTTCGGAAAATGTTCAAGCCTTCAGCTCTTACGGAGCTGGTGGTCATCGCTGGGAATCACGACATCGGATTTCATTATGAGTAAGGCTTGTCAGTGGCAGGAGGACACAAGGGCCAAGAATGAAGTGTCAGCAGGCCCACAGTAACTGGTGCTGGGTCTGAGGGACCTGTTTTGTGGTTCTACGGAAACTTTTTGATCGTGATCAAATTGGGGAGGGTTGTAATTTAGAGTAAGGCCTGTGCACAAAACAGGTTTATGCTTCTCTGACTGTATGATCCTTCTGCACTGACATGGAATCCTTGAAACTGCTTTTCCATGTACTGGGCCTCCTCCTTAGAAAGGCACCTGAGCATATTTCCACTCCCCTTAGCACAGACGAATGTAAGTGTCCTCACTGTGCTGGTGCTCGCACTGATGGGAGGGGCTGGAGGACACCAGGGGTGTCAGAGCATCCCTGTGAGTTTCCTGAATGGTTGTGTGAGCTGCATAACGGAGCAGCAAGCTGCATGGAGGGTCAGCAAACTGTAAAGCAACTGTGTCAGATGAGTTCCAATGGTGATTTCTTACCTCAGCTGTATTTTTGCTCTGTGACACAGAATGACTACTTACAAGGTAAATCGATTTGAGAAGGTTTTCAACTTTACTTCAGGAAAGCTGATAACTCGGAAAGGTATAAAGTGAGTATATTTAATTGTTTTCTAATGAAATAGATATGAAATAATGCTTCACTTGGAGCTTTATTTTGTAATCACTTACCTTATGATGTGTTAAACCCCAAACACTTGGTACAAACCTGTAGTTTGATATGGACAGGAAGTTGTACTTAGAGCTATGTAAAGTGTAACAATTTCCTTTTAAATGGAAAAGTACTGTGGAGTCAGAATCCATTTCTCTGGTGTGCCTTTATACTTCCTTGCAGCTGGTAATGAGCCATGGCTGTAAACATAGCAGGATAAAGAAACATGAACCAACCCCCTCTGTGTTTACAAATCAGGAGTTTCATTAATTTTAATAACTTCTTTATTCTGCAGACCTTAACCCTTGTTTGAGGAATTCGGGAACACAGCAGTTGCGTGTGTGCAGTTTTTCCACAAGGTGGGGTAATAATGCTCAAGCTGGTTTTGGCTTGGAGCAGAGCTCGGTGCAGTGTGTTCTGACAACTGTGTCCCTGCACTTGTGGCTGCACTTGTCTGCTGTGTGCCCTGTTAGCTCCCCACACCGTGCAGGAACCCGATGAGGGGACACAGTACTGGATGTGTGGAAAGGTGTTTAAGTCTCAGATTGAGGAAGGGAAGGCTCAGTGCCACTCTGTGTTTGGCACGTGTGGGTTGAACTCACCTGTGGAAATGTGAGATTCAAAACCTACAGGTTTACACCGGTTCCCTTAGCTAAGCAAACATTATAAATGTTTAGTTAAAAATTCTGAACAGGTCTGGAAATGACTGTATCTATTTTAGGAAGATCTCTGAGCTTTGTGAATGCTCAGTATAAAGCTGTTGCTTATCATGCAGATGTGAGGTCCTCAGGATATGTATTTCAGCTGTTTAAAAAAATTATTAAGGAACATCTCCATGTTTCCTTGATAAAACAACACAGAATTCTTGCATGCAGTTGCAGATTGTATGTCTGGTATCCATTAACTGCAGTGAGCTGCACTATTAATGAAATATTCCTAAATAAACTGTTTAACAACTAATCTGTGGTATAAAAGCAGCTTAATTTGCTAAAAGCGAAATAATTTTTGTTTTGCTATTGAGTAGTATCTCTTAAGTGAAGACACTCAGCTCATTTTTGTCTTTTAAACAGACTGAATTGAACTGGGGATGCATCTCAAGCTGAATGTGTGACTAAATGGGTATGAATCTTGTGGCTGAAGTTAAGTTGATTTGAAATCTACAGGGAAACCTTCCATTAAGAATAAAATTCTGTTTTGTGTGTCAGAGACCACAGAGTACAAAACGAAGCTTGCTCAGGGCAGTCACCCAAATGCAGTGCTGTTCTGGTTTTCAGTTGTTCTGAAGAAATCTGGTGTCTCAAATTCTGTCTCTGAGGTCTCAACTGTGTGGGGAGAGAGGCAAGTTCTACTTTCCCTCAGAATTTAATTTAGTGATGAACTTCTAACATTCCACTAGAATACAACTTAAGTATCCATTAAAATAGAAGAAAATCTTGAAGTACATGTAAGCATGAAGCATAAGGTACATTGTGCAATCTAATTAACAACTGTTTAAAGGAGCCAACCAGGCAGACATAGCTGTGGAACAGATAGGAGGATTTATAGCACATGGTTTCAGAAGCTGTTACATTCTACTGCTTTGTTGAGCTGTGTCCAGCTTAGGAACATTTGCATTTTATAAAATGAAGTTTATCTCACACGTGTACATGAACAACAAATGCCTTCCTGTCCTCCTCCACTTCTCTTTGCCCACGCCCTGGTATTTTCCAGCTTTGTCCTGGTGAACAGTGTAGCCATGGAGGGTGATGGCTGTGCTGTCTGCAGTACCTCAGAGGCAAAACTTGTGGCTCTTTCTCACAAACTGAATTGCTCCCAGCAGGTAAGAGATTATTAAAGATCTGATTACACGCTGCGACTCCTAAGCCCCAAGGGGAATATTGATACTGTAGCATAGTCAGGATACAACCAGACTCTCCTGAAAAAAACCTGCTCCTAATTCACATTGCAACTTGTTAGCAAGTATTTCTCCCCCTCATAGCCCTCCTATTGCTTTGCTCTAATGGTGTCAACTTCCTAGTCAGTGCTGCCAACAGAGTGTCATGTCCTCTGTTCCAAGGAACGGCAGAAGTTCTGTAACCCTCCCTTTGACTCCAGATACATAATCCTGCATTTATACTTATGGATATTATTGTTTTATAGCCTTCAAGCATGTTCTTTTAGTTTCCCAATTCTACTGCAATCCTTCCCTCATAGCCTGGTAGTGTTTTAATTGTATTTTTTCGTCATATCAAATAGCTTCTTGTATTTCCTTCCTCTTCCCTTTATCATAGGGTGACTGGATGCACAGCAGGCAGCATGACTGACTGGGCTGGCAGTCAATCAGGAAACCAGCTCCCAGTGGGAAAATTGTCTGATTCTCTCTCCCTTGGGCTGCCCTCAAACTCCTTTGCCTTGTTGGTGCAGAGATCCTGCTGCTGCTTTCTGCAGTCAGAAAGAGCACAGCTCTATTTACAGCATGTACAGAAAGGGGAGTTTCACCAGTCCACAGTAAAACTCTTAGGAGTTCATACTGTGGGTAGTATTATCTGAGATAAACTGCTTAACAAAAAACCAAAGCCAACAACAGCCCCACCCTCCCTAAGCCCTTAAAACCTAGCTGTTGCTTAATTACCTTCTCCCCTTCTATGGCTTGATTTTGTTCACAGAAACCGAATCATTCCAACAAAAGATGCAGTGATGTCGAAAAGCTTCCAGCTTCAGAACCCATCCTTTTACAGGTGTGTTAGAGGTGGGGTGAGGCAACATATTGACACTTTGTTTTTGTGGATTTATTACTGTTCCAGAAAGGCTGGATCATTAACAACTAATTCTTGCTTTTAATTACTCCCAGCATTACCCTCTCTATCGGAAAAGTGATGCTGAATGCACTGGAGAAGATTCTGCTCCTCCAGAGGAGAAAAACATCCCCTTTAAAGAAAAGTATGATGTACTGTCTCAAGAGGCATCACAAAAGGTTTGACTTCTTGGGAACCTGAGTGGCAGTGGTTGGGTGAGAGGGGGACATGAATGTAGATACAAACAGATTGAAAAATTGTGGTAAGGCTGTTGGCTGAGACAAACAGAGCACAGCTGCTCCTGTCTAATGAGGAATGGGAGGGGCTGCCTGTTAGAGCTGCTCCCATGAGGTCCTCACCTTCATGGCCTTGGTCCTGCCAGGTTTCCCAGGTATAGCTCCTAAGTCCTGACATTCTTAAATCTGCTGTGGTGCTATTACCTCCACTTCAGCATTCTGTACTTTCTGTTCTGTGTACATTTTTGACACACCTGGTATGAAGCCACACTTTTCCAACACTTTGAAAGCATCACTTTTGCTGAATTAGTAACTACAAGAAAACTTAAACTACTCCCGAAACACTTAACATTATTTCTTTCCTTCTGCATAAATGTCTTTACTCAAAGATTGTCAATACAAGATTCTTCCTTAGAAAAGAAAATAGCATTGCTTTACTGAACCCAAAGTTTTTATCTTTGTGATATCCACAGCATGCTGTTGCCTTTCTTCTTCTGATCTGTATGACAAAAAAAAAAGAAAAAAGAAAAAAAAATAAAAAGCCCAGTACTTGGCATCAGGGCCACATGGGTGTGATTGATATTGCAATACCAACAGATTTCTTACTGGAAAACAGAAGTTTACTGAAAACACTTTGTAAGAATATGAGAATTGCCATAATTTCACTCTGTTAAAAGGGAAAAAAAAAGGGGTTTTCAGATCAATTTTATTTTAGCTGTCTTAACTTTTGTGCTTTACCATTTTGTGTTCTAGCTGCTATGGTGGTTTCAGCCCCGTTTGATTCTCAGTGGACACACTCATAGTGCTTGTGAAGTGCTGCACGCAGGGAAAATTCCAGAAATCAGTGTCCCATCATTCAGTTGGAGGAATAGAAACAATCCTAGTTTCATCATGGTAAGTTTTAATTTTTTTTTATTTTTGTCAGATAACTTTCATAGATAAATCAACATGGCAGTCAGCTATATTTTAAAACTGATTCTACCTGTAAAAATGAAAAATAATAATAAAAAAAAATTGCCTACCCACCCAACCCACTCAGTACACTGCATCCACTTTATAAAGTACATCTGTGGGAGCCACATGTTCTGTGTGGTACAAAGCAATGCTGTTAAAGACCTAATTAGTATCTGGGTACATTTTCTTAGAAAGAAGGTGCACTGTAAACTATTGACTTGTAAAAATAATCAGTATTGTGCACTGAACAGTAGAAAGACCAGTTTGGCTTGGCTGATTTACCAACTATGAAAACAAGACTGTATCCACCTCAAACCCTTTTGCACGGTGATCATGGTTTTCAAATGTGTGCATTAATGCAGTGAAAGTGTTTGTGACGTGCCCACAGTCCGCCTCCTCATTGCCAGTTCACATTTTATACAGTGTGGTGGTTATGCTTGTGCAGGCAGTTCCAGTGCTCAGTATATCCATAGAGGTAAATCAATTAGTTCCCCGGTTCAAAAATAAAACAGAACTCTTAGAAACTTGGAGTAAGAAGCAAAACCTACAATCTGTTTACCGAGTAGTCTGTGACTTGGAGGGGGAAATCTTTTATGTATGTTTTACTGCTGTTGAGTTTAGGCTGCTTAATACACAGATAACCCCATATGTTTAAATTCATTTTATGCAACCGTTAATATTTGTTGTTGAAAGTAGTTCTGTTTATTCCATATTCCTGAGAGTAGCTGCCTTCAAACTACACACACACTCTGCACACGCCAGACAGCGCATCTTCACTGCAAAACAAGAGGTTGGCTAATTAAAGTTGTGTCCTCTTCACTACTGTTTTAACTCCTCAGCCTCGATCCGCTGTAAACTTCAATTTAAACTGCAAAGTCAAGCCAAAACCCAACAAGGTTCTTTGTTGTTGAAGTTCCTAATTTGGATTAGCCAACGTGTGTTTTTGCAGCATGTACTGGGTAAGGAGGAGGGCTTGGGGCAGGAAGGGGCACATTCACAAAACCTAACTTTAGCCTGGAAAGGCTCCTTCCAGGTGGATTTACAGCAGCTAAAGTTAGGCTTCTCTTGAAGGCAAATCAGACGAGGAGCCCAGCTCTCTGTTTATGCTAGATGGGAAGATTGGCCTCTGGGCTAATGTTGGCCTGGTGAATATTCCAGTTAGTGCCCAGCACCACAAGGTATGGACTCTTCAGCCCCTTGGAGAAGGCACTGGTACTAGGAAACTGGCCCCAACCCTTGCCACCCAACATAGGGATTTAGAAATTGGAGATCTGACAGCTGTGGTGTTCACTCCTGATTCAGAATCCACTGTAACACAGCAAAGTGACAGTCTTCATTTCTTTTCCAGGGCAGCATAACACCAACTGACTTCTCCCTCCAAAAATGCTTCCTTCCGTTTGAGAGCAGAGTCTTCACTATCTACTGTGCAGCAGGTGCTCTGCTTGTGATCCTGGTTCTAGCTCATGTTCAGCTTCTCACTCCACCGTTTTATTTTGCTCAGCGTTTAATCAGTAAGCATAAAGCAGTATGAAGAGCCAGACATCTGCATTCAGTCACTGAAATACCAAAGCTGAGAACAGTCAAACATCAGACTATATTCATGCCAGCAAATGACCTAATTTGATTGCTAGTCTGAAGGCAGGTTGCATTTACACATACCATAGAAGTCCTATACAGCTGATATGACTACTACAGGATAAATAATTAACTGAAATGAACGTTTCATGCTGTACAAAAATACTGTATTCGACAATCAAATGAGTCCTTTTCCTGCTATAATTTTTGTATCAAATATGTATATTAAAAGTGTAACTGTACATTATGTAAATCCTATAGCCTCATCACTCGTCTCCACTTGTGTCTTACCCTGGTGGAGGCTGAATCTTGCAAACTGGAAACGTTTCTCTGTTTTATTGCTGCATGGCCCTTCAAATGTCATACTTGTGTTTGTTAGGGTCAGGCAGAATCTGGATGCATCAGCACTGAGAGATGCAGATTTCCGTAACCTTTTTAGGGTGTCGTGTGTAAGGGACTGTGGTTTTGGACAAGAAATCTTCTGGTTCCTGACACAAAAAATTGTTAGCTGACTATAATTTGCAGTTACCCATCTACCAGACAACAAGGGGAAGAAGCTCAAGGATCCAGTTTGCTGATACACACTTGAAAACTGCTTAAAAAAAAAAATTAGGGTGACACCTCAAGCTGCTGCTTTCAAAAAGATGTGCTATGATGAGCTTAAAAAAAGAGGGCCCTATTGCATCCCAGAGATCTGTGTAGTGAGGGGCCCTCCAGTTGCTGATCTCCTGCAAGAAGGAAGGTCAAATACAGCTGCAGTAACATTATCCTATGCCTCAGCCCTCAGTGTACAGCCAGGGATAGGAATGTGCCTTATTTTACATTCCACAAGTTCTATTGACTTTAGTGTAGTGTCACATTTTGAACTGCACTAGCTCCTCTGTGGGGAGGCAGAGGCCACCAGCTGTGCCACAAAGATAAAATCTGAGCTCAGCATCTCCGGTGTGTGGGGGAGGTTGGGACAAACCTACTGCTGCTCCCCACCCACCCCGGAAAAAACAGAGGGACTGCTTCACTCCAGGACTGGTTTTCCTGCTGATGTTCCTGCAGAGGCTGGGAGCTCTAACCAGAACTCCTGGGCTGGGGCTAGTTTTAAAAAAAACCCTATCTTTTGTTATTCATTCTATCACTTTCTTTGGCATGAGAAATAAAAGAATTTTGGGAATTTTGTTTAGTGTTAGCTTATTCCACCCAGCCTTTCACTTTTTGGAAAATAAGACTAAATTGAACATACAGATTTCTGGGAAGGGAAAATGGTCGTATTATAGTATCTAAAATGGGATTGTTTTATATTCAACTGGAAACAAGTTCTCAGTTGGACTGTAGTGTCATTTTAAAAAGATGACTGATTGGGGTTTAAAACTAATAACAATACAGTAAAAAGTTAATAAAACCAGCTGATATATATGCCAGTGTGGGGACTGTGTTAGCTCTTCATCTCGCCCTAAATTTAAAATGAAGTGGGGGGAATGGTCCGAAGTGTGGTAAAACATCTATAAAGTAATGTAGTCTAACACTTCTCTAGGTTTCTGTTATTGCAACTGTAATTTTAGACATTTGTACAGGTTATCTTGGACACAGGAAAAGTATATAGTCACAGACATAAAACACCTATGTATAAAATATAAAGCAGTGTTATAGTTACTAAAAAGGACATGCCTTATTGCTACAGCAATTCTTGCTTTTTATATATTGTACTGTACCACAACTTGTTTTGAGAATGTCATTTGCATAAATTATTCAAGTTTGAGAAATATTCACACATTTTGATTCTACAATATTTAAAATAAAATAATTTTCTAATGTGTCTCTTTATTAAAAGAGAAATAAAAATGTCATCTTGTAATTCTCTTAGGCCAGACACAAGGGTTTATACACCTTTTTTTTTTTCTTATCTTCTTTCTCGCTATTTACTTGCACAATGAAAGCCGCTGTTGGTACAAAGATTGAAGAGCTCTATAGAATGGTGCTTTACACATTCACAATCGGTCTGTGCAATTGTGAAGTTCTATGAATGACCAAAGAATTACCAAACATACTTTCTAAATATAAAGGACAAAAAAAAAAAAAACAAAAAAGAAAAAAAAAAGGAAAAAGAAAAGAAATCCTTTTTTCCCATTAAAACAACACCAGGTTGCAATTTGGACACTTGAATGAATTCCAATGTTTTAAAGCTGAGACTTCAAAAGAGAAAGGCATGTTTGCTGCAACATCCGGTGACTGTAATACCTTACTTGGAAAGGTAAGTGGTTAATTTGCATAATTTATAATTTTTATACTAAAGAGCATTTTTATATAAACCAGAAAAAAACCCCTAAACTCTACAGATAAAGTTCTTACCTCCAGTCACTGCTGCAGGTAAGGTTGACATCAAGCTGTACAGCGCAATCAAAAACATACTTACATCTTAGCTCATTTTACAGGTACAGCCATAATCAAGGCACAAAGATCTTCTACAAGTATTTTTCTTCAATAAAGTTGTACAAAATAATATTACATTTTACAGTCTGTACAATATAATAAACCAGCAGTAAAACAAAAAAATATATATAAGGGAGAGGACTGTTGTCCAAGAATGATCGGAACTAAAAAGGATCATTTGTGGACAGCACAAATAACATAAGTGAGGGTGGTAGATTTTCTGCCTAGATGCAACAGGCTGAAAAGTAGCTGTAATTCAAATGCCTGAGGTGTGCAGAGACACTTAGGTCCAAAACCCCAGAAAAATTGCTTTGTCTTCACTGTTCCTCTCATTATCTACTCTACTTCCTGTGCCAGTAACGGCTTAAAAGAGGAGGTCACTTTATCAGTTGACCTGCAACTCAGAAATGCTAAAAACTGTGACAGAGTAATAAATATTGTGGTGCTGCTACATTGTGTGTCTACTTCCTCAACAGTATTTAATAACCTGATACAAAGTGCATTAATCTTTTTTTCACCCATCAAGTACTCTTCAATGTCATGTTAAAAAGGAAACCCACACAGAGGGATAGGTATGACTTCAGTGTCATCCAGCTGACATACCGGTCTGAACTGAGGTTAACCCGCTGGAAAAAATTTAGCGGGTCACGTTCAGTTTTAAAAAACAAAACCTAAGGGAACAGAGGTAGCCAAAGGGCTTAGTGGAATGACGAAGAAGTGGCATGTCAAAATAAAGCACAAAAATAGTCCCAAAAAGCATGAAGGGAAAATAACCCGAACTTGCTTCAAATCAGCTTTAAGGTTAAACAATTTAAAGTAAACAAAGTGAAGAGACTGACATTTCTATAGTATATTCTTCCACCCTGTGTGGGGTAGGATCAAGAGAAAGAGTAAGGAGCAAAGAATTTAAAACCACAGGTTCCACGGTGATCCCCCTCACAAGAGTTCGTACTGGCGGAGGTGCATCCTCTGAATGATGTCTCGACAGTCGTTGAACACTCTGCGGATGTTTTCTGTGTCCACTGCACATGTGAAGTGTGGGTAGCAGTAATGCCGGCCGTCTCCACTCGCCGTGCTTATCCTCTGTGGAAAGACGGAGGCAAAGGAAAAAAAAAAAAGGATCAGGTGCCATGCCGTGAGAAGTTTCACATCTCAGCAGTCTACACACTTGTGGGGAACCAAGAACCCTGGGAAATCCGTATGTAGCTCACTAAAAAAAGTAAACAAAAAGAAGGGAGGGCTGTGGTCTGGTCAGTCTGAATGACAAATCTGAAATGAAGATTAAAAAACGTTATGGATACTGTTCGGGGTCAGGACAGGAGTCCTTTGTGGCACCGATGCCAGGCTCAGCTGCACAGGCTGTCGCCATTTGCGCATCACTGTGCAGCCAAATCTGTGCTGCTGACAGCTGTGCAGCCTGCCCTGCAGCTGCCCCAGGAATTGTTTTCTCTTCTTTTTTTGGTGCCATCATGTGGCAAATTCTTGAACTCTTGTTCACAAAACCAAAACCCTCCCAGTTGTGGAGCCAGCATGGCAGAGAACAGCATTCTACTGCTTCTGCTTCTTGTGTGAGGGCCCCTCAAGTTACCTGCACTTAGAGCACCTGTTAAGCCAGCTGAAGGCTTGGTATCATCCTTGCACCCAGAATTTGGTGGAATTATCACCTGAGTGGCTGGGTTCACTGAGAATCATGAAGCATGCACAAATCCAGTAAACATCAGACCATGCAGAATTACATTTTCTCAAGGCTACTGCACAACTTTTTAGGTTCTAACTTAAGCTCCAGCATCACTTTGCCCATGGTTATCTTGTTAAATTCCCCCAGGATGTTAAAACATATATTAAAAAAAAAAAATCTTAATTTTTGTTCTGTGTTACTATAGAACTGACAAATATAAATCCATTCTAGATCATTATCTTGCAGAATATAAATGAAATGGCATGAAAGCAGAAGATCAGTTCTTAGGATAACAATTTTTATAACTATTTTCTAAATTTTATTATAAATTACTCTGGGTAAACAACAAAAGACAGTATTCTATCTCACTCTGGCTACACCATATATATTTTTTAACACTGGATTTATTTTACATGTAGGTTTGACCTTTGAAATACCTGAAGGTACAGATATGCAAAACTATAGACATTTAGAAGCCATGAGTTACCTAATTAGATCAACAAGAAATTGCAGATTTTTTCCAGGTAATTTAGGTAATATTACACATTCAACACTGATTACACAGGTGTTCATACACAGTCTAAAAATTATTTTCTTACCATGCTACTTTCAATACCTAGTTCAAGGCTTACCCTCATGAAAAATACTACTAAGTGTCTGCTTGTGTTTATCATGCACTGATTTCACTCATGTCTACAGCAATGAGCTGCCCAGAGTGTCCTGGTTACATACATAGCATGCCAAAGGATGTATTTTCAAAATATTAGGGGGCTGTGTGTTTTTGTCACCTGACAGCTCTTGCAGTCCTCTCATTTGAACATAAATGGAGAATTGTCACCCCTACTTGAAACTCACTTTGAATAGTAGTATGTTACTGAGCACCAGCTCGCAGGGGAAAAAATCCCCTGGGACACTGATGAAAGAACATTTGCTTTCCAGGCGGGAATATTTAATACCGGCATCCCCACACTGCAGCGGTCAGGATGACACGCAAACTCGTGTCTGTGTGTTTGAACAGCAGCTCCTTCATCTCCCAGATTCAGGTTTTGTAAAAACCAGCAGGACAGGAACCAGAGGGGCCATGCCACTGTTCTGACTGGGGATGAAATTAAACAAAACATCAGCAGCTGGAGAGCCCTGTGTGCAAAACACCAAAACAGGGCTGGGGAGCAGCCTCACCTAGGAGTGCACGCGCACACTGCCTCCAGGATGAGTCTGGGAGGAGAAAGGATGTGCCTGAGCTGAAGGGCAGAGAATTTCCCACAAGATACACTTCCAGGACCAGGAGGTGCAGGCACTGGCTGGGCTTGGGCCCTGACTGAAATCCGATGGATCCCAGCCCTGCTGCCCAACGCTGAGGGGCCACAGCCCCCACACCAACCCTGAAACCATCAGCTGATGTCTTTTGCCTTTCTAATCCTCATATATTACTGTGTAGCAATAGTTATTGGAAACGTGGTCAATTTTAACCTCCTACTAAAATTCCTCAAATTACAGGCTTCAAATCTGCCACTACTGTTCCTACAGCTGGGCAGTTTTAAGGGGTGCAGCACCATGGTGGTGATAGTCACGCATACCCACGGTTTATGCAGGACTGCTACCATGATAAAAATCACAATAAAGCATAATAAACACAGGTTTCTCTGAATCATGCCTGAAAATTTAACAGAGTGGGGCAAGGAAAAGGTCATAAATCAAGAAACTTGGGAAAGAAAATATAAAGCAAAGCCAAGGCAGACACAGGTAGAAAATACAGGCCTTTTCTTGCTGGCACCTGGCTAAGGCCATCAGATCCCTGCCAGTCTGTATTTCTCCTGTGATCTTTACCACTCCATCTCTGAAACCTCAGCCTTTTGTGCCTAACCCCATGGAACTGGAAGTGACCATTTCTCCTTGGCCTTCTGCCACCTCTCCAGGCATGGCCACGTTATTCAGAGCACAAAGCCAGGAGACAGAGGTGTTACAGAGGAGATGCTCTCTGCCAAGCCTGCAGCAGTTGCAGGGAAATGAGGGAGAAGCTCTTCTGGCCCCCTGCCTGGCAAGCCCCAAGGAGTGCCTGGCTGCTGGCAGGTGCTGGCCCCAGCACAGGAGGTTCCTCTGCCCAGCACCCACAGGGGTTTCTTATGTGGCTGCAGTGCCTCCGCCCCCTCCCCTCCCCGCTCCATAGGTGGCCTCCTTCTGTAATGCCAGTGAGTCATGGCAGATACGGACCTCGCCCTGGAAGTGCTCTTTTAAATCATGGGAATAGATAAAGGTGGGGAGTTTCACCCTCATTTCCCCGTAACTCATCTCCCAGAGTCACTCTCCTTCCAGGCTGGATATGGTCACCTGCTTCACAAGCTTCCAGCATTACCACAGGAGAGATTTGCCTTGAAGTGAGTCTTTTGGTAACTCTTACGTTAACACAGCGCAACCTGACATTTTTCCTCAGGATCCGGAAGGCTAAGGCAGCAACTGGAAATCCCCAAAGTGTGAATACAGTTAATTGCTTCTTTCTGGGTGCGTCAGCAGCTCTAAATCCTAACAATGCTCGTAAATGCATAATGACTTTAAAATTCTCAGTTCTAACGACTCAATTTGTTATCTCAAACACACACGTATAGTTTCTACCAGTGGGGCATGACGGATGAGCTTTGGTTCTGGTCTCCGTTACTGCTCTGCACTGTGGGAACAACTCAGAATGAGTGAAGCCACAAGTGATACTGGATTAAACCCTCTGTTTTTGACAGCAGAGCTGGGCTGTGATTGTGCGCCTGACAACTGCTTTCACCTTCAAAATGTAAATATCACCTCTTTGCTCCAGCTATGGAGGAAATCTTCATTGCAAGAAGAATGTGACTAGACAAGGAAACTTTCTTATGATGCTTCAGTAGGACCATGACCAGTCCAAAGATGAGGCAAACCTGCTAACTGGCATACCAGAAATCTTATTTAAACATAAAATCTGCCTTTTTTTTTTTAATTCCTTCTGTCAGCTGACCTCTGCCAAACTCCTTGAAGGAATGCAGGATAAAAGTAAGAAAGCCTGTTTGTTTACACATGGACTGTACATGACCATTCTAAGCACTAATACTGTGTGACAGTTTGCATGGCAGGTGATTTAATATAAAATGGGCATAAAAATGTGCAGCACTGAGGAAGGTTCTGCAAGATGGGCAGCTGAAAAGAATTAGGGAATTGCCAGACGTTGTCCTCTCCTAGTTGCTGCAAAACCCCATCAGTTTTCCCTAAATAAACTATGCCATCTGTCAGTATTTCCTATGATAGAATCACACATAAAATGGAAATTACTCACTAAAAACTCATCCCGGATGAAGAACTTGGCTCTTGTGACTTTGGGGTCTTCTCCTGCATCTGGTGTTGCTGTTCAATTAAAAACAAATGACATCAGAAACACAAAAACCAAACAATCATCTCTTTGTAACAGAAGATTTACTAAGGAGGAAGTAGCCCTTCAGTACAAAACCTGAAATGTTAAATACTAGAGATTCTGAGTAGGTAATTCTAAAATGAAGGGTACTGTTAAACCTGCCTAGGCGTACAACATATTTTAGGAACCTGAAAATTGCTGAAATCATTGCAACAATGTCATTGGTCATATCACAAAAAGGCTTACTCACATCCACAAGTTTGTTCATATAGACATAAAACAAGTGGGAGTTAGAGTTTAGCTTTTATCAGAAAATATAACTAGAAAAAGCAGTTGAGCTGTTCAGTTTCTGCAGCAGAACAGCGTCTCCTGAAAAAAGCTTCTGTAGACAGGAATGTGAGTTTAAAAATGGTTAATCCAAGATTACACTTGGAAAAAATGATAGCACTGAAAGACCTTTTGTTATATACATAAATGTATTTTATTTCCAGGCCCCAATTCAGCAGAATACTTTAGATATATTGCCCATCAAGGGGTCTTGGATTATATTCTGGTTGAGCAGGAGACTTGTTGGTCAGTATTAACAGTTTGTCAGCAGATGAAGTTGTCACTATCTAGGCCATGCAATGATTGTATTTACTCTCAGTGTAAAAAACAATGCAGTGAAGAGATAATCTATTTATTTCCTTTCAGTGTTATCTCTCATCTAGCATACCAAAATCAGATGCTTATAAACATAATATTGTAAAGAGCAGAATTTATCAGAATATGGAAACGTATTTTTCATCCATAGTGCTGAGGGTAAAAATAGAGCAGCAGCACAATCAACAGCACATTGGAATTCAGTGCTCCTGCCCTTAAATACTGTCAGCTGAAATTGAAGAATAAGTGAACAAGTACAGGTTAAAAATAGAGAGCTGCTTCATGTGTGAATATTCTGGATCACTCTAGAGACCCACTGTGAAATCCCTCTGAGAAATACAAAAAGTGACTTTTTTCTGACGATTGGCTTATTACAAAAAAATGCTGAAAATGCACTCAAACTCTGTCTATGTGGTGTATGTTTGAGAAGGGGAAATTTGGGTGATGGAGATAAGATTTCTTCTGAAAGGCCTTAGCATTACAAAACATGTCAGATCAACTCAGATTTTAGGACAGTTCATTTATCCTCTGCACCTGAAACTCAGAATCACACTCATGAAGCTCCAGACCTCAATGAAGGCTGAAAATAGCTTATCACCACCTTCACTTCTGTAACCAAGGCTGTTGGTGGTGGTTGGTGAAGAATGAAAGCCTTTTCCAACAGGTGGCTGCAAGCACCATGCCAGGGACATAATTCAGGTAAGGCAGAGGTGAGAGGTCAGAAAGCAGAAGGTTTACCACTTTTGCTAGACAGACCTGAGACCTTTGGGGAGCTCTCTGCCTGGTATACACCTGGCATAACACCAGAGTTTACCTCTGCAGTATGTTACTGTGGTGCAGGAACCGCTGCACGTCTTGAAGGTTAGAGACTGATCGTTCCATCACCACAGCTCCCTTCCTATCTACTGATGTGGTTTTCCTCCATTAAAGTTCCCCAATTGGTCTGCTGGGCTTTCCATCAGTATTTCAAAAACTGATATTTACAGTGTTGCAGGATGCAGAATGGCTGCAAAGAAAGTCTCATGAATTCCCAACAAAGTTCAGCACTGTGGAAGGCCCAGGCAGAAAGAAGCATCTGGGAAGGGGGGACAGATGTGTGGCTGCTTTGCTCTCCTGGGACTTGTTGTTCCTCCCAAAAGGGGAGGGCAGGTGCTGTGGAGCTGGAACCCCTTCAGACCCTACCCACACTGGGGTGCTGTGAGCTACATGCTGCTGGCATGCTCCTTACCTGACCAGCAGCTCATGTCAAGGAACAGTGTGTGCCTGCGAATGTGTGTGTGAGAGCCAGACACAGAGACAGGGAGAGGGGCTGTGGGCTGGGCCATTCCCAGCACGGGGAAAAAACCTTACCATCCTCAGGTACAGTATAATGCGCGTATTCAGGGAAGTAATCTTCAATTTTTGATTTCCCTGCCAACACTTTTTCAGCCAGCATGTCCTGCTTATTCAAGAATAAAATGATAGAAATGGTCCGTAACCACCTGTCAAAAATAAACCAAATGTCTGTGTTATCTCTGACGTGTTAATCAACAAAAACGTATCACATTGATAGAAAATATACTGGCTAACCCTGGGTGGATAGAGTGTGAAATAGTGTAGAACATGCTTCAACAGAAAAAAAAAGATGACCTAAATGATTGTTCCAATTGGTCTGCACCTGTGCTGGTGGGTATATTTCTAGGGTCAGTAAATACATTTACAAAAACTGCAGTGGACATTGATGAAGGGAGCAGTTTTCAAAATTTTTTTCTAAATTCTCTTCTAGATATCAAACTGGGAAACTGATGACATTTTCTAGAAGCACCACAGTTCACAACCAGACATTATTGGAAAAAAAAACAAAACCAAAAAGCTAGAAAGCTCCCTTCCCTCAGACTGCTCTAAGCTACTGTTCATCCACACAGATATCCCATCTTTTAGGGTGGCCTCTATGACACCTGATGAATGGAAAGAAAAGAATGTCTCTTTTCTTCCCCAATTAATCCATCACTGTGACAATGTGCCTTGGGATGTGCAGTTAACATGTCTCCCTTCACTCTACCTTCAATCACTTCTCAGTGCAGAGCATCCTCACAGGTATGTGCTGCAAACTTCACCACCTTATTTTGCACATTGTTTTTACTTGTTCTCTACCAGGAGCCCATTTGGGTTGCTATTTGGTTACGTACCTACGATTTGCAGGCACTGTGGCAGCGTGGCAATTTAATGGCAGCTCCAGCTAGGTGAGGTGGGAAGCATCATCCCCAAGGCAGAGGCACCCTGTGCTCTCAGAAATGACCCTTATGAGAGCAGCTGCCCACGTAAGGAACAAGCACAGCGAGCTGCTCCTGCCGCTGCATTTGAGGAGGAGACCAAATGTTCTTCAGAGGATCCTGGTCTCAGCCAAGCAGCAGAGTGATGCCAGGAGAGGCTCTCCCCTGCCTCCCTTGTTGCTACAAGCCAGCCTGGGGGCTTGCCCCTTCCAAGCTGTGCCCTGCATCAGTTTGGCCCGAATGTTGAAATGCCACATGCACTGCCCTCGTGCCACAGCCCCTGCCAGGGAGGGGTGTCACTGTGGGGACACTGAGACCTGGCCCAACCTGGGTATTTTCTGAATAAACAGTCTGAGCCTACAGCAAGAGGAGTCCTATTTTTAAAGGAGTTGAACTGTAATTAAGCTGGGGAGGATGGGTGGGAAATGAGGTTTGTTTTACCTGTTATTCCAGATACTTTTGAAAAGGTCCAGGGATTCCCGTAGTCTGTTTGTGTTATTGTCTTCCCTTATTACCATGTTGTAGCTGCTGCAAGCCACAACGAAGATGATAGCTGTGACATCTGGGCAGAACACAGATAAGAAAGAAGGAAAGGAAGGAGAGAGAATAGAACGTCTCCATTATCCCAGCACATACTCCTCAGGGTAACACTGCCATTACTCACCAATTGCCCAAAAATACCAGAAAGAAATTATCTGTAACACTGGACTTCTGTACTAGTGAGGTACTGTGTGTGGATATGAGCACTAAGCTGCTCACACTGCAGGGAGTAAGTTCAAAATAAAACATGGAATATTTTTACTTACCATTAAAGCATTGGATCCATTTTCTTCTCTCATCTCTCTGGCCACCTACATCAAACATGCTGTTAAAAAGCCATAGGATGTTATATCACTTATGTGCACTAGGAAAAATCACAACGAAGCACGCACAGCACGAGGGTTCAATTTAAAAATCTGCCAGCCCCAAGGACAGGGGCAGTAAAATATTGCCTGAATGCTGCGCTGCATGTCAGAGACAGCTGCACTGCTCCACCTGCCCTGCTCTGCCAGGAGAAGGCTACTGAACCCATAAAATGAGAAATACACTCTTCAAGGACAAGTGTTGGCCTTTCCAGTCCACAGCAGTGCACAAGGCATGTAATACTGTACTATAAACAAGGACAGGTTTCAGGATAATTTGAAGGGTGGTGGGGTGAGGGCACCCCTGTATGGAGAAGGACATGAGGCAGCTTGGCCCTGTCAGCACTGCCACCTTTTTGGGCAAGAACTGGCAAGAGAAGCCAGTCTGACTGAGGGTGTTTTATAGAGACAGAGCAAAAAATTTCAACAAACACAGAGCTTGCAGCCCTGTGGAGGAAGGGAGGATTCCCACTGACTTCTGTGAGCTCTCTTTCCCAAATGTATTTTATGATTTTATAGTGCTATACCAATGCACCAGTTTCTACAAGCAGCCACACACAACCCCACCATGGAGCACTGCTAATATACATAACTAATAAAAGCTCTTTTTGCAAAGTATGAGGTAATTTTACTAGGACCTATGGAAAAAGAGCTACAAAGCCAAATCAAACAACTAAAAATCATCCATTCCCACCATAAGCCTGTTATACCATGCATACATGAACACAGACATCTGAATGAAGCTGTTAAAAACAAGTATGATATTCATAAATCATTACTAATAGACTTACTGGAAATTTACTTTATCTACTTGAAATCTTGTTTCAAAAATCCCTGATGTCAACACTCTGCATCTTAATAGGTCCTGGAAAAGACAACACAGAAATTAATTAGTAAGACTTTTTTTTTCTAACCTAATTTTGTTCTTAAAAGCTTGGAATATTATTTTCCGTGGAAAGTCTAAAATGTTTCATTTAATGAAAGTTCAATCAGACCTGTTGGTAAATCGGCATTTGTCTGTACTGACATGGTAGACAAACTTAATAATGATCACTGCATTTGGTTTGTGCACTCAGAAAGCAGAAGATCCCATCCATGTTCTCCTTACTGCCTACTGAAACCTGTTCTTGGTGGTCATACACCTTGGTATGTGATGAGGATAATGAATTCTGAAGTTACATAAAACTAATTAAAGTATTATTCAGGTTGTAAAGTCAAGTATTCAAATGTTAGAAAACTCCAGATTTACAGTTGCCCAGGCAACCTTAACTCTGCCCTCTTTTGTACTGAATGAGACAGGAATCCTATCGAAATAATAGCTTGTGACTGAGTAATTAAAGCTCTGTTACAGAGCACAAGGGAACAGAATTTAGGTCGTGCAGAAATATGGCATTTCTTTCCTATTTTTTGAACTAGCAATACTTCACAACTTAACCAACTCTCCTTTAATAATTAAAAAATAGTAATTTCCTCGGTTCTCAACGGGAGTAGGCAAAAGCAATGTATGATGCCCCCTTCCTGGATGGAAGGAGGCAGGCAGTGGTGCAGAGTGCAAGTACAGCTTGCCTTTCTCCCTCCTGCCTTCCACTGCTTCTGGTAGCCAAGGCAAACCTTGGCTGCTTTGACAGCTGCATGCACTCAGCTGAAGGCTACTTATTTAATACTTCTGGTTATTTTCTATGTTACTGTCATTTTCTGTCACTTGCTGACTTTGTTATGGTGCAAACCCCGCATCCCCCCCCTCAAAACCACAAAGCAAGGCAAGAGAAGAAATACGTGATTCTTACCAGTTAATTCAGCAAGGCAACTGATACAACATAACAGACAAAGACAAAAGCAAAAGAGAATCCCCCCCCTCAGAGCAAAAGCTTTCCACCTGCCAAATACCAAGGGCCTTTTCTGATCTTTCAAGACATTTCTCCCCAAAGGAAACTTCAGGAAAAATTTCTAGGTGATGAAAGACTACTTCAGGTAGAGAAGGGCCTCGCAGGAACAAACAGGCCAACACTAACATAAATAATGAAAGCAAAAATGAGGCTTTTCTTCACTGACTTCTCTCTCTAGGTGAGTGATCTTGATGCTAAAACCATGAGGTCTAGATGGAGCAAACCCCAGTGCCAATTGCTTTGGTCTGAAAATGTCTTGAATACTTGATCCTATACTGGGTCAACTATAGGATGTGCTTGTGGTTATGGACCTAAACTAAGCCTGAAGGAACAGGCTCTTCTCTGCATGCTTCCTTGGGTGATCTCTGGCAAGTCACCTAATTTGTCTGAATTTCACTCCCCAATTGCACAGTGAGATTTGACAACTCTTTTTTTTAAGGGCATCCACCTGTTACAGGCCTTGCACAGTTACACTGAAGTATCCAGTGCAGGCATTCTCTTCTGCCACCTGTATTTGGAGTTTATGACGTGGCCCACAGTCTTGGCTGAGACTGCTAAATGGCAGTGGGATAGCAGCACTGAAAAGTAACAACTTCAGAATGTTTGCTGAAGAGACAGCAAAAGAAAGCACACAGCCTGAGCTCAGGGAAGGCAGTCAAAGCCAGAAAACATGGTGAAGCCCTTTCTTCAAGGCTGCACCAGTTCAGCCTTAACATGAATGTGTTTGTCATTAGAGCACTCCATGAAGATGTACCACAGCACCTGGGGAAAAAAATGTACTGTCTTGCAAATAAGGCTTAAATAGAAACTCTGCTACCCACAGAAGATGGGCACGGCCTGCAAAGAAGGAATCTGCAGGCCTGCAGAGAAGTTTGCAAGCTCTGCTGCTGCCACTGGTGCTCTCCCCTGAATCTGGATGCCTTATCCACTGCAAGCTTTTGCCTCTGAAGGACCCTTCTGAGAGACGTGGGAAGTCTCCCTCTGGGATCACCTCCACATTGAAATAATGCATTGCTTCTCTGTAGCAAAGGCTGGGGAGGGAAACCATCACTTTTTACATTTATGCTTTCTGTTCTTTTTTCCATTCACCTTTTTTTGTGGGACACAGAATGGGAAGCAAGAAGACAAAACTGATGTATTACACGAATCACTGACCAAATGTTACAACAGTAAAAGACAAGTCTGCACCACCAAAATCCCTGTTCGTCTTCAATATCCATTACTTAAACTACTAGACCATATTTTGCTATTCTGCCATATGCCCTATTTTAGCTGCAGTAGGGACTAAAATAAATTACACAGAAAATCCAGATGAATGTCAGTCTTGGTTCAGACCCTGCCCCATTATTTTTACTAACCTGATCTGTGGGTGTGTAGTCATCCATGCTGACGCTGTCAATTCTTTCTAAAAAGCTAGAAGAAAAATAAACATGCACTTAGATATGTAAAATTCTGTCTAGTAGAAGACATTTCACTACCTTTTCTAGTTTACACTCCTGCTGAGAAGTAAAACACAACTTGAATGGTAAAGTTAGGAGCCTGATTATTTCCTTATATTACTCAAGGTTGCATTTTATAAGCCAAACAAACATTTTACTCAGGGTTTGTTTCAATTCAGCATTTTAAGTTACCATTATGCAGTACTCGCAAGTGTTCAAAATGCAGTTAAAATGTTACAATTTTGTGAGGTCCACTAAAAATACTACGACTAACCACAGACCATAACATCATATGGTTGTTAAGACTTAAAAGATTTGGGGATTTAATATAGAAAATGTGGCAAAGGGGTGCCTTTATTTAGCATAATGCTGATCAAGTATGATGTTATGTTAATTATGGTCTCAGTAACCTTAGAGGAAATGCTTGCTGGTATATACGAAAAGCATTGCACTGGCTTGCTGCCCTCCAACACTGCAACTAAAGCACAAAAAGTGGAGGTTAACGAATCTGATTCTTTGTGTCACCAAAACTCGGTGACACGCACAGAGTGGAAGACTTACAGCTGCAGGGAAGGGCAAGAGAAAAGAGAACCAGAAAAACAGGGGGGAACTACATTCTATGATTATTTAAAAGCTTTTTCAAGCTTTAATTCTTTCCTAATATGTGTCAGAATGGCAGCACTTAAGGACATAGAAATGTGATTTTATATTTATTGCTAAAAGAGGCAGGTTCTTCTCTCACTTCCACTCATTTCTTAGATCTCCTGTGAGCCCAGCTGGCTCATTTTCCCCAGATTGCCTGTAAGACTTAGGAGCTTTCTTGAATTTCTACATTGTTATTTGGTACTTGGCAGTGAATATCCCATTGGCTGACCCATCCCACTACAATATTATCAAGATTTCTTTATCAAAAGGCAAGTTTTCCTCAATTTTTTACTTGAGTGTGCACATGGAATACGTGCCCCGCTTAATTGCAGTGGGAAAGAAAGAAAAAAACGGTGAACTCTTGACTTAAAATGTAACTCACTGTTAACACAGGGTTCACAAGCACTGGCCTGCTGAAAAAATAGCCCCCTAAAAGCTGTTTGTAATTCTCATAGCAGTTTCCCACGGATTTGAACTGAAAGGACAAGAAAATACACTGCATATGTATTTACTTAAAATATTTTTTTCTTTTTGATCCTCCAGTGTTATAGCAGGGAAACCAAACACAGTATCTACAGTTAGAATATCCAGCTTTTCTTTCTGGATGATCAAGGTGTCATGGCTAAGCACAGGGTTTAAAAAAAAAATCACATTTTGCATAACCCAATGGGTGCCTGTTAGCAAAACTATACAGAAGAAACCCTGAAGAAAAAGCATCTTTACACAATACCCCCTTCCTTTCCAAAAGCCCTATAAATTTATATAGGGATATAGAAGTGCATTTTTATAGTCAGCTACAGTTGCCAGGGGAAAGCAGTTGTATTCAGGCTGAACCTTTTGGTCAGGTGGTTGTCATCACCTTGACTGAGCAAAGTGTAACTTCGGTAATCCCCATGGTTCCTGCGGACACCGCAGCAGAGCGATGCATTTTTAAGGGACACACCTTTTAGCAAGAGAACTCCCATCTCATGCTTGTGGCACAGAACGTGAAAAAAGAAGGCAAAAAAGCCCGGAGGAAAATTGCTTCCAGGCTGAAACTTCCTGAACAGAGTAACTTTCCTTAATGTGGTTGTTCTAGGTCTGTTCTGAAGTACAGACTACGGCTGACACAGAAAGGGATCTACTGAAGAGCGAGGGCTGAAGTCAGTGTTTGTGCACAAATACAACTCCATCACAAACCTTGCAAGACAGCATGAATTGGCTTTTTGTGCAGAAACTTGTCTTGTGAAGTTGGTGTATAAATCAGAGACAATACATCTTGTCTCCACAACACCAGGACCATTTTGGCAGAATTTATCCAAAAAGGTTCAACACAGTATTAAGTGCTAACTCACACCTTTCTCACCTATACAACAAGTACTTAAGGGAGGTTTTTTGTTGTTAGCACTTGCATGTTTCAAACAGGTAAATTAGGGTAAGGAACAGAGGAGTGAGGAGTAATGCAGTTATACTGTACACAATCCATGGCAGGTTGGGAGAGAGCTAAGTCTCCTAATTATATGTCCTACCTATGAGCTGAAGTCATCTTCCACTTCCTCCCAGTAGAAAGACCAGTTTTGAATACCCTAAACTGCAACACCACAGCCAAGAGAGAGCCAGCTCTGACAAATATTGATGCATGTGCTTAAAATAATAATTTGACACAGCAGCTGTACCACTTTATGCTTGTAAGGTTGCTGTCTGCATGTAAGCCACATTAAAATAAATGCAATGATTTACAAGGTTTTATGTGCCACCTTGCTGTAACAAGCTGGAATGGTATCACTAGCATCCAATAAATCCACATGCAGCTACTATCAGGATTGGGATAAATTTTGTAGCTTTATAGGAAATTAACCTTTCCAGTGTGTGATGGACAGGCTTCCTAAGATTTCTTCTGCAATGACATCATTAAATGTGCAATAAGTTTTCTAAGACAGCGAAACACAGACAGCTACACTCTTACCTTTTCAAAAGAAAATCAGTTCTTGAATATCCTTCATATGGACTCCTTACTTGGCTAATTAGCACAGCATCAAAAAATAGTCCTGACAGGCAAATGTACATAATGGGTACAAGAAATGGATTCCAGATGAGACAAGGAATCAGTACTGCCTCATTGCTAAACACTCTAACTTCATTCTCATTACCATATTAAAATGGAAAAAACTGAAATTACTTTTCTAAACTGTTTTCTAGAGAATGTTAACTTCCACTAATCCTAATTGTCTTGAATAATTATGTTCCGACAAAATATAGATTATTTCATGCATATATATATATATATATATCTACAGATCAGCAAATTTTGAATTTACATGACTGAAATTTCCATTTAAAGAGCCTAAAGTACAAAAAAATCTTTTGACTGAGGCAACGCTGATGTCTCAACTCAAAGAATCAGTGTGAGGAAAACATAATAACAGAAGAATGAATAAAAATGGACACCGAGTATCACTTACTCTCTTTTTAGATGCTGGCTGTTGGTTTTTTTTGGTTTCTGGTTTTTAGTTTTCTTTTGTTTGTTTGTTTTTGGTTTTGGTTTTTTTTTTCCCCAGCTCAGAGATGTAATTATTTTCACAGAATCACGTCTTTTTACAATACTGACAGGTCTTCTATTTATGTAGCTTCTATAGAAACCCACACTCAGGATTTATGTTAATTCTGCAGTGACTGTTTTCCATGCATGTGCAATGAACTTCAAATCCACACATTCAATTCAACAGTGAATTAAACGATAACATGATACAATATTTATATTTCTATTTCACAATTGCGGTTTTACTTGCAAAGGATTCAGTGAGTTAATTAGTATGACATTTATGTTCTTTTTAATTTTACATAGGGTCTTTTATATTTCCTTACATGGAATAGCAGAAACTACCATTTTCATAAGAAATTGATAAGGCAAGGTTTCAGGCAAGCTTTTGGAAGGAAGGTCTTTTCTGCTCTGTTTGGAAATACAGTGGTTTGAGTTATAAACAAATTAAAGCAAACTAAAATGGACCGATAAAGTTAAAAAAAATCATGAGCTACTGACATTATTATATCTATTATTAAGCTGATCTGTAGTTTTATAAATATCTTCAGTGAGTTTCCTAGGAAACTCAGCTGACACTTAGTTTGACAAGCAATCTCTAAATTTTATATTATGCAAGCTGTGAACACAAAAGTACAGGTTTTAGATGTGCCTGCCAGTGCATGTGGGAACTATCAATAAGCATTATTCTCTTTAAAAACCATGGCAATTTGAGCAGCAGTAGCAGCTGTATAAGAATTTCTGAAAAAAGGATTCATAAATGCACAAATAAAGAGGAGGTAATCATACACGAAAATCCTGTTCTCACTGAATAAATCCCTACATGGCTCTGTGTAGATATTCTGACTCCACAAACAAAATGACAATTAAAAGAAAAATCGTGTCTTGGGAATAGTATGATAGACAGAAAACCCATGCTGTATTTGTAAGTGTACTTTGACATCCAAAGAATTTGAAAGATGAAGTGCTAAATCACATATCAATACAACAAACTAGGCAGTTTAGTAACTCTTGATCTACTTCAACCATTTTTACGCTCACACCCGAACATTTCAATGGCCTTATATCAAAAAATCCTCATGAAAAACAAGAAATCAAACCCATTCATAATGCTTGTCTCTTTAAAAGGAAAAGGTATTGAGGCAAATCTTTAAGGTTTTAAGTTCTCAGAGTGAAGAATCTCAAAACTATCTTCAAGTAAGTTGCGGGGTCAGCAAACGTTTACAATTCCGCTGGACCATTAAGAGCTTTGCAAACACCTCACCCAGGCTCAAATAAATAAATATATATGTATGTATGTATTTGGAACCATCCAGCACTAGGACTTTTAATTTCACTCTCCTTGGATATGAAGTCACAGGTGAGGCAGATACTTCACAAGAAAAACACATAACCCAAGTCTCTAGGGAGGTGAAATGGAAAAGGTTTTTTTTTCCTTTTTAGTTTCTACTGCAGTTCTCAGGGCCAACATCAATATTGCATCTTTCCCCCCCTTATATATATATGTATATGTATAAATGAATCAGCTAAGCCATTATAATCCTGTTAACTGTTCCTGCAACATTTGTAACAGAATACTGTGGATTTCTGTTTTCAAGAAAACCTGAATACCCTAGGCTCTAAGGTTGGGCTTCAAGCAAACTCACACTATTCTGAAATATTTCTGGGTAACTGAGAAAGACATAATGAAAACAGCCTCCAGTAAAATTCTAACCCCTAAAGGATTCATTTTCCCAAGTCGTTTGCTGAAAATATCAGCAGAAATCCCTCAGAAGGCTTGGCAAAATTTAGTGGCTAAGGATTTTCCTGCCAAATTTAAATCATCACTATATTTTAAATACATCTTCCATGTGCTAGAGGAGTACTCCCTTTCTGTCCCTCCACACCACTCTGCAGCCTCTTCCCACCAGGAGCCAGAAAGCATTCCAGGGCACAGCGGGGAAGAGGGAGAACCAGACCTGTTTGGGATCCACCCTGGCTCCCGGGCGCCGTGCCCCAGCTCTGCAGCACCAGCTGCCGCTGTCATGGAACAAAACACCCAGAACAACACGCGAGTACCTAAGATGCTGCTGGAACAGAGCGCCGCCTCCATGCAGCAGGGCTGGGAACCCACGGATCGGCGATGTGCTTGTCACACGGTTTGGCACCTGCTCCGTGCCCCGTGTGCTCGCGGCTGTTCCAAGGCTCTGTTTCACCGCGACCCCGCTCCCCGCGTCCCTCCAGGCGGGTGACACGGGCGGTGACAGCCGGGAGGGGGCGCTCTCTGCCCGGCTCCCGCTCCTTTCCCTCCCCTTCCCTGCCCACCCCTTCCCCGGAGCGTGGCCGCAGGCGGAGGGAGGCTCTGCTGGGTCTCGCTGTGAGGTTTTTTTGCTCTAACACAGGTAAAACGTGAATTTGGCGAAGGTCTTCTGAATTTACGTTGCTTATCCCTTTTCAGTTTTCACTGCCGTACTTCCCCACGGCCCGCCAGCCTCCCAGCAGAGCTCATGCTGCGCTGCCGGGGCTGGCGAAGGGCGGCGTGGGGATGGCCGAAAAACGGTGGGATTTATCCACAGAAACAGACCTTCACCTGTCCGCAACTCCCAGCTCGCCAGCAAGGAGAGCCTGCTGTGTCAGGAGATGAAAAGGTTAAACAGGAGGCCAGGGGGGAGAGCAAAGTACAGTCATGCCTGAAAACCGCCAGCTCCTTATCCGCCCAGGGCAGTTTGAGGATCTGTGGTTCAAAGCATCTGGCCAGCCCTCTGCTCCGACCAGGGGGGACGCAGCGGCTGGAGCCGGGTCACCACCAGCCTGCTGGGGACCACGGACAAGTGAGAGGATTGTACAGCCTTCGGCAAAGCCACGTGTTTCCTTAGAGCAGCACCAGCCACCGTGCTTGCTCCAGAGACAGAGAGGCAACGAGACTGGGAGGGTCTCAGCCCACCGATGGTGACCTCTCCTGGATGTCCAAGTTGGCTGCATAAGCATGAGTGGGAGAGCATGTAACCTGTCTCGTTTTGTCACTGGCCATGGCTGCTGCCAGCTGTGGCCCCAGCCACCACAAAGCCATCAAGAGCACTGCTGTTATGAGAGGCTTTACTGGTACCAGCAATCAATGCTCTCTCGTGATGGCACAAAGCAGGAAAACTCCAGTTTGAACCCTATTTACTGACGACAGCTCTGGCCAAGACACTAAAAGCAAGGTCAGATGATGATGGCTGCAACCAAGGGCTCATATACCATTCATCAGGCGACCTTCTCCTGCAAGGAGCCAGACTGCTGCTGGCAATTGGGGGTACATTTGGTGAGGAGAAAGAGAGATGGCCAAAATCTGTAGTTTTCCTGGTCTATGGGTTTGGTTAAGGGAGTTTCCTAGCAGACATCCATTTCAACCTAACTTTCTCCACTAAGTATGTACTGCAGAACATCTCCAAACTTCACAGGCTTTGGCATATGTCCAGCTATTAACCTAAACAAATGCAGGAAGAGTTCAATTGCATTAAATGTTTCAGATATATGAGTAATACCCCCTTTCTGCTTAATAAGAGCTATCTCACTTTTAACTGAAAATACATGAACTAAATGAAAAAAAAAGAATAAACAGTATGACTTCCATAACAGCTTGCCCTCACTGATTCCTTAAATTTGTTAAGAAGCAGTGTGAATTTTGGGAAATGCATTTCTTCCTTCTAAATTTAGCAAACTAACCACTTCTTGGCTCAGCAGATGTTTTTGCTTTCCGAGCGAGAGGCCTATGGGGATCATCATTAACCCTCTTCTTAACATAAACACAGACGAAGACTTAAATCTGGAAAACTGTCATTCACACAGAAAGGTTAACAGGCTCCAGAAGAAATGAGACTCATCATCTGCAACTTCTGCCACATGGGATCTCAGAGAACAGGGAAGATGATAAGCGAAGAGAGCAAAAAGAAGAAAGGTAATTTATTTACTTATTTTAAAAGGGACATTATTTTTCTACTGCATGTGTTCAGACATTTTATTCCCAGGGGTGCAAGTGGTGGAGCCAATGCAAAACACAGACTAAGAATGAAGCACTGATAAAATCTGAAGCTTAGGCTGGCACATGCAGGCCCTCGTTCTGACCAGCTTGAATCCACTGAATTCAGTGTACCATCTTCTTTCTTGTGAGCAGATAATCCTAGGCAGTCAATCATTATGTGCATATTGATACACCCATGGAGTGTTTATACAGACACAGATTTGAGTTCTGCAATGTAAAGGCTACACAGAGCACATCCTGCAATTATAAGTGCAATTTTAAACAGAGGACCCAAAGATAAAAACCTGAAAACAGAAAGCTCATATTGTGGTATCCAGAGAGATCTGGATCCTGACTGCTTTGTGAGCTGATCTATGGCAGATTAGGATCTCTTTATCCACTGTCTGAATGAAACAACTGTTTAACATCTTCCAGCAACTACAGAGACTGGTGCTGGAAGGGAAGCTGAGAATACCTAAAACATCAGATGAGACACATGAGCAGAACGCAGCTGTCCCATCAGGACCTGCAGAATGTGCTTTTTGACGGAATAATAAATCAAATCCTTGGGTTTATGTCCCACTACCTAAAGTGCATAGAAGACCTCACCTCCATCTCTTCTGATGAATTCTTCAAAAAGATCTTGGACTTTTATGTTCAGGAAAGCTGAGCTATGGGAAAAAGCCTTAATACTGAAAGCTATAAAATGCATCAGGTTTACAAGCACCAGATACAGACCATAACATTGCCATGGGATGTCAAAAGTTAACAAAATGTATTTTCACTGGATGTTTCAAATAGAGTTGCTGCCAAGATTATCTTGCTGTCATAATGGAAAAATTATTTCACTTCATCTTACACATTCTGGTTGATGGTTTTGTTTTCAAAAATAGTTGCACTGTAGATATCTTCCCAGTGTACACAAATTCACCAAGTACTTTGAGCCCTGAAGAATGCCAAATCCAGGTTAGAAACAGCAATGGTTGTTGGAAATTGAAGATCACTTACTCTGGTGGAAGTGGTTTGGAATAATAAATCTGTTATGATGACTGCCAGGAAGGAAAAACCAGTTTGACTGGAGTTTTCTACAGAAGAGAAAGCAGAAAATCCCCAAATGAGAGAAACAAAGGTAAAAGAACACAGACTGAAGAGGAAGTCACGAGAAGTTTGTGTTTACCTGTGGCATGAGTCCAAACTCAGTGCAAGAGAACTTGCTGCCAAAAGTTCTCAGGCCTAAAATCAAGCCAGATGATTCCAAAAAGAGGATGCTAATACTCTTTTGAAAACCCAGATGAAGAAAAGTGAATTGTTTAGGGTGGCCAACGGTCCTGGCCAGAAAAAGCACATATGCACGTTTATTACTGTTTTCAGACCTGCGCATTTTTGATGACACGTAAATGAAAGGAACAGTGTGTTAGAATCCTGAGCAAAACGAGAGTTTATCTGTTTGCTTTCACACAGCCTGCTTGTGAGGTGTTGACATGGCCAAGAGAATTGACAGGGCTGGAGTCCCAGTGAGTGCTGGGGTTAAACGGGAGAATGGCAGTAGCTCCAAGGATCAGCTCTCGTGAGAATGTCTTGGAGGCTCCAAGACATAGGCAGGATCTGGAGTTGCTACAGGTAACACCCATTCAAGGACCATCCTACCAGAGAAGAACATTTCTGGGATTGCATGTAAAACCTGAAATGTGCCATCAGTGCAAACTAAGGAAACAAAAAAAAAAATTTCAGTGGAAAAGTCAGGAAGGCAACCAGCTTCCTGCACAGTGGAAAAAAGAAACTCGTAATGCTGACCTTACAGAGCACCTGGTACAATTTCTTTTACCTTACTGCAGTATATGAAGCGTGGTGACAGATCATTTCTGCACTCCTTAATCCTTGTCCCAGCTTTAACAGTGCACTCTCATACCTTTACTTTGTGTGAAGGACATGTTTCACTAAAGGTAAGGGTCATGCTGGACACAGCTCTAGGAGTAATCCTTTGATGTGCCAGGCTGCTGTGGTTCATCACCTTCTTCTCAGCCTCAGAGTTACTGACTTAGGATACTACCTTGTCAGCGTTCAAGGCAAGAAAACTTACACAACAGGGCAAGAATTAATGGCTCAGGAGTTTAAGGACAAAAAGATGATGAGGACTGACATCCTTCCAGCAGTTCCTGAGCATTTAACCCCCAAACACTAAACAGAACCACTTCACCCATCATTCAGAGGTAGACCTGTTGTCTTCCCTTTAGCAAAGCACAGAGACACAGCAACCATTCACCTTCAATGGGAAGGACTCAAAGTTTGCTCTTCCCAAACTTGCTCATGCCAGGCACCAGAATTTATTAGGGTTTCCCTAATTGTAGTCTAGATAGGTTATCTTTCTTATTCCCATGCACAACACACTCTGGAGCTATTAATGAAAAACAATATCAGGTAAATTTCTGTATATGATCATCTGCCTTAGAAATTACCAGGTGAAAGTAATAACATCAAGCAGAGGTCTAACAGTACAGATAAAAATGCTAGACATAACCATTAGAGTAATAAGAAAACTCCTGTACCTTTACAAACGCTGCTGCTGAGATGTTTTTATTAAATCACCATTATCCTGCCCATTTTGGAACAGGATATATTTAACCACTGAATGGATTCAAGCAACTGGTCACACCACCTACGGCTTGGCTGAGTGATTACCTTGGGTAGCTGGAGGAAGGCATGGAGCTAATGCAAGAAGATGAATTGTTACTACAAACATGGAAGGAGAAGAATGCAGTGACTATGTCCAACTTGCTAATAATTGGCCTAATTCCATTTAACAGCTATAATCTATTTAAACAAGGTGATAAAACTTAGTGTTAAAAACCAGCCCCACAACGCTGCTAACTGTACATCTGAGAGGAAGTCATGTTAACAATTGTTTACTATTAACAGAGGATTTTGTGAAAAGCATTCCTAATGCCACACTCCCTGTAAGTTTCTTTACATTTTCATCAATTTTCCTTGACTTTTACAGTGCACAATGCTTTTTTACTATTAAAACAACATGCAATGAACTGAGTTTGAGGAATGAGGAAAATAATTATGCAACAACCTGATTATGTTCTGCTTCAAGTTACTTTAAAGATTAGATTACGCTTCTGTTTTTAATCTCTCTACCCTGTACCCAACAGGTGGTTGTCATTTCTTGGGTCTGGTTTACGAAAGGCTGGAGCAAAGGGATCTTGGCTTGTGGCTAACAGAGAATTTGGCACAATGGGCAATCCTTGCTGTTACCTGTGTGGCCTCCACACTGAGATGTTGGCTGCCACCATCTATGGCCCCAGGTGGGAGAGCTCAGGAAGGAGGGAGCTGAGCAGCACTGCACACGCTGTGCTGGTGCTGCAATACTGCAGCATGGCCCAGCCAGCCTGGGGATCTGCAGGGAGCCACCTGGCAGCTCCAGCTCCTTGCAGGATTGTGGCCAACATCACCACCCCCAGGGGCGTGATGGAGCTACTGTGAGAACAACTCCAGCCTTTACAGCTGAAAAGTCACCCTGCCACTTCCCAGGAGCTATTGCTTTGTACCATGTTTGCATCTGTAAGGAAGGGCAGAAACTTCATAAAAAAAAAAAAAATGCACTGAGGGCAGTTTCGAATCCTGGACTTCTTTTAAAACTCCTAACAACAGGCACTGAGAAGGAAGCTGAACTTCCTAATTTGTCTTCTCCACCCATAGAGTTAGTGGAAAAAAACATGGAAGATTTATGCAGTAGCAGCTGGAGAAGGTTGAAAAGGAATATACAAATAAGGCATAAATGTCAGAAACCCAAAGCCACTTGTCAGTTCAGATCTCAAAATGTTGTCTTTTCTCTCTTTTTTTTCTTTTAAAGAGAAGATTAAAAATACCATTCCCAGCTTGAATGTAACCTGTGGAAATGAAAACCAGGAATCATTTGTTCTCTAAATACAGAACCATCACTGGTGTTTATGCAATGATTTACAGCTGCCTATATATACAGGCAGGTCACCCTGCGGTCTGGCTCTGAGGGCAGGTGCAAGTTTTGTATTTTCAGGGAGAAAACTAGATGCCTTTTTATACTTTTGCTTTTTCTTTCTCACTTGAAACACAAGGATGCCTAAACCAACAAATTCCCTAACAGGTTCTTTTCCTCATCAAAGCATGTGTAAGATACTGTGGCTCAGATGCTGGGATATGATCTGAGAAGGAGCGTGCCCCACCACCTGTCCTTAAGGGCGAGAACGACATTTGTGATGATCTCTGAGGATCTGAGCTTCCACAGAAAGTCTGATTTCAACCAAACTTCTAATAAAAAAGTTCTTCAGACTATTACTCAGGAGAGTTGCGTGCCCTCAGGAGATGGAGGCAGAAGGATCCAAAGCAGAGTGTGAAGAAGAAGGACCTCTATCCTCTGGGACTTCGGCTCCACAATAAGATGAAACTCTCAATCACACGGAGTTGGACATTTTTCAAACAAGAAATCTGGGAAGCCTCACTAAGTGATACCAGACCTAAACTGCAAAGTTACAGACAAAGCCTCAGCCCTGTGTGAAGGAATATCCTATTGAATTACTGTCTTTGCCCAGTACCTAAAAATTGAATTTTTAAATTAACTGTATATTATTTTTAAAAATGGTCTTTCCTCCCCTGAAAAACCTTTCTTCAAAAGGGCTTTTAATAATAAAGTGCATTGCAATTCAGTGAAAATTAATTAGGGACTAGACATTGTATTGTAATCATCATAGAAACAGAATCAAACAACAAAATTTTGTTCTTGTTTGTTTCTTCTACTTCCAATCAAACGTGATTTCTGATCCCAAATACCAGAGCACAGGTATGGCAGCCAAATCTGCAAGCATTTATTTTAATCAAATAAGCACACAGATAATTGCTAATCTTATAATCCCTTCAAATTGTTAGTAACCTCCTTAATTAGATTACACATAATCCAGTCCTAACACCAGCAGAACAAATACTGATCTCCAGCTCTTAACAAATGTCTGTACTGCAATGGGGGTATCATGCATTAGATGTCCAAGCAGTTTACACTTCCTTCAGAAAAATAATAACTTTGCCTTGAGGAGCATTACTTTGTTTGGGGGTGCACTGAAAAAAATTTTGAATCCAAAAAGTACAGGTTTACAATGTAACTGTGATATTTTGAGAGCAAAAGCCATTTGTTACCTCAGCAGACACTGATACTTCATCTGTTTTGCAAGATGTTTACTTGAGAAGGTCTCAATGCAACTCATTGAAAAAGTGAAAAATAATAATAATCATATTTAAAGGAACTGGTTTTGACTATGGTTTTTAAATGTCAGTATTTTTAAAAGTATTTCTAATACCTTGAAAACTCTACAACAAATCAAGAAATGTAAACTAATAAACAACCACACATCTTTAGGACATATCTTCATTTATTGGTTACGCGTTGGATTTGGGGCTGCTCTGACCTAAATTCAGCTCAAGCACTGCAATGCACTTCTGAGCAGATTTGGTGTCAAAACATCATGTGGACAAATGCCAAATCAGAGAAGTGAGAAAATGGGGATGTTTCCAACCTTTTTTAATGCCTTATGTTTTGTTTCTTCCCATCTCAGCACTGAGAAATTGTATGATGGGCTCCACCACCACCCTTTGTGGATGTCCTGGGCCACCTCTGCTCCTCTAGAAAAGACATGGACAGCCCATGCCAGCAGGAAAGAAATTATGACCAAAATTAATCTCGAGCATAATAAAAGTGCACTGAAAAACTGCTGACCCTCTCCTCAAAACTGACACCATCTTCAAGGTGAGCTGTTTTCTCATAGAAGCTAAAAGTAAGAGGGAATTTTAATAACTGTGGAACAAAAATAGATAAAATAAACACAAATGGCAAGATATTTTGACTACACAGCAGTTTTGAGCTTCCCTCACTTTTTTTCTTGTGTCAGAATGATTAAATATTTCAGATATACTGAAGGACTGAGAAGTTCAGTGTAAGAAGAACTTTGATTTTACCAAGACTCACTCATAAGCTTAGTTTTAAGGATGTAAGTAATCCAACTGAATGCAACAAGACCTTGGAATTCAATGGGACAGCTCTCATGCTTAAAAGATCAGTAATGTGTGCAAAATTCTGGATGTCTGGAGCCTGAATGAAGGTTTTTCCCCTCAAAGCAAATGAAGACCCCACTCTCCCCACTGCAGCCCAACTCCAAACCCCAGAGTCAGAACTACTGCCCAACACTATGTGACATCACACAGCGGGTCTCTGTACTTAAGTACAGAGGTGGCTTTTTATCCTGGGGAATGATCGCAACTATGTCATTCTCCACAAGTGCAATGATCTTGCTATTAAGAGTAACCTGTAATTTTTCAAAAATCAAGTAGCTTTAGACACAGATTGTTAGCCCTCCCTCGCATCTTCCAGTGCTTAGCACAGGATATAATAAATACAACAAAAACACCCTTCCTAACCGTGGTTTTGTCACACGTGACCCAAGGGAACCACCAGTGCACATTCCACCAGCAGCACTGACAGGCTCCTCTGCAACCTCCACCAAGCCACCAGGATCAAGCCAGGCTCCAGCCTGACCTTGCAGGATGGCACATTGTATTTTGAATACTTCTCCTCACCATAACGTGGATGAATGAGCCTATGGGGACACAGCCTAGGTCACTTCCTAGGAAGTGCCTGCTGCCTCTCCAGTGACTGCCACGGGCAGTATCGTTTGCCACACCAAAACAGGGGCTGGCCCATAAGCTGAGGGGCCCCAGGACATTCACTGCTTTATAACCAAGACCTGCACACTGATCTGTTGAAACAACTAGGAAAAACCCATAATTTGCCATCATTAATGCCAACTTGCCTTTTGAGAAGAACAGCCTCGCAAGTGCTAAGGATGTTTTTCTAATTACACATGCAGGATTTGCTTTCCAGTGTAATTGATTTTCTCCAGCAGTTTGCCTTAAAGTGTTTTCTGTTCTGGCAAGGAGTACAACATCATGCAACACCCATGCCCTGCTTAATTACATCGGAAGAAGAAAAGGCCAGAAAAGTGAATTAAGCTATAGAAGCTCAGCTCTTTACAGCCCTACCCCACCTCTATCCTTTTATAAAGTGTTTTTAAGTTAAATTTGTTTGCTTTGAGAATCTGAATGACTATGGTCTTTATCTGTAAACGTGACAGAAGAGAGAGGTGCTGGAAGTAGAATACAAGAGCACAGCGTTGGTGACCCAACTAGACTTTTTTTTGTGTTTACTGCTTCAAACACAGCTATACTGATTATCAGCAGAAGTCTGGTAATAAGCTGACTACAATTAAAATTTAGTACAGATACCACAGAGACACCAATAGTCAAAGACATGCCCATGCATAACACTGAAAATTCAGTGCCATGAGGGATTCAAAGGAAGAGCTTTACAAAAGAGCCAGTGCACTGTGGCATCATAATTACTACTAAAATGACCAATGTTTTAACATTAAACATGACCTACAATTGTTAAGGAAAGGAATGGAATGAAAGACATAACGAGAAAGCAATGTTTTAACATTAATAAATAAAAAAATACTGCCAACTGAGAAAGTGAATTATGACATGACATGAAATACATATGCAGTGTTTGAGGGAAAAAAATACATTTCCCTCAAACCCACAACCAACCATTTTTAGGCAGTCCGTATTTTCCGTAACTGTTAATAAACCCATTTACTTAGATGATCACCAAATCTGGACAAGATGTCTTTAATTCTAACTATCCCCAGAACACACATTCAAGTGATCAGGACTACTGCCCCAGCTGGCTACACAGCATTTTTAGAGTTTTACAGATATATACTGATACACATTTTTATCGGTGTTGAAGAGCTTTGTTCTATTATTTACATCATCTACTGAGCATCTGAAGGAACATCCCTGAACACAGCAGGACAAATAAAACTGTGGAAGAAGCAGTTTAGATAGAGATATATCAAAATTGAAACCATGAAAGAAGGAAAGCTTTGCTTATTTATAGTACAAAAGAAATTCCATCTGGTCAGGCTGTGGGTTTTTTCTTGTAGAAATTAAACAGGAAATTAATTTCTCCCCTTCCCCCTCTGACAAAGCACGGCATTTTCACTTATGATGCCAAAAGCTTGATATTTGTAGATTTGTCTGTCATCAGTCATTAATCAGCCTCATACAGTTTATAGGTAGAAGGATATTTCCTGACAGATACATAAAACAGATTTAGAACTGAAGCCGAAAATTATATAAAGACAGATATATAGATACACATCTTAGCACCCTGGAGTACATTTCCAAAAATAAACTAGTCAAATGGTTATCTTCCTAAAAAAGCTGATTGCATAAGCATAATTACACTAAACACAAGTACCTGCACTATCTCTGTGTGTGTTATAAATAGTTCAAAGTTACATTATACAGTCTTGTTCTAAAATGCTATTGTTCCAAGTTCATGCCTTCCCTCACAATCCTTTCAAAAAAGGCCCTCAGCTCTCGCCACTAGCTATTTTCTGTCACTGCTATAGAACTTGTTATAATCCAAATACACTATTTCCACCTTGCAACCTGCACTCATTAGCCAAAGAAAAATTCCAGCAGTTAAGAAAGTTGCTTGATCATATCACTCTTTCCTCTACTGATGACCAGGATTCCTCTCCTTGTTTACAGGGTCTTAATATTGTAACTCAACAACTTTTTATCATCTTAGAAAAAACAACTGAGAGAGGTGTGTATTTCAGGTACGATTTATTCAAGATGCTCTTCAGAGACCTTAGGCTGAGACTGTTGAGAAGGATAACCAGTTGTTGAATCCAAGAACCGAAAAAATCTCATGCAAGTACTAGATGAGAGAAGTACTATCTGCTGGGTGCACACTGAGGAGAGAATGCTGGGGTTTTTTCCCCACCTGTCTTGCTTTGTGACGTAAAATTCCACTTACTGAATTTGTACAAAAAGGACCAAATCAGCCTAGCAACAAGTAGAAAGTGAGCATAAAAAGCACATCTGAGAGGAGGGACATGAACTGGCAGTGCCAAGCATGACCATGTAACACTGTTCATCAGCATCAACTCAGCACTCAGACAATCACCACTGTAAATAACACAGAAGATTTTTCAATAAAGCCGTTAAATCCATCAGTGATAGGTAGCTGCTTGATACAAACTCCAATTTTAATTCATCTGCTGTTTAAAGGTTAAGACCAGGGGGGCAAACCTAACCCCAAGGAGGAGGTCCCCTGTCAGCAAGAGCAGTTCTGTAGGACACAAGCGTGACAACGCTGTGGGAGGGGACCCTTTGCATGACGTTTTGCTGACAGCACAGGTTTTGCTAAGAAAGAGGACACAGATGAGCTGTAGTTTGTACCAATGATGACAATTCAGAATATATCACTTCCTCAGCTCCATTTCTGCATGTTGCATATGCAGTAGGTAGTTCTTCCTATACATGGTATATAATGAAGAATGTAACAATTAAAAGCAATTTTTAATGGCTGATATTACTTAAAGTTACTGCACATTTCTAAGAAAATGCACAGAGACTCAAGAAAAAAAAAAAGAAAATCCACAACAGCAGAAAAATACCTGTATAACTTACTCAATTATTTTACACAAAATAAGGATATTTCTGCCTTCTGTTGGGTATTTATAACAAAGTTTTTTTGATGTTTAATCTTGTAAGGGCAGACTTTTTTCCTGCCCTGTGTCTAGCTTATGAAACAAGTGTCTACCCATGTTTCAGATACTGGAGGCTTTAAGTGATTTCTTAGAGTGGTCAGGGATTGACATAGGTTGCCCAGTGAGGTGGTGGAGTCACCATCCCTGGAGGTGTTTAAGAGGTGTCTGGATCCAGCCCTGGGTGATGTGGTTTAGGGTTTACAGGGGTAGTGCTGGGCTCATGGTTTGACTTGGTGATATGAAATGCCTCTTCCAATTTTGATGATTCTATGACTGTAGGTAAACATGCAGATGTGAGCTTATTCTACTCCCAGTGGAATTAATGCAGCAACTTGACAATCACTTTGCAATTTACCTTTGAAGCTTAGCACGGGGTGTGGAAGTTCCTAAATACATCACATTTGTAGAACAAGTAAGAGGGGTTTTCCCAATGTATTAGGAAACATAATTATTAAAATCCAGTATCATTATTTCAAATTATGAGAGTTGAGAATAATGGAGCAAGATGTGGAAATGAAGAAAGAAAGAGAGATAAACATCAAAGAAAAGACCATTTAGATAAGGAAGAGGAAATGCTGAACAGGAGCTTATGAAACTCACATTACAGGAAAAGAAAAAAAAGACACCCATAGGATAGGTACATAACTGTATTTGAGAAAATTATACCTCAGACATTATCTTCATGGTGTTCCACAGGCACACAGAGAATCACTGCAGACATCTACTGAAATTTAAATTAGCTAGCCCAATTATGGACAGCAGTATATGCTCTGTCAAGGCTTTAGCACTTAAGCCTTGTATTTTAGAAGCCTGGATGTATTTAAGCTTCTTTTTTTCTGCACAGGTGCCCAGACTGGTTAGGTTAATGGCAGGCTGGGTGTGTCCACATGGGCTGCAGTTGCACCTGTAGTCTGTGTCAAAAGATTCAAAGAGCCTGAAAAGGAGCTGGCAAGAGAACAAATACAGAAAAAACCTTCTGAAATACATAAATCAGTGGAAAGTGAAAAGTGGAAAGTACAGCAGCTCCTTCACCAGAGACTGTGGAACAAGAAAATTGCAGCTATTACACGCAGTTTACAAATATTATGTCCTTGCAAAGGTTTTGCAACTATATATAATAAAGCCAGCTTTGATGTAGTTGTATTTAATTCATTACCTAATTAAAGCAGTTCTATCTGCCAAAGTTAATTTAAGCAGTCACATGCTAATCTAGCATAATTTTCAAGAAATCTTCCTTACAATTATATTGCTGTATGTTAATATGCTGGCTTTTAATAGATTTTTTGTTTACATACATGTCATAACTGACCCACTGAAAGATTGTATCCTAGTATCTGAGTAAAGGAGCATCTGTTCTAAGTTCCCCTGTAGCTAGCAGATTCACAGCAACTATTACTCCAACTTGCAATTTTTCTTGCATCACTAAGAGCTCAGTGCAATTACTTCCTAAGTGTGCCATCTCTGCTCTATGCTTCATTCAAAAATCTCTTTTATGGATGTTTTAGTGGCGAGCTGAGCTGTAGAAGCTGTAATTTGTGAGCTGGATGTGACGTACAGCCTCTCAGGCACACCGATTTATTTATTTTGCTTACTCCTGATAACACTGAGGTGTGTGTCTGAAAGGCCAGCACGGCATCCAGCAAGCAGGAGATTCCCCACCCTTGCTGCCTGCCTTGGTTTCCTCCCAGGGCTGGGACAGGAAATGCAGTGGTTGCAATACACACAACTCCTAGCACTCCTAAGCTGTGTCAGCACTGCAAGGCTACTCAGTTTGCAAGGCCACAAACACACAGGTGATTACTGATTTCTGTTTCAGTGTGGCAGATCTGCTGGGAATAATCAGCAAATTATTTGTTACAGAAAGCACAACATGGTTTGCTAGCATTGGCCAAATCACAGTTAGCTCCTGCTCTCCAAATTCTGTTTCTCTGAGACCTAAACACACCACAAAAATTCTAGCTGACAACCAACTACTTGCTGTGATTTATAGTTACTTGAAATCAAAATGTTTTCAGCTTGTGTTTTGAAGTTAGAATGGTAGAAGTCATTCTAGCAAAACCAGGCATGAGAATGTGCTGCAGCTTGCATTTTAAAGAGGAAGAGATGGGTACTGCAATAAGGAGGCAGTGTATCTGTGCAAGGGAACTGACAAGAAGGAAGTACAGGGTTTTATTCAGAGATATTCATGGCCATATCTTGTTATTGTAGCTTACAGAAAGGTGGTATGGTACACTTGGAGTCTCAATTCATGCAGCTGCTGTGAATTCTGAGTTCAGCTGGGTGCTCCCTTGGTTTGGCTATGGGCATTTGAAAACCTGGTCCCAAAAAATCAAAATACTTTCCTTAAAAAGAAAAAAGAAGTGTTAAGATCTGAACAAATAGTTCACAAACACTTTGCTCCAGGTGTTAAGTTACCCAAAATGCTCCATGAAAAAAGACTTTCTCATAATTGAAGGAATTTAGAGTGCATGAAACATTCTTTAACAATTTCCTGTTTCTACTCTTTGTTTCTTAGCTTTTCCTACTCTCAACAGTACATTCTATGTTTATTTTTTTCGCCTGGTTGCAACTTGCCTAAAATAAAAAATAAACAAAAATGTACAGCCAGTGAGTCAGATGGGGCTACAGTTCCTCTCTGAGATCAAAGTCTATTCAACTCACAACTCCAAGAAGACTCACAGCACCTATGCAGGACTCATGCCACATCTGATGTGCCTAGGAGCCTGTGTCACTGTTCCTTCCAAACCCAGATGCCAGCCCAGGGGGAAAACCCAGTCATGTGCAGCAGGGAGGTAACAAGAGGGACTTGTTGCACTCAAGAGTTCTTTTACGCTGTTGGTGACACAACTGGCTTTGATTATTTGCATTTGTCTTGATGTGCCTATTGTACTTTAATCTCACCTCACCCTGTTTTGCATAGGCTGCTATTGTAGGGAAATCATATAATTCAGCTTAGCCTGACAACCTTTTCCCTAAGTCCTTTTCCACAGCTATTTGCATTTACTGTAAGAGCAACAATCACTCTCCCATTTTCCCAGGCTCCAGAAAGAGAAACCCCAACAAATTCAAGCCCTGAAGTTCATTAAAATACATGCACCTGCAGGATCAACAAAGGATGTATCACCTGAACAGGTGGTTTTCAGGAAGAAGGAAGGCAGATGGTTTGTTTTTGTGGTTTTTTTTAATTTTTTTTTTTTTAACTATCAATTGAAATGAAAAATTTCAACACCTTTTTTAACCTTTTTAAAGGTTATGTCTCAACTGCTTGAGTAATAATAGGATGATGCTGCAGACTGACCATAAGCTTTCATGGCATGGCTTGGCAAGTAATTCTGAGTAACAGACAAGACAGTCTTGAAAACACCTAGTTTCTATTTGTGCCTCTGATAGTATGCAGACACATGGAGACCAAAGTAAACTAAGCAAAAGTTAATCTTTGAAAGGTTCACTGAATATTTACTCAGGTTAATGTATAATTTCTGAGGACAGATGCATTTCATGCAAAAATCCCACAAAATAAAAATACCAGTTATGAATGGGAAACCTCATAGAAGAATATATCAATCCAATTCATGTGTAAGAGTGAAATATTCGCTTATATTGCTCTTCTGCTTGCTGAAAAACAACATGTCCCATGCTGTAAAGCTGTGCTTTCACAGCAAGGACATCCCTTGTGCAGTGGCTCTGCAGAGAGCTGCATGTGCTCCTGCTACACTCGTGTGTCTTCAGAGAACGACTACACTCTTAATAAAAGATAGAACACTACTATACAAAAGAGAAGATTTCTAAATAAAATGCCTAATGGTAAAGACTGCATCAAGTGAGACAATGGGACACCAGGAAGCATGGAATTCTTATTAGGCTCCCATGTTTGCAAAATAGGAAAATCTCCTAAGAAACAGAGCTGGTGCATTTGCCTCTCGTGCGAGGCTTTGGTTCGGGTTCTTTCAGTACCTGAAGCTTGTTTTTTGACAGCGCCCTTGTTTTGTTTACAGTACATTGCTGGGATACTCCCTTTGATTCAGCCTGACACACGTGACGCTCCGCCAGCTTCTGTTCTGCAGTGCTGCTGCTGCTGCTGCACTAAAAATAGCTTCCGCTTGCTTTGGCTCCACATCTAATTTATGGAAACTCACAGAAAAAAAGGCCCCTGTTAGTGGGTGAGCGACGGACGATTCCACAGCTTGTGCTGCTCATCTTACCTGGCCTCCTGAAATGCATCAGTGAAAATCTCAAATTTTAACCTGCAGCTAATGGTGGGTAAGGGGAAAGCAGAAAATGCTTAATATGCTCAATTTATTTTTAGGGTGCTTTAATGATAATTTAACTGAAAATGTCAGACAGTTGGACTATGCTATGTAAAAATGCCTAGAATTTTGAACAGAAATTTCTGAAGGGCTACTAGTGCCCATTTGTTTGGGGAAAGTGCAAGAAGGATTTTCCTAATGAGTTTACAAAGGACAATAAGATTACAAAGCTCCTGTTTGCTCTAACAGCTTTCACATGTTCTATACAAACTGCTTCACTGTGCCATGAAGGTCATCATGTAAATACGCCCTTTAAGAAATGCTGATTTTCCAAACTTTGCCACAGAACTCAACTCTGTGTGAAACACTTTGCATCAACATAAATCTGACATAAAGCTTCCTCTGAAAAACATCCAAGTTTATGGTAAAACTCAAAATCAAAGTAACTTCAAGCAAGCGGTTACATCTCTTTCTACAAAAGAATGGGTTTTAATGTTCTAAAGCAAAATTTTTCAGATGTTCATTCACAGCACCACATCTAGGAGTGTCACCAGCTGAGCTGGAGTTGGTTTCAAGGGAAAATGAAATTAGAAACAGGGATGGCAGAAGTCTGGTATCTGTATTAATGCACGGCTTTTTAATGGTTTAAATTTGAAGCACTGAAGTAATGAATAAGAGTTCCAAAACTGAAAAGGAAGGCCTGTTTTGAAAGTTTTTAGAGTGAGTAATGAAGGCCGTAAGAAAACTGGGATTCAGATTTTATTTTAGGTACGAACTTTAAGTTAAGAAAAATTCAGATGACTACCTGCAGCTAAAGCAGAAAGAGATTTCAAGGCTTTCTCTTGTGAAAACGAGCAAAAAAACTATCTGGCTTTGTCCAGATAGGCTCCCTGCATAAATTTAGCAGTCTGTATGCGAACTATCAATTTAAGGATTGGTGTCTAAACTGTTATGCAAGTAGGGACATTACTTAGCAACTACCACGGCTAAAAAGGAATTTTCATAAGTCTCAAGAGAGGTTATGAATTATTGACCAAAAAATTCCAACAGAATCCTGAAACCAGTTTAGGCTGGCTACAATTAGCTGCTTGTGAGTTACATGACTAAGTAATGGTCACAGTGAGTCTGTATCAACCTATTTATGCAAAAAATACTGTGCTGTGTTACTGTTAAAAAGGTCTTTAATTGAACAGGCAATTATTAACTTCAATAACTCTTTTGGGGCAACCCCTTTTTTTCACATCCTCCTGTGGCAGAGGGAGGGAAGGACACACAAAACCCTTTACATGCATATGTGTTCAGAACAAGGGAAAAGTCTCTGAGAAGAATGAAAAACAGCGCTCTGCAGCAGAGTATTTGTGTGCAACTGTGTGTGATGGAGAGGAAGAAAGTGAGGAAACGGAATGATTTAATGCTTGCAGGAGTGTCATTTTCCTTCCCACCCTAACCACTGAATTATTTTATTTTCAAGGAGTTCAAACCAGAGCTTTAAAAGCCTTTTTTTTTTTTTTTTTTTTTTTTTAATCTGGGGCATTTAAACATGAAATTCTGTTTATATTCTTAATTACAAACATGTATTGAAAATCCCTGGTCTATCTCCAACCCCAAATCAGTTTGATAGCATTCAAATCAATGCTTACAGTCTGGCACTTGTTGCCTTTGCAGCCTCAGCTCTGTGACTCTATGCTGCTGATGGAAGTGTGAAGCATGAAGTCCCACAGCCTCGCACTGCAATTGCTAGAAAGCAAATGGGAGATGGGCTGTGGAGGTGAGGTCTTAAGGAGGAGAGGAGAGGTTCGGAGAGGTTCNAGGAGAGGAGAGGAGAGGAGAGGAGAGGAGAGGAGAGGAGAGGAGAGGAGAGGAGAGGAGAGGAGAGGAGAGGAGAGAGCAGGGGCAACCATCCCTTTAACCACCTCACACCCCGCTCTGCTCATCTCTCCTGTCAGCAGCAGGATAACAGCACGTGAATACAAAGCTTGGCCCTGCCCTGTTATACTTCTGAACATTACATAAGTGCTTGATAAACAAAGCAGCTAGAAATGAGATAACCTCGCCATGTGTATATTCAGCCAACTACTCACTTAGATTCCCAGCTTGTATGCTGTGACTGTGATAAAGGGCAAGAAAATGGCCATAAATACCAACCTCTAAAGGCATTCTCGGTTCTTTTAGGACAATGTAGTTTTTAACACCATGTGCAGGATAAACATGCCAACATTTTAAATATGGCCAGATTACACTTTTTTTTTCCTTTTCCCTCCCCTGCTCCTAAGGAGTAAAATGGTTGGCAACACAGGAAGCATTTCCAAACCATTTTCTGGCCTACCCACAGCGACACAGGACAGGTCACATCTTTTACATGCACCTTCAAAAACGTGCTAGAAATTAAACGGTACTTCTTGGCTTTGGGAACTTAATTCCAGGCAATTAGGGTGAAAGATGCATTAGCTAATGTCCCACTGCACAAAATACATGAGCAGTATTATGGAAGATCCCAGGAAAAACCTCAGACACAATCTCTAATGTACACCTTTCGTGGTCTGGTAGAAACATTTAAAGCAATGTCAATTGCATCTCTTGTCTTACTGATGAATGAAAACAAAAGCACGAGGCCATGAAAAGAAAGGCCATGAAAAGAGAAGTGACCTAGCTTTACACTGATGAGCAATAATCGAACTCAGTATGTTTCTAGTCAATTAAAAGCTATTTTTACAAAAGTTTACAAGTACCTTTAAACAAAAGCACGCTGCTCCAGAACGGCAGCTAGAAAAGCCATGGAAAGGAAAGAAAGAATGCATGGAAAGTGCTGATAAAACCCCCCGAACAAAATGAAACAAACCAAGAACCCCAAATGAGAGTTTAAACATAAGCTACACTTCTAGAAATGTTATCTCAGCTGTACTAAAAATATACATCAAAATGCCCACTACTGCTATCTGAAGCTCCCTTCTGTTGGGCCCTCTTCCTTTAGAGCAAACAAAGTTGTAGTAATAGCCAGCTTTCTTCCAACTTCCCCTGCGAACAAAATCCGCTGGTGGATATAAGTGGTCAACCACTGCCACCAGCTCTACAAACTTCCACATTTCTCTAATCCTATTCATTGTCTTGCCTTATTGTTTTTAAAGTGGTTTAACAGCACATGCCAGTGTTTTTCGTAACTCCTTGGAGGGGTGCCTGTTACTTCTTGCCCGTCACCACCTCAGGTCGGACAGGAGGCATTGTCCAAATGCTACACATTTCTTATGAAGTCCAGAAGAAAAAGACAATCCTGATCTTTTATATTCAATATGACTGGATTTGTACTTTCTCAAACACGACAACTTTTTTAGAACCACAAACCATTTTTGGCTGCCCTACACTGGAAAAAAGAGAAGCACATTCTCCCATCTGGCACATAAAGCAGCGTTTTTCATGAACAGAGTTTTCAGGGATTTTTTTTTTAAATTGGGAAATAAATCTAAATTTTTATGCATGTGTCTGATGTAACTGATGGAAGGAAATTGCTTGCCAAGAGATTTATCTTGTAGCTACAGAACATGCCCTGTGGCCATCTGGTCATCTGCTGCAGAGTTGGGGTTGATGAAGAAAAGGGAAACAGAGACGTATTTAATGACCTCTATCCTTTGGGGCCAGAGAAAGGCTTTACTGACCAATTCTATGCCCTGGTTTATCTCAGGCTCAAGCTTGGGAAGAAACAGAGACAAAACTTATCTATGCATGCAATTCTAAAGAATTGCCATGGCTCATTTAATCACCTGTACCAGGCTGTGAAATTATTTGAAATTTTCTCAATCGAGAGAATGTAATTTTTTTACTCTAACTTTTGGATTAAGTGTCAGGATCCAGTTCCAGAGGAACAGGGACCATTCATCAGAACCAGAAAGTCTGGCAGCAGCTAGGACATGGTTAAGAAACTGGCTGCTGCAGCAGATGCATCAGGCAAGCCCAAGGACTTCCCTTTCTGTCCCCTTCCAAGTTCACACATTGTAAGCAGTAAAATAAAAGCAAGTCGGTACAGCATGCACAGTGGTAGTGTATCATGCTGTGAGATTAAAAATAAGACAGGGCATATTTGTGAATTACAAATGTTGGCTGGTTCAACTCTGCAATGTGCAATCAGCACTTCCCATAAAGAACTAGTGTGTAATTCAGATATATTACCATTTGTGCTATAACTTTTAGCTCTCGGAAATTATTCTCAGAATTATTTGATTTTCCATTAATATATTCTTTTAGGAGGACTAGCTACTACACATACACAGATCTGCACAGGCAGAACCTCCTAGTATCAGCTGGAAAATCCACATTAAAAATAGTGAGTTTGGTTGAAAATCCAGTGACAACTCTGGGAACTGCTTAAATGTGAACCTTAAATACAAACATGATTTATGCTGGGACTACTCAGTGCATGACAAAGAAAACAGCATAAGCCTCACCACTGGAAAACAAGTTTACGTTAAGAGTTGTTATCATCATTAATTGCTTTCCTTCCCAGTTCTATCACATCACAAATTAAATACGTAGAACTTTTTCTAACAGCTTTCAACTACCAGCCACAGCAACTAGAAGAAAATACTTATTTTAAGACAATGAAGTACTATACATGAAAGTGAATGCCTACACTGTTTGTGTTCTTATACCAGAAGGGGTTCCCCTATAAAAATCACAGCCACTCAAGAGAGATTTTTTTAAAGGTCAGATCAAGCAACAGACCTAACACAATAAAAGCAAAGAAGACTGAGCCAGCTTGGAAAATGATATTTGGGAACTACAAAATAAAGAAAATAATTTGAGCTTTACTGGTAGGCTTTTCAATTCTTCTGAAAAGTCCCTTTACTTTTTGCAATTCTTCTTGTCTAACTGCAAGATTTTGCTGCACTGTCTGCAGTAGATGGGACAAACAGCAGAGCGGCTAGAGCGGCTGCACTGGCTGCATGAAGGGAGATTGCAGTGGGGCTGCTCCTCTGCTAAGAATGCAAAAAGTCGTCCTCACCACAGCCTGTGGATGGAGGGGATTACTGAGCATGTGTCTCCAAAACCTTTCTGGAAAACTTTCTCAGGAAGAGCCCTGTATCAAAGCAGCCATGTTGATTAAGGGTGTGACTCTTCTCACACTCCTCTTCCAGTAAAACCTCAGAAAAGGCCAAGCCTTTCTGTGAAGCACAGTCCACCCAGGTCTATTGCTTGGCATGCCTTAAAAATGGCCAGGTGGCAGATGAAACTGTAATATAACTTAAACAGCAGGAAACTAAATAGCATATATAATCTTAGCAGTCAATCCTACAGAAGGACACTCCATTCAAATGCTGCCTACCTGCACTGTATTTACTGCAAGAGATGCCTTCCTGTATCTATTCTAAATGCAATAACCACAGATTACACTGAGTTACCCATTTTAGAGACAGATTATTGTATCTAAGAATTCAGAACGCTGAATGGTCACTTTCTCCCTAGGCTGCTGGATCATTGGAAACCACAACAGCTCCTGCATGAACGGTTCTAACTGATATGATGGATATGCTGGTCTGCTGCCTTCACTGATGCTTCTGAAACGCAGTCTGAACAAACTGTCAGGCAACCTTTTGAAGACAATATTCTTTGGTGAGTTAAACTCATGTGGGTGCTTTCTTATCATCCAGCTCAGCTCCTCTCTAGCAACCTCTGTAGAAGATACTCTTTCTATTAAGAGGAGCATCTGACATTTGGATGGGTGTATTATGTTTATTTTACAGAGTCTAAAGCAAATAACCCTCAAAGTCATTACTGGAAAATATCTACATAAGTATCTACATTGTTCCCGACAGTTCTATAAGCATTAATGTTGGTCATAGGCTTACCACATTTAAAAGCTCTTTGGTGTCTGCATTTCACAATGAACAACTCAGGCTTTGTCTACATTTGGCACACAGTAAAAACACACTGACTGCTGAACACAGTTTTACTTTTATTATAGATAGGGAAAATAGTTCTTAATGACGTTTGAATTGGTCACATTTTACACACTGGTCCTTATGCACATTAAAGACAAAACTATGAGCTAATTCTTTTCCAACATGGTGTATTTTGCCACTGTGGACAGAGAGTTGAGCTGGTTAGGGAAAAATGTTCCTCAATCACTTTCTAAATTTTCCTCTGCTGCTTAGAGGAACTTGCAACAATCTCTGCATCACAGATTAGATAAGATGGTTTATGCTGCTTTACTTCTGTCCTTAATTCTAATGTAAATATTTTTCTAAAAACTTCAAAACATCTGCAATATTAAACAAAATTTAAAAATATTTAAACTGTAAAGTGGAACGAAAAGATATTGGCTGCATTTATCTTACTTCCACTAAATCTGACTATTAGGATTCACATCCCAGCTTTCACAAGCTCTTAATTTGCTCTCACGTAAAGCTGTAGTGAAACGGAACAGAGTTCATTTGATGTGCTGTACAGTGAGAACTGAGAAGGACCAGACCTGTATCTGTACTGCACCAAACACCAGGAAGTATTGAAGCTGTACTGATATTTCTAGACAGAATAATGATGTCTTTGGCAAAGAGTGGCACCAGCAATTACTTCACTGCAATCAGAAAGACAAACTGATATCTATGACTGCACTGTACTGAAAAAGCCTATGACTCCTCCACAGTAACCTTTAATATCAAACATGGTAACCAGCTTTTACAAGGTCTTAAGAAAGGCACTACCCTTTTTATTTTCACAGATAGCTGAACTGGGAGACATGTATAAAGTACCCAAGGCCAAACCAGGTAACGCGTTCTCGATTAAAGCTACATTTCAAAGCTCTTCCTGATCTAGTTTGCCCTTTTGCTTCTCCTTTGTAAATAAGGAAGACAAACGTCATAAGAAACTGAGGTAATGCATAATAGATACCACAAATGGGCATGATACATGATTACAACCTGCTGTGAGCAGCTCACAAATTGAGGAGAATTCAAACAATAGCACATGTTCAGTGATTTGGACGTTGAGAACTCCCTTGACTCCTTTTCCTGTGAGCAAGCTATTGAGAAACACTGGCATTTAGGCAATAAAAAACACACCAAGAGAACACTGACTGCCCAGTACAACTGCCATTGTAGCTTTCCTAACTGAAAACTGATTCCTCCCCCGTCATCCCCACTGCTGATGTGTCACAACTCCTTTAACCAGTGGTGACAACAGGCCTTTCACATCACTGTGCATTGCATCACACACAGCTTCAGACTCATCCTTAGAAAGGCATCTAACTTTATCTCAAACTACCAAAAAGAGAAACAGAAAGCAACATGACACAATTTGCAAAGGGCAGTGAGCAGGGGATAAAAAAAATCCAAACAACAAAAGAGGATGAATGCTTTCTATTTAGTCCCATTCTTTAAATAGAATATTATAAACAGAAGAGCCAAAAGATCCCCACACCTATATACTTTCACTAAGTGGGCTTAGGAATAAGTCTGCTGTAAAACCAACAAATGAGATCAGTGAAAAAACAGTTTCCATAATATTTTATCTTACCATAATCAAACAACTTACACAGGCAGAACAAAAATCAACCTTGAGCTTTGTGAACAGAACACAATGCAACATGGGCACAGTCATTCCAAGAAACCAAAGCCAATTTACTCCTAATTCCATCTTGCACAAAACCAGAAAGTCATGCAGTGACCTGAAAGGATTGGTTTTTTTTAAATGGTGAAACACTGCTGTTTGTGAAATTCTAGGAATACACACAATACTGGACCATCATACTTTGTTTCCGAGTCTGCAGAATGTCTCTGGCATGATCTGACTACAGTGTGAAGCTGCAGATTTGGCTCTATATCACATCTCAGCATACCCTTCTGAAAGGCATCCCCCCAAATAATCCATGCAATATTTATAAGCTGGAGACTAAAGTGTGTCTCTGGGAGAGAATGGTACAGGGGAAGTGATATGGAGGACTGGAAGCCAAGATGAGGACCTACGAGGCACAGCCCCATTTGGTGCAGGGGGAAGAAAGGGGAGGAAGGAAGGCACCTTTTTTCCAGAGTGTCCTTACCTTCTCAAGTTGGTAGCAGATCTGGAAGTCATGACTCTGGGGAGAAATACTCTGTATTACCTGCACACGTGTAACACACGCACTGTTGCTCACATGATTGTATATACAGAAAAAACTTTGCTGCTGAAAACTGCATCTGGTAAGTCACTTCTAGCTCAGAGCACCAAGCAAGGCATGCAGATGAGTGAGTCACAGATCTGAATTGATACCTGCAACTGTATCACATTTAACTCCGAGGAGATACACGTTGAGAAAGGTCTTGAGTTTAAACATGTGAGCAGCTCCTGGGAAGAAACACAACACCCGAACTGGGGCCCCGTTATGGAACAAAAAGACAATGAAACAGCTGCAAATAAAGGGAAGCCCCTCTTGAGCACAGCCACAGTCACTCTGGTTGTGCTGCGCTGTCTCCTGGCACAGCCCATGTTGCTCAAAACCTTCCACTGTTGGTGGGAAGCATTTTTATTGCTTTTCCTGTTTTAAGTATGTTGAAACTCAGTGTGATTCCATATATTTCCTTTCCTTCACACTCCTTACTGGTCTCCAGTGCACAACAAAGAGAAGATTAATTTCAATGCCCTCTTCTATTTTGACTTTGAGAAACTACTAGGATTTGATTATTTATCTTTTAGCAAGGGAGAAAAAAGTGAAGAGTCCTCACATTCCTCAGAAATGAACACAAGTGCTTCATCCAACTGGGCAGTTCAGGCTTTAAAAATTTCAGTTGAGGCCATATAACTGAAGAAGAAATGCTCCTACATTGAAAAGGTAGTTTCTTACAAAGAGGACTTCAAACAAATAAATACTTTAAAGGATTATGTTTTTAGGAAGTTTGTATCCTGAAGCCAGGTTCTACTTGTTATTTTATTTCTGTCATCATCTGAGAAATAGGTATGTTACCTGCCTACTTTTAAACTACGTAAAAGCAGAAATGCATATAAAGCTTAATATTTGATTTGCTAATAGTTTTATTATTTATACACAACAACAGTTGGGAATTTCCAACACACTTCAATAAGAGTTTCTGATGGATTCTTTTCACTTGAGAATCATGAAGGAAGAACGGATTTACTAATAAGATGAAAACTGAAAGCAATGCCCATTTCTCCCTCTTTTTGTCTGCTGGTATGCTTTGTCTGATTACATTGATACATAAAATAGAAAAGGATGAAATTATTAAGAAAAGGTCAAAGGAGGATTGGGAGTAGCAGATAAGCCAACCTTACACACCCAGGTAGATATGCAAGATGTCTCACTGTGACTGACAAAAATGACACATTACCCTCTATATCAAGTGCCCAAAGGCCCAAATCATAAGACAATTGTTGATTTATCAAGAATGAAACAATGAACAAACAAAACAGGGTAAAGCAAAGAAATGGATCTGATGTTAATAGTAAGTGGAGAGAAAAAAGGAAAATGTATCAGCCACCAAATTTAGATCAAGACCACAAGTAAGTCATAGGTCTGTGCACTGAAACAGAAAAAAAAGGCAATGCAAATAAAAATCCAAACGTGCTGGATTCTGCTCAGAAAACTTTCAGCCAGTGTTGCAATAACTGTTACACGTGTAAGGTGAAAAATCCCCAGAAAATAAGCAGCTTTTATGCTGAAATCTCTCCAAAAGAGTGTGATAGCGAGATATGTCTCTGACTCCATTTTAAGAGAGAAAATTGATAAAACATCAGTAATGCTGAACCATTCATGGGTTGGAGAAAGCCAGTAGGTCCCCTGAAGAACCCATGATCTTTTTCACAGGTTTTCATGGATTTCTATGGACGTACAGGGAATTACTGAGTGTTGTGCTTAAAGAGCACTGTTCTTGACAAACATTTTTGTAGGGAACTTTTTCTCAGGCAAAGAAGACAGCACCACACTTGTTAAAAGAGAAGCACCTGTCTCAGTGCTCTGAGGTCCACACTACAATTTAGAAAACTAGAACCAACCCTATTAGAGGCAGAATGAAACTCAGACTTTTCACTTGGAAGGCCTTTCCTATTCTTCCTCTGGGAAAAAAGTGTAGTTGTGCTCCTAGCCTACTATTGCAGATAACCCTCATCTTCTGGAACAATGAGGCTAGATGAGATGAAGAAACCTGTCCTGCTTGTGAATAAAGACATTTGTCTTAAGCTCATCCCACAGGCTGAAGGGTTTAGAATTGAATATTTTGGAACTGTCCTTCAATTATTTCCTTTCTAAAGAAATTCACAGAATGCATAACCATTTACTTTTTGCTATTTTTCCTCTTTTAAGGATCTTTTTTCTATATTTCAGTTTTTTGTGGTCTTCTGTGTATTTCTGACACCCTCTCAGCATCCATAATTATCTCATGTTTATTGTAATTGCCTTTTAGCCAGGCTACCTTGATTGCTCAGAATCCAACTGTGTATTTACTTAAGTTTCTGAGCATTCACTTGCCCTGTGCTCTTCACATGGTGTGGAAATAGAAGATGTCACTAGCAGTGTCCCTTTAGTTGTTTCCAGGACCTTATGTGATGATTTGTTCTTTTTCCCTCCTCATATCCATTCTGCTCCTTTCCACCAGGACATAGAATAAGCCCCCTCAACACTGTGCAATCCCATACATTTAACACATTTGCCTCATTAAAGAGACGTAAGAGACTGAATTCCTGCCAAAAATACTTGGTGCTTTATTACTTGTGCTTTATTTGTGAACCCATATTTATTATCTTCACCCACCTACAATCTTCTCTTTTCATCTCCTTTTCATCCTCTAAAAAGGTATAACTTGCTTACAATTTAGTAAAAGCATGCCTAAAATAATTTTTAATCATAATTTAATCATTCTTTCAACATATTGTATAATATGATGATCTCCAAGACAGAGGTACAGAATGGTATATTTATAAAAAAGTTAGCAAATTTCTATGAATAAGCTTTAATAGAGGTCTCACCCTTGTCATATTTACAAAACATAATTTGCTGGTTACTATTTTGGAAGTACTACCAGGTCAAAACCCCTACATTTTGCCTGTGTTGGTTGTGCTCTCTGCACCACAACCTCCTCTGGAGAACCTCCCACCTTGATCTCAGACCCTACTGACAGGAGCTGCCTACAAACCACGGAGGAAAGGGGTGACTAACCAGTGCAGAACACACGTTAAAGCAAAGGAAAACAAACCAAACCCCCCCAAAAAACCAAACAGGAACACTTCCATGTATTTAAGAGAAAATGAAACTTGGGGGAACCTGGTCACTACATTTGACCCCCTTTTTTCGAACAATTGTAACAATCCTGATGTAATGAACTATAGTTTACTATAATTAGTTCTGTAGAATGTAGAAAAATGTTTGTTCCCTGGCAAATGCCTCTGTAGACAAAAGCTTTTCAAACCCAGGACGTCTGTGGTGAAAAGCAAGTTTATGGCAAACTTGCTGGAAAAAAGGGTTTCTAAGATCCTGACAACGTAAGGAAATAGGACAACCAACTAAATGAATATAGAGCTCATGCTGGACCAACAAGTTCCTTTACACTTAAAGCTTACTTCTACATTCCCTGAACAGAATAAACCCTGGTGGCAACACTGCTCTATAGCATTCTACTGCTCCTTAACAAACTCTTTAATAATTGCTATAGTAGTGTTGGCAATTATGTTTGACATAGTTGTGGCAATAAGTAATTGGAGGCCAAGAAATTACCCCCATGCTGACCATTAAACTTCTTCACAATGTAGTTGGAAGGAAACTTAATAAAGAATACTATTCATAATCTGTACCATTGGACTTTCAGAATGCTAATTCTCAGAATGGAGATCTTCCCAAAGTCATCCTTCTAATCCAAAAGAAAGGTAGTGAATCCTTCTTAAAAGAAAGACAAAAAAAAAAAAAAGCAAGGAGGCAAAAGCAGGGAATAAAGAAATGCAGCAGGAGATTTTGGTCAGAAAATGTACTTAAGAGTTATTTTTGATATTCAGTCCAATTAATTTACACAAACAAATATCTGAAAACCAAACCAAAACAAAACCTCCCAGCCTCCCTGCCATGTTCACGAAAGGAAACCAAAACTGAAAGGTTGTTCTCAGAAAATCCATACAACTAATTTCAAGATTCACCTTTCCCTGCATTAGCACTTGTATGTGAAAACTGCTTAACCTCCTCTCTCTTTTTTGATTACAATTAATGGAATTATCAGGGGAGTAGTAAGAGGAGGAACAACTAATTTTTGAACCAATTCTATCATTAATGCTATTTCAGAAATTTTATTATTTGGTACCTCCATTAAACAGGATATCTACTGATACCTCTTATATGTATTTTCTTTTCCACTGCTTAATTTAGGCTCAAATTAAAGTTTGGGTAGGATCCCACAATGTAACAAACACTTCTAATTAAATCAGAAAGAATACTTTTACAAAAGACACAACTGAAACAATTTCTCTAAACTCAAATAAACCTTTAAAAAATTCTGGCAGCATCACTGTTGTCTTGTACTAAAATGAACAAAATTGGCTTTAACTTAATTATGAGAAATAGAGAGACACCCTTGAACTGCTTAGTTTCCCAGTCTGATTTGTCTTAAAATTGGGATTACAACCAAACTGATAAATACCATGACTCTATTTTGGTTTAGTCTGAGGTGTAAAATTTATTTTTCAAGCATAGATGCTTATTCTTTAGACTTTTTCAATACAGTATCAACTGTATTTTATTTTCTTATTTCTTAACTTCTGCATTCCACCATCTTTCTTTTTCCAAATCTGTCAGTGCAGCGTTAATTTAGAAAAACACAGCCACCCAAACCCTGGCTTCTTGTAGATCCTAACATAAACAAGGCTGTGAAGATCTATTAGTGCAGAGGAGCCTGTGTATGCAGAGTCTAGCCAGTGAGCAGTTTCTTAAAGAAGAAATATGACTCTTGGCCTTTCTTTATCCTGTCATGTGAAACTGACTACTTGAAAAAAAGAAAAACTGACCATCTCTAAATGCATGTGGCATTTAAGAAAACTCAAACCTCAAGTGTAAATAATTTGACAGTAACCTTTAAATAATTTGATATAACCTGCCATTAAATTTTCAATGCTCTTCTTTTTTAAGAATTCAACTCACAGTTATTTTACAGTTGTTATATGAAATTTAGTATGTAAACATGCATTTCACAGTAGGTTAGGTTTAAAGTAAGAGAATACGGAACTCAGTTTTTCTGTAGAGCATAGTAAAAAAAATCCCACAGACAAAACCTAAAGTACATTTGTGTTACATAATGATAAGCTTATTAATAAGGTGATGCATTCTTTAACCAACTAATCTCTGTCACTGAGAACATGCACACACTCAGCAATGAACTATAAAGGAACACATTGAATTGAATTCTGTAGAAGTGGAATAAATACAAGTGACTCTCAATGTTCCCTGCAATATAATGAAGCTGGCTTTGGCCATAGTTTACTCTTTCTCCCACGCATACACTGGAGGAGTCCTAAACCAAGAACAGCATATAAATAACACCACAACTGACAGAATGACCCACAACTTCCTTCTGAAATCCACTCATAAATCCTGCATGCAGATTCTAGATAACCATCCTCGGCAGTTTTACTTCATTTGAAGACGTTTTGAGATGCTGACCCTGAACAATGATTCATTCATAATCAGGATTTCTAGACTTAAGCTGTATCAGCATATTTTACTGTACTTTCTTTAACTTGCCAGTAGGAATATACATTTTTTAAGGTTCTCTTTATTGGCAGTTATCTGTACTCTAGATAAGAGATGAACTTTCCAGGCAATTTCTAAGTATGCTGATTAACTCTGCTATTTTCCTTTCCTATGTTTTAAGAAATACATGTATGATTTTAATATGCAAAATTCAAACAAAATATGCCTCAGTGCAGCCCAGTCTTACAGAGAAGCCTTCCCTTCCTGCTGCTCAGTATCGCAGAATCTGGTCATTTTCACCAGTCACACTGGCCCACTGTGCCAGTTCACCCACTCAGCCCTGTACCAGCACCTATTCACATCTGTCCTCACTGCTGTGATGCCAAATAAACACAGTCTTTTCTGCTTTAATAATAAATGCAACAGAAGGCTCTTTCTTTGTTACAAAGGATATTGATGCCTTAAGAGTGTATATGCTGAGGGTGACACTGAGTGTCTTGGTGCTTCAGCAGTCTTTTGCTCAGGCTTGAAAAGTTCCTCAAGTGTTGTGTTGCAAACACAATTACAAAAGCCTGCAGTTTAACTCTGCAGAAAGGATATGGAAAAATAGATCTCCAAATTAAATACAGGATACTAATAGAGAACACTAAATGCAGACAAGCTCAGCTGATGGATCTACTTGCAATTCTCTAATTTGCTGAATGGATCACATTTCCAAAGGAGGCTGAGTTGCTATGTTACACTGACATGTCCTGCACCTATTATTGTCCCATTTGTGCACTCAGGAAAAAAAAATTAGGGAAAACATTCATCAATTCTTCAGGAAAAACCGAAAAATTTGATGACTAGGGGAGGAAAGAACTGTTTCCTCAACAGATTAAAGCCAGCTTTGCTGTATTTCTTTCAAAGAAAACTAACACTGTCTAATAAAACATCTTAGAAAGAGTCAAAGTGTACTTTCATGCATCTGTCATGACTCTGCCTGGTCTTGAGATTTTATTACTCCTTTAAATTGAGGTCAAGGAATATTTTATGTTTTTCTGCCTTCCACTTTCAACCTTTTTGCTTGTTCTAAAACCGCAGGAAACAGACCCAGTCATACACAGAGAAGCATGTGGGAAAATGTATGGTTTAAATTTATGTCTGAGCAGCCCATCTAGGGCTGCTTAAACGGTTCTCCAGTGCTAATTAGTTAATAAGAAAAAGCATTTGTCACATCAATTTTAAAAGGCAGAGAAGGTGCTGTGTTTATAAACTACATTTTATCTTATTTTTATATTTGAGAAGTATTATTGTCTCCTCTAGGTACGGAAGGCTTTTGTGAGCTAAAGTGGCTTAAACAGGGGGTACATGTGTGTATGCCATTCTGGCTATTTGTGAATGGTATTTTCATACTGCTTCAGCCTCCAAACTGAAAATACAAAGGCATTTTGGAGCTTTCTCCAGCTGCTTCTAATTCCATATCCTTTTACTTCTAAACACTAGTATTATAACATCATGGCCACATTTTGATTACCAAAATTAAGATAGAATTGGTTAAATCTAATGATTTTTATTTCGTAACTGAAGGCAAAAAGGGGAACAACAACAACAACAAAATCATAGCAACACACGAAAAGGTTATTTCATAGAATTCCCAGTGCATATTTTAAGAAACCACAATTCTGCCTCTCAAGAGTGTGGTCTATTAGTTAGTAAACAGTAAAAAATGCAAGCATTAGACACTGGAGAATGACTTCTGTCCTATCTGGCAACCACCTCTGTTTAGAAGATTCATCAGTGAGGCCAAAGTGATTACTCTAGAAATACAATTTTTCTTTTTTTTTTTTTTTTTACTATCAAATAATTTAGTGGTTGGTTAAGGCTTATAGTGTAGATCAGGTAAGTGGAGAACACTTGTGCATGAATTAACTAAACAAAATTTGGTTCTAACTTAAGCAACGAATTTTTAAGAATTGAAAGTGATGTTGCATGAGAAATCTTAAAGGGAAAAAATGAAGAAACTTTATCATCACAGTGAGTTGTTTATATATGAACCAGAAGAGATGGGAGAAAATAATATTATGGTTTTCTTGTATCATCATAAAAATTTAGTTCTTAAAATGTCGTTACATGAAACATTTTGAATGAATACTTTCCCATTTTTCTAAGTAAAAAGTGTAAAGTATATAGTATATAATATAGTAAAAGTATACAGCATAGTCAAAAGTCCTATACTTAATAAGCAGTTACCAAATGTAAAAAGAATCACTGCTCTTAAAAATCATGTTCTCTAGATAACACCAGCAACAATAATACTAGTGTTTAGCTTAATTTATCACAAATCTATCCACATTTACTTCACCACTCCTTATGAAGAAAGAATACACCAATACACCCGACTGCAATGCCACACTAGACACAAGAAGCAGAGAATGCCAAGGTAGCTTTTCTGGCCTTGGCCTCTAAGAGGGAATTTAGTGATGACTCTGCATGCCAGCAATTAAACCTTACGTCTAGAAGAGCGCAAGGCCAGTCAAAAATATGTCTGGTTTTAACAAGTGCTGCTGTTGAGAAAACAATTATCTTTTTTCTCACATCAAGACTTGAATCTGTGGACAACACCACAAAGAGTTGGGTTTTTCTTTTCAATTACTCCACCTAAAACTAGGATAAATATCTCAGAATTTGGCTGAAACCCTTTTATAGGACAGAATAACTGCAAAAAATCTGGGTATTTTCCATCTATATCAGCTCAAATATAAAATCAATTTTTCTTTGGCCAAGCTTATATCCCTTGTGTTTGCTTTCCTGAGAACTTGCATAATCAAGTTTTATTAGGCTAAATGTTCACATAGAGACCAACTTAGGCCTTCACACTTAAGTATATCAGAAGTGGTATATTTTGTCAGGGAAAGAAGACTGATGGACAAACTGGGACAAAGTACTGGTTAAGGGCAGAGTTCCCTTAAATCCTTGGCCTACTTCCTATCCCAAGGAACTCAGTGAACTGAGTAAAACCCGTTCCAGCCAGGAACTCATGAACACATGTTGCCATTTCCAAGTGAACACAGTGAGACAAAACTCTATTCTGGAACTTCCTAATAAACCTGACTGGAGTTGGTTTTTTTTTATTTCTAATGACAGCTTGAGCTTGAGCTGTGTGTGACCTAAAAAGAGAATTGAATGTTCTGCCTTTGTGTTTTTTCTCCCCTTCCCAAAGTGCCTAGTTCTGCTGGTCTACTCTTGTGCTCTAGCACTACCACCTTTCCCTGGCAATGTCTGAGCACTGCAAACATCCCCACACCTTTTTTCTGATCACTGAAAGTAATTTTAGCAAGTCACCCGACCGCTGAGTAGCCAAAACTAAGTTAGCTCAATGCTTATTTTATGGAAACAACAGATGGACATCACCAGATTGGGGGTGCCCAGTATCCCTCAAGGATGATTTATCTGAGTTGAAATTTTATACCTCTTCATTGCCACATACATTAATTGACTTAAATTTATGAAGTTTTTAAAGACATAATCAACTCACCAGCTTTTTTTTTATGGGTAATTTTATTAATTGAAGGCCATCATACCCGAACCTTTATTTGTTTTGATCTGTTCTACATTTACAGAACTTTTCTTTGTGGTTCCCTTCCATGGATACAACAAAATTTGGGTATTAGGTAACCAGTATGAAGAAACAAATATTAAAAATGGAGCTGTATTCATCATATAGGAAACTAACTTTTAGAAAACTGTCCTAGAATCACAGGAAAATTTTTATTTCTGCCTATTGTTTAAGACAGCTCAATGGCAAAACTGCTCTAAATCACAATCTGAAAGTCCCTCATAGACCTACAATTTGCTGAATTTAAATTATGTGAATACAGACAAAAAAGCACAGATTGAATAGAATTCAAATAAGTTAAAGTTAGACTGGAGATTTATCATCATGAACAGGACAAATCTGCTGAAATCTAAGTCAAATGGGGACACAACTAAATAAAATCAGCTTTTCAAAGTAAGTATCAGTTTTTGAGATTAAACTTGAAATTTAACTTGTAAGAAATATTAAATCAGAAAGACAGGGAAAACAATAACCTGTCAGTTTTATGACATTAATCTCAAAGAAATATATGAAAGTCATTAAGGAAAGAGATGGTTGATGGTCATGCAATAATACTTCCTCCAAGAGTTACATAAATGTCTTTGTAGTTGGTGATAAAGAACAATCCTGATCTTTGCTGACCTCAGCCTTGGTCACAGATTCATATTTGTTAGAAGTATCACATGATGCATCAACATGATGTGTGCACTAAATGTATTCCTTAACAATGAAAGAAGTGCAAATACATGAAGACTTATGTAAGAATATTAAAATTATTAAAATTATTAAATGAATGAGAATGAGGGAAAAGCAGGCCCTTATTCTCATTCCTGTGAAGGAACAGCACCCTGATAATTTGAAAAGGCATTGAGGATCAAGGAAAATTAACTTTCAAGCATAAGGTAAATAAAACATTTGCCTCTGTGTCCTTCTACTACCTCTGATTCCAGCAAAATACTTCTCCCACAGCAATAAAGAAAATTAGGTTAAGTTTTAAAAATACAGAAGCCCTGTAGTGTAGCCAAATTAAACTATTCCAAAATACACTGTATTTGTAACTCATTTAACAGTCAGCAAGTTTGGCTGCTGACATTATAATTTGCTAATAATGCTTTTCAGTATTTTTAAGCCAGCCACCCAACTTGTAGTCCAATGGTATTTATAACACATGCTGGGATTTTTTAGGTCTGGCTTTGTGTTGTTTTAAGCTGAGAAGTGGCGGCATACTGATAACGTTCTTCCTCCACTACCAAGCAAAAGATCAGCATCATTTAGCTGATGGCATGGGATGCTTTCTCCTAAAGCCAGTGTAATGGAAACACTGCAGATGTTTCAAAATCCCACAGTAAGCACGTGTATCAGCATTACACTCCTTCCCTTTTCCCCTTCACCAGTTAAAGATGACCACGGACAGGTTCTGAGAGAAATGCCACCAGCTCCTGCTGTGCCAGAAAACAACACCCTCACCCTCAGTATTTTTTAAGTGCATGAAAGAACTGGTGTGGGAGCATCAAAACTGGATTTCCAACCTCTGCTCACATGCTGTCAGTTTTGAGGAGGATGTGACCCCACCACCCTGAAAAACATCCATCCAATGCTAGCACAGAAATGTTCTTCTGGGTAGAGGAGCAGCTAAAAGCTGGGTGCATTTTTGGCATCTTTCTGTCAAGATCGTATTTCAGTGTTTGAAATCATCAATATCTTTGAGAAAAAGGCTGCTTGATCAGATCAGTGACACAGCTGTACCTGAGTTTCAGGTTTCTGCTCTAAGACTGAAGGTGTGTAAACAAGAATAAGTCACTCAGTTGTTATATTTTCAAGTAGATCATGACATGAAAAGCACAGATACACTCAAGAAATATTTAATTATCAAATGATACTTCATAAAAGGTCATGAAGGTGAAGAACTATGCAAATGTACTCACTACTATAACAAATAATCTTAGAATAAAGGAAAAGCAAGCCAGTTAGAAGATATGGACAGAAGAAACATAAAAAAAACTCTATTAAACTTCCTCTAACCTTTTACAGAAAAAAGGTAGTAGGATTTAGTTTTATGTTCCAAGACAGTAGACTTAATTGTAGATCCAGTTTTTTTCCACATTTGTGTTTTGGTTTTGGACACAACCTGAGACCTAGCATTCTTTCTGTCAGAGCCTGTAGATAGGCATCATTTTTTTAAAGGGAAAGCACACCACCTTTAGCACATGTATTCCTGGTTTTGTCTGGCCCTTTCAGCACCATTTTTCGAAGCAGGATCGTGAGACACATCGACCCTTACTGATCATTGAAGAAGGGTTCACATTCACGTATTTTAAATATGTACCGTTATTCTGCTTTCTTGGTCTGATATTTTATTTGAGTTTGTGAATAGATGTGATAAACAGTCAGTCTGCACTTTTCAGCAAGCACAACTCAGATCTGTACCACGGTGGTGGTGGTGAGTGAGGGCAGAGAGGAAACCCACTGATTACAATCTAGGACAGCTGTCTGAGTCTCTGTGTACAACCACTGCTTTAATTCCTAGCTACTCCGGACTGTGAGCAAATGCCCGGGGTTTGGTAAATGCATTGAGGTCAAATGAGTTCCTTCATACACATATCTAATTTTCCCTCACTTCCATGTGCTGGTGAATCATTTTTCCCAAAAATGGTCTGGAAAGAGGGAAAATAAACTATGACCCACAACACCGAAATTCCCCACTGTGGCAGAAGCGCGACAAGTCCGTTAGTGACACAGACCTATTCCTCTGCTTCAGGCTCAGCACCAAGAGCAGAGAGGAGAGAAAAGCAAAACACTGAGTGCAAGAACAGACTTGTGGCATTGCTGCTGACCATACTGCAAATTAGACACATCATAACACACTGGAGCATGTTCTCTGGAAGCCCTAAATCACATAGCAACTGTATGAGTATATATTTTCGCAATAGTGGTTCACATGAAATGTGTATTTTCGGTGGAAATATAATTCAGACCTGTGTTACTATCAAGGACAGCTGAGTTTGTAGCACTTGCAGTCTTCACAGACTATTTTTTGATTAATAGGTTTTCATCACTGTACTATGTACTTATGACTTGCACCTTCACAATCTACTACACTTCTCAGGACATTTCTGACCAGATTGAACCCGTTTTCAGATTTTGACTGTGTTATGTATGCATGTACCACTTCACTTTGAAGGACAGAATACCAAATGTACTACTGTCTTTAATTAAATACTGCTTATAATTTTTTCCACCTAGAAAATATATTAGTAATGCAGGTATGCATCTGGTTATGTAAATGTCTCAGAAATTTTTATGGAATGTGAAAAGACGGCAATTTCAGCATTGTCTGGGTCTCAGAATTTTAAACAAAGGATCCTCCTTAGATTGACTCAACATTTTTCCAACTTAATAGTTTCAATTGAAATGATTTTATGTAAATCAATTTTGAGTGGAATAAAGATACTTAAAGTTATTTGATTTTTCATGTTTTTCTTTATTATATGTGAAATACTTGAGGCAGGATATTTAGTTGCACAATAATGGCAAACTACGATAATTTCGCTATACATGCTCCACCTATACAGAGAACGAAAATTTTAATTCCTACATTGCAAAACTCCTGAATCTCACTGATACGTTTTCTAACTTGTTATGGACGGTCACATTCTTGGGTATAAATTTCATAAAAAGAAATACTTACTACTGTGCACAGTCAATCAGTTGATACTCGTTTGACCTCTCGAAGCATGCCTTTACACCTTCATCATCCCAGAGCTTTTTTGCATGTTCAAAGAACTCCTGAAAATTGGAAATGCAATAAATCAGAGAACATTTCTCAAGTTTTTCAATCCCCAATCTGTGCTGTTCCTTCCCCCAACCTTCATGCTTTATGCTTGCAAAATGATAGATTATACACTTACAGAAGAAAAGCTATAAGCATTTATTAGCAAAATTGCAATGAAATATACAAAACATATGGCTGCTGAGAGTTTACAGCATGATACATAATGAGGACTGCCTTCAAAATTCATTCCAGTCCATATATAAGATTTACTGTAAGTACGAAAGTTACCTAGAAGCATGTTCACTTCACTTTTAACTAAATTTATGCTTCTGTCATGGAAAAGGCATAAAAGTGATGCAAAAAGCCATTCAGCTTATAAACATTACCTTCCCAGAGAAAGAACCAGCCTGTAACTTTAAAAAGATTGTGCAATTTTTCCTGAAAAACACAACTTTCCGCTACTTGGTATTTTCTCATGCAATGTAATAACTTGATTGCAAGACTTTCAGAGTCTTTGCTCAACACTGCATCCTCCAAACAGCCGCCTGGCACAATGTGCTTTTCCTAACAGCTATCCCAGGCTACCCAACCCAGAAATATCTGCCAGCAAGCTTAATTCAGAATTATTTGGAAGAGGAACCAAAGCTGTCCTTGGTGCCGGTGAAGCCACAGCTACACACATGCAGAGAGGTAGGTCCAATCCTGCCTACTGGCTCCTTCTTTTTTCCAGCCCCAGCTCTAGAGACTCAAGGATCCAGCTTGTTTTAAAGCCGGGAGTCCATTTTATATCTGTACTGGTAAATGACACTAAAAGAGAGTTTTTCCAGCTACATCTTTCTAAATTCAAATGAAGGATGTTTAGATGAATTAGTATTTCCTTTATTATATGGCTCTTTCCTCCCTTAAACAAAATTGTTAAAGCAATACATCACCTCAAACACAGAAGTTGTTTTCTTAACACCTCAACACTGCTAATAAATCACTGGAGTCCTTTGCTTAGTCACAAATTTGTGAAACCTAACAAATTGCTTTTCCACAGTTCAATTTGGCTCTGTGTAAAATGGGTGTAATACCACTATTCACTTCAGGATCCTGTCAAAATTTTGCATAAACATCTGAATTATGAAACTTTTTCTGAAATTGCTTGCCAGTCTCTCCCCACATCTTTTCAGAATTTAAAACCTTTTGCCTTTTTCCCCACCATACCATGCACAACGTAGAGAGAAAATTCCATTCTTTAAGAAGTTTTGAAAATGTTAGAGAAAAGAAGATATTAAAGCAGGCACGAGAAACCTTTACAAGAAGTCTTGGATGAAGAGGTGAAGCAACACTATATATTGGCAGATGCATATACTGCCCTTGAAATTGCTTTCTTCACTTGGTGAGGACATGTTTATTTAGTCTTTGTTATTCTAATTACTTATGTAATGATTGTTTTAAACTCTGCAGATCCACCCTTTGAAGTGATGCTACAGCTATTATAAACTCTGTTCCTACAGCAGAAAAAAGGCAAAAACAAGCTCAGGAAAGGACAAGAAAAGACTAAAGTAGAAGGAGAAAGCCGACACACATAACAGAGAGCATGACTACAGGAAAAAGAAAGAACTGGAGAAGTCAAAATTACAAGTACCAGAAACCATGGAACACTCCTCAAATATGAAGCTTATCCTTGATTGATACTTGGGCATCAGCTGAATGCCTTTCACTGGCTGGCATCTTTGGCCAAAGAAAATCACTGCCTTCTCGGTGGACAGAGTGACCTGTGGGTAGGTGTCAGGTCCTGAGGCAGAAGGAGCCAGCTCTCCATCCCCTCAGATGGGAGCAGTGTCCAACTCAGCCCTTCCTCCCACAGGCACTCGCCGCTGCAGGTGTGGGCTCTGAGCACGGTGTGGCTGCCTTCCCCTCCTCCCCATCCAGGGCTGGGAATTCCCACCCAACTCGAAAGCCATCTCCAAGGGGAACAAACATCTAGAAACCAGTCCCATTCAGCCCCACAGAGCCTACAGGAAGGGGAGGGGATGAGGAGGAGGAGGTCAGTGTAATGGTATACTTTTCTGAAGGGTGGGATGGATTGAGAGATCACTTCAAAATATAAGTAACAAAGTAAATAAGCAAACAAACAAACAAACTTGCATAGCTACAGTAGTTCTTCACTTCTGCTTTTACATCCTCTGTATGAGTTTTATTTACTCTTAAAAATCTCTTCTGAAAAAGGGGCAATTACTTCAGCACAGCTTCTTGAGACCATACAAATATGTTGTAAATACAGGGTTTCTATATCATATGCTTCAAATATTTCCACCTGACCATTATGTCTCAAAGCAGTCTATTTAAAATGACTTCCAGACTTCTAGTCCTAAGCAAATCATATAAAACAGAGCAAATATACTTCCCTCATTAAAATGTACCGATCTACTGCAGAGGAGTACACTTGATTGCAAATTGCCTCCCACACAGCTAGCTACTCGATCCTTCCTTCCCAGGTGACTAAAGCCTTCCAGAAAAATCCTGTTTCATTTCAACGTGCCAAGTACCATGATCCAACTTTTCACACTTGTTTTTAACCCTTCTTTTGTCTGCTGTAAGTTCCTCAGTATTTTTTCTGCTCATTTGCATAAGGCCCTGCCACTGCAAGCACAGAGGAGGGTTCTGCACCTGGCAAACATATCTGGATGCCAGCCCCCTTCCCATCACAGGACAATATCCAGACAGAGGTTACCACGTCAGCTTCAACCCCTGCAATCAAGACCCTTTTGCCTGACCAGCCTTCCAACAATCACTCCCCTCCCCTCCTTCCTTACAACTCCTGCCCATGAATCCCAGTGCCTGTCACTTCCTTCCTCCTGCCATGGCCACATTGTGGCCACCTCAATGGCAAGCAGGCCCTGGTGTGGGCTTTGGGCTCTGCCTGCCCTGCAGCACCTGCTCTGGGGCTGCAGTATCCTTGGGGTGGCAGCCACAGCTGGCAATTCTTGTCATGGGGAAGAGCCAGGATAATTCACAGAACAGAGAATTCAGCTTTGCTCCAGCTGGTAAGGAAAGATCGAGTAGAACATTTTTAAATGTTACCTTAGGTCAGGAAAACACAAAAAAAGGTTTTTTAAGAGTAAGCTGTGACCGTACTAGCTAACATGCTGAGTTGGCCAAGCTAAGAGTTTCTTAAAGGTGTGACTCCTGGAAAGTGGCTTTTCAGTTCTTAGAAGTCACAAGCCAGGTCCTTTAAGAAACCTCGACTGGGACAGAAGAAAACAGGGACATGGTAAATCACGCGGGTAATCTGATGCACTCTGTTTGCAAGCACATGCAGTTGACTTCTATCAGATCAAAGTCACCAAAGTCTACTAAAAATGTTTAGCATACTGAAGAGAACCAGGAAATAATGTACTGTGCCTAAAAGCAGAAAACCACCTACATCATGACCAAACAGAACAGTTGCTTCAGACAAACTCTTCCTTAGGGACAGAGGCATACAAATAGTTGCACCTATTAATATGCATATAAAATAAAACAATCAATATCTTTTTAATGTGGTATTTTAACTGGAACATTAAAGAAGTAAATGATAATGTTTTATATCTCACGAGTTGCAGGTGTCATGAATTGCAGGTACTTTTTACATTGCACACATTAATTCACACAATTTATCACTAAACCATACAAAACCTTGATGTAATATTTGGTTGCCATCAAAATGAAGATGTGACACACAACATCTCAAATATTTGTTATTATAAAAGTATTTGGAAATTCTCCAGTCTTTCTGAGACAATCCAAAACCTCAGCCCTGGATTCCTGAACCTCCTTCTCACTAGCAGATACATTTTGCTATAAATAATCATATATCATCCAAAAATCAAGAAGAGCCAAAAGCAGGTTATGGTTACTTTTTTGTTTTCAGAAGAAAATAAGCTCAGATGTACATAAATATAGAAACACCCTGAGCTGATATCACTGATCTAAACAATAGGCTATTTTTACTATGTTGTAAAAGGTCTTGTGAAAATATTTTTACTCACCTAATTCAGGGAAAAATTTCCTGATTCAATGTATTCCCATACATAGCATTCCAAGAAAACAATACAGGTAACAAATGCAATGTACTACAGCTAAGCCTCAGGGCACTGTTTTTCAACTTTGTCTTACTGGAAGTTACAGCCTGGTCTAGCAATTCAATTTCCCTTATTTTGGAAATAAACTTATTTATTGGTAGGTTACCTTAGAAACCTCCTCCCCCTTATAACTCCTACAAAAATTTTCAAGTAGCTAAGAAATTTACTTATTTCACTTTTTAGATACCTAAATTTGGAATAAATACTAGTGATGATCAAACAATTACATATCTTCATGAACATGAAGATCTTTATGTATTTTGGAAAAAAGAACTTCTCATCTAACTGATTTACAAACCACAAAAGTTCATGTAAGTTCAGGAATACAATTTTTATTCTACTAAGATTCTTTCTGCCTTCCTTATGGATGGAGCTTACATTTAATAGCTATCCTAATGTCACCTTTCAGTCTCCCAAAAAGTGGAATGTAGAAGGCTCCATCCCCAGCCATATTTTCTACTTCTGTTAATATATTGTAAACATGGAAACAACTGCTGAGATCAATGTGAAGTCAATCTGCCTCAAGCCAAAATTTATGCTCTTATTCTCCTAAGCTTCAGGACTGTAAGACAATTTCTCATCTAAAACACAGATTAAACCTGTCTGATTACCTGACAACCATTTAAAGAAGTGGCAAACGTTACACACTTTCATAGTTCTGCCATTGTGGGTGTGAAATGAAGTCATCACTTCTATCCTGAATTTCAGTTACTACTTCTTCTCTCCAGTACTTAACCAAACAAAAAGTAAATCACACAATGCATTAAAATTTCCCACCTAACACCTCCCCAACTCCCAATGACAACTGCAGTGCAAGATGATCCAGAGAATTAATTCACACAGGAAGGGAGGTACCCCTCCCAATGCATAGTGCAGGGGTTATGTGTATATATATATATACACATACACACACATACAGGCAGTCCCAGTCTCCCATCCATGGAACTGTGGAAACATTTTGTGGAATAAAAGAGTGACAACTGATGGGGAACACTGTAATACCATAAGGATGACACCCAGTGGAGTCAAATGAAGGGTGTATAGGCAAACTACCTGCAGGGTTTTCTAAATGTGGCATATTTGACTCTGCAATTCAAGCAATATCCTTTGAAGCACCCTTTTCTGTACCAAATCTGAGATAAAACCGCACTGGATCCATCAACTTCAGCCCAAGTCTCAGAGCATGACAGCAACAGCAAACAGCAGGATGCCATGCTGTTACAGTGGGGGACAGACAGCAACATGGCCTGGGAGAGGTGACTGGGAGGAAGAACTCTAACCTAGCACTTTCATCTCCTCCCACAGAGCTGTGAGGAAGCCTTTTTCCATGTGCTGCCCAGGGGATGATGAGAGTGACTGCATCGCGGGTGATGGGAAGCTCAGCCAAGTTCCTGCTCACGCTCCAGAAAACTTCACAGCTCCTGGGGCTGTCTCCTGCTGCCCTGGCAGACACCACAAATCTGATCGGTGTATCAATATTCTGTTGAGTTTTTCAGCATAAGCCTTGCAAAGTAACAGAAGAATGGCAATTTTAAAAAGTTTGTATTTCAGCCTTGTACCTGGAATTTAACGTGAAGCAAAAACCACTTTTGGGATCTTGGACTCTGTTGCAAACCTCTACAGTTTCTACTCACTGTAGACAGTCTCCATTTTGAGAGCCTAACTTTAAACTTGAACCCTAACCTGGTATTTCACTGAGGTGGTTGTAAACTGATGTTTCAAGAAACCTGCAAGAGACAGTGAGTGACAATCTGCCCCAGTGACTCCAATTATTACTGGTTTGCTCATACAAAGTGTAGCAACTAATTTTCTATTAAAATTGCTCTTCATCCCCAAACACCTACTGAGTGCAAATGCAAGCTGTGTCAACAAAAAAAAAAATTAAATGGATTTAATGATTGGGTGAAGTACAAGGTAAGGCAACCAAGAAAGAAGGAAGCCTGCTCAGTTACCTCTTCCACAAACAAGTACAGCATCTTGATAATCAGCCTCTTGTTTACGAGTTAAAAGTGTCCCTTATGGCTCAGTCAGTTCCCCTTAATCCTTTATGAAATGTTCTGCCTAACAAGGGAGCTGTTTTGCTGTAGGTATACAAAATGCAGCTGCTCGAACTCCTCATGCCCACAGTGAAGACAGGCAAACAGTTACAATTCAAAAACAAAAGCAGAATACATGACTTGAATTTCCCCAATGGCACTGTTGTCAAAATTTTCATTAGCACCAAAGCAACAGCACAAGAAACACTGCAACCATGTAGGGAGGGGTGGCCAACAGGCACACAAGGACCATGTAGGGTGCAGATGTTTCAAAAGAACCAGCACTTACAGTAGATTGATTATACAGAAATCTTTAGGAAAAGTACAACCTCCACCCCCTGCAAAGTATTTTCTGTTGTAATTTGTGGGTGTGCAATAATCAATGCAATTACTTTGCTAGTTAGTGACTCATTCTGATAGGCACAGCAGCAGTTTGGCCTCTAACCCTCCTCCAAAACCTAACTTCAGATCTGTCAAAGAGAATTACAGGATAATACCTCCAGTTATACCTTCTATTCATTTTCATTGGACCTATTTTGCCTTTTTTTGGGGCCAGATGCAACAGTCTTCAAGCATGATCAGTCTGCACTAAGCATAACCTCAGTACATTAGAGCTGAACATGGGAGGATGGCAAATACCACCTTCACAGAATATAATCTGTGTTGGGGCATCTCATATTCCAAGAAAACGAAACAAGTATATTAACTGGGGCAACAAACAGCACTTACAAATGTATAAAAACACATAGCCACCACATGCCACTGGGTAACACCATTAGACAAAATGCATCAATTGTGGAGCTCGCTGACAGTGTTCAAAAGCCATGTGTGCAACCAGCACAGATATATTCTACATCCCTTCTTGAACTATTTCTGTGACTTCACTTTTAAGCTCTTACTCTACGCTAAATTTCCAAAAGTGTGTGCAGTTGAGGGATCAGCCTGATTGCCCTAGCAGTTCTATTTCTGCCTGCTGGAAACACGTTCCATCTGCCATCTTATTTTATAGAAATCAACAAGTTCAATTTTCATAGATCACAAAACTCATCTGCAAGGTCTCAGAAATATATTAATACATGGTTCAAACTTGTATCTGTCAAACACTAAAAAAAGGTCCGAAAGGTCTTTAGATCATACTAGCAAAAATAATAACATGATTTTGTGCTTTCGTAATATTTTGAGGCCAGCACTGTGGTTTGGACAGGCTTTGCAAATAAGAATACATTATAAGTCAAAGAACAGTTCCATGTTTTTCCTTCACTACCTGTTAAATAGTGGAGTTTTTTCTGAGCTAAACAACAAAGCTTTTATCATACTAAAACCAAACCCCTCTGATTCAGTCTTCTAGTCTCCATTTTAACTGTGTACTTCAAGTTTCAGTCTGTTCAAATCCTTGAACGTTGCTGCCTACCTGCTATTTTAAGGGCCCACCAAGCTCTCAACTAAGAAAAGGAGAGATAATTTAAGCAAATTACTTAGTGTATACAGTGCCTAAAAAATGTGTCGAGGATGGAAAGCTCACGCACATTCTTTTCCTTGAAATTACGCCGGTTTCGGGGAGTCAGGACCTCTCCCTGAATGTACATAAAAGCTCTTAATTTGAAAAAAACCCACACTTCTCAAAATATTTGCGAAAGCAATTAAAGGTGCATTACATAATCCTACAACATTGCTGCCCTTTGTATTTCTGAAGCACTTGTGAAAAGAAAAACGTAGGTACTGTTATAATTCCCTCAAGGAGAATTTATTGTGGACAACAGATGATGACAAAGCATGAAATTAATCTGCAAGTGCTGAACAAGATGCAAAAAGAATGAAAAATATGTAATGACTTGACAAAAAATTGGGAGCAGGTGATTTATCCCTGTTATCAAAATGCTGCTTACACAGTTGTCTTTGTAGAGCACTGAGCCTTGAAACTGGAAAAATTACTGAAAAACACATAATCTGTATGTCACCTGTACTGGGAGATGTTTGCTTGCTGTTTATTTATTGAAGCAATAATGGCACCATGAAAATGTACAGATTCTGTATGCCAAAATTTGCTTCTTAGACTAGGTAAGACTAAACAGAATAGAGACCCTGTAGAATAAAGTATGGCAAATCAGCCCCCAGCACTTTTGGTAATGCTTCTGCTTCTGCAATCATTTAACTCCTGGGCCTTTGCAATGAACACCATATTCAATTTTAGGTCAATATAACATCCAGTCAGTGAGTATGTACAAACCACTCCGCCATCCTTGACGAAGGGAGTGTTATGGAATTGAGAAGTGCTGCTGTTAGACATTTATAATAAAGTGGTAAACTTGAAGCATTTCACAGCAGGAAATATTATCAAGATTTTTATTTTCAAAACGCTGGCCAACGACAACAACTTACAAGCTGTAACATGGCAGAATTCGATCTGAATCCTTCCCGATTGTAAATCTCAAGTAGCACTGTATTAGATCATATTTTGTATTAGCTGTATAGCGAGGCAATTTTCTATTCCATGCCACAATGTGTTTGGGCACAAATCAGCACAAAAAATTGCAGATCCTCCAGTGGATTGTTATTTCACCCAGTAGTGAAAATCACAAAGTTAATTCTCACCCGCTGCTTTGAAGCGATAAATCTAAATGTGCACTTTGTCACCTTTTGACACTGAGAACCTGACCCCCTATTCAAGCTCCTCCTGCATGCTTTCAGCCCTTCTGACAAGTCTGCCTCTGTTGACATTACTCAGAGGGTGGGGACTTCCCTGAAGAAGTCAAACCAGTGGAGTACAACGCTGAGGGGAGGCAGCTCTTCCCCGTCCCCAGGCAGTTCTCCTGCCCTGCCCATAGGGAATCCCTGCTGCTTCTGTAAATACAGTTTCAGAGTGAAGACAAGCGTCCAGCGAGCTGTACAAACACAGGACTGCAGCCTCTAATTCTTCCAGGATGAAAAGTTTCTACTACTCCCAGATTCAACTGTTTTCCTTAAACCGGCTTTGAAGGTCATGCATCAAGGAACTATTTCATGCTCTAATATGCACTTTATTATTTGTAAGTGATTTCCTACCAGACAAGTGGTTTGCAAGGACAGAGAACTCTCATTTCCTTTTATAGATTTGATTCGGAAATAAATGCTGGCAACATCATGTGGCAAACGGGCAGCATCCACAACTTGAGCAACCCTCACAATTGTGTCAGAAAGTAATGGAAAAGCCAGTCTGCTGCTGCCAGGTCTATTTAGCCTCCTACTTCTCTGCCAAAGTTTTATCTAAATTCTTCAGCATTATCTCTCGTCTTTTGACACTTCTTCCTGTCCTTATCTGTGTCCAAAAACCTAGCTTCAGCACAAGCTGAGCTCACTTACTCATTCTTAAATATTTATAATAGTAGGAAAAGGTAATACAAGTCTCTCTCAATTGAGTTTCAGGAGACTTCTTCTTCTAATTAACAACCACAAGTATAGATATATATTTACGAGTAAGGATTTCCTATGAAAAGGGAAAACTTTTTTGTCTTTTGTCTCTGATAGCTGTTGCCTTTTAGCACTATTCTGGGAAATGACTGGATACAACTGCATGAAGTAGTAATTTTGGCTATCTAAAAGTAATATATTTTAAAGGAATCCCATAGTTTGAAAATGTGCTTACAACGTTTACGGATGCAGAATTACTCTATCTTATTATTCAGTAAGATTAAGGTATCTTAATAAAGCTCTGAGAAATAATACAAGTAAATGCAAGTAAATCTTGGCTGCAATTTATATAACTTTCAACATTCTTCTAATGCCAGTTCCCACAAATCTAGTGCTGATGAGCCCCAGAAATCAACCTTTTCAGACTAATTTAGAAGAAACTTAGCTAGCAACTTCAGAAAAGTAAAATTTTTAATTCCCACTATTTGGTTCTCAAATTCCCATTCTGAAGAGTATGTAATTTTCAAGAACTATGATAACAACATCCTATTATGTATAACATGGAAAGAATGTACATATAGTAACAAATGAAATTGTTGAGGCATCAGAAGCAAAGTATTTTCTGTTAGCGCATAAATGTTTCTACCATTCAGAAACTGTTTAAAAGTGAACAGAAATCTATATCCATAGGAACGAAAATCTGTGTCTTGACAAATATAGATGACTAGAGACAACAGACAACTTGTGGATGGGAAATTCTGTTGGAATTTCAGAGCTAAAAGTCACTAAGGGGACCCAACTGTTCGGCATGTAGATGTTTCCAGGGTACCTGAAAAAAAAAACTTTATAGAGCCTAAGATAGCTTCTTCCCTTTCTTCCCAGTCTTTTATTTATTATTTGCTGCAGGATTATTTCTCACTTCAAATGTAATCTAACATGAAAGCTGCTGATCAATATTGTAAACAGATGATTAGTGTTTTGTGACTGCCAAAGAACTCTTAATGAATCTCAACAAATGATGCTGAACCAGAGACGTGAGGTAAAATAATTGAATTGAGGGAGATAATAAAACTGGGTAATTCCTTCAGTTTAAAAGGCAAATATTGCCAGAACTCCTTAAACAGAAAGAAATTATTTACACTTGTCTCAGAAAAGGCAAGAAATCAATTTCTTTGGATTAATTAAAAGCACACTGCCACCAAACTGCAGCACTGCCTACCTGAAGTAAAACACAGAACTTGTGAGTTAGAGGTCACTGATACTGGACTCTTCCAACCTGCAACAACTGAGGTGAGACTCCAAGGAGCCTCCCTGCACCTTCTCTCCCTTCTCTTTCCTTCAGGTACTGCTTGGCTATAGAGCCTGCCAGAGCCACTACAGGACCATCAGCAACCTCCCTGCAAGACCAGCGGTTGCACACGAACAGAAAGGACCTGCTGGATGCTGCACCTGCTGAACAAATTTAATTCAGCTGGATCTGGAGACAAAACTTGACAGATATGTGCCAGTTGTGAGTGAGGCCTTGAAACAATGTGAAGACAAGTCAGGCAAGGACTTTGGTTGCCTTCCGTTACAAAACCCAACCAACCGACTTCAGAATGAAACAGAGAAATAAATAACATCTTCTAGCAGCAACCACTCTGAATTTCTAGGGAAACTCCATTCCACAGACATTCAGTCTTTTCAGATCTTTTGCTTCCTGTAAGTGACTGAAAGAGATGGCTGGGCAATCAAAGCATACAGGTTACTCCCAACTCTCTAAATATCTCCTTGAAGAATGCCAGGAATAAGTGCATTGTTGACAACAGCCTTTAAGCAACCATAGATTTTTGAGAACTGAAGGTAGCTCATCACCAGTAGTTACTTTTAATTAAACAAGCAAAGAAATACTAGACAAGCTCCTCTTCCTCTCTACCTGCCCACTGATTCATTGTTTATTAATCCATAGCTTTTTCAATTTTCCAACTTGATATACACTAGTGAGGGAAAGAGCCTTTAATTCGTTCGAAGACTTTTTTGGCAGTTACACCAGAAAATGTATGTAAACACCAGAAGTGAAATTCTTGATCCGTTGTAGCAAGTCCAAACCTTAACACTGTGAAATAATCCAATATCTACATTTAAAGCAAACAATAAATATTTAAATACACAATGGAAAAGTTGCTTATTTCCAGGAAAAAAAAAGGTATTGACTTGGAGAACTCGAGACTCTAAACAGTACTTCGATGTGTCACACTTGGTGTATGACACATTTGGTTAAACATAACTGCCTTCTTCATATGGAGCTGTTTCTTTTTTCAAGCTGTGGCTTTATCTACCTTTTAAAGACTTAGGTTTATTTTTAATGCAATATAATTCAATTAAACAAACATTTGATATACATTTTTAAGCTATTTATACAGCTAAGTTCATGGCAGATTCAGTGTGTAAGTTGAGAAAATTTGTGTAAGAACTTTGCTTTTCAGGATTTGCCTTCTGCAGGACCTCTCTTTGAAATCATATTTATGCTGCAATTAAAAAGGCAACTAAAAAAAAGCCTTTTGCCTATTATACTTTTGTTAGTGTGACAATTTTTCACAAAGATTGATTTACACAAAACTATAATAAAATGCAGATAAAGAGCAGAGCGATCTTCACAAGAGATTAATGATCCACAAACCGAAGTTTTGTGACTTTTCTATTGAAAACTAAAGGACACTCACATCCCCTACATAAGGTACAAATAAAGCTTTTTGTTGCTCAGAATCAAAAAATGTAAGTTAGTTCTCTAACACATTCATTGACTTTTAGAAACCATATTGAAACATGAAAATAAGCAAGTATTTTAATTACTTGGCTCTTCCATGCATTGTATTTGTACAGTTTCTACTTCTTAATGTTTCCCCACACAGCTGAGTATTTAGCACTGTCCTTGGGAGCCCGATGTTTCCCACACAAAGTGACTTCACTGAGCACACATAGGCTGCAGCAAATCTCAGCAAGGTTAGAGGACATTTTGTTTTTGCACCCCCAGGCACTCGGTGCAATGGGACCCTGATGTGAATTTGAACCTTTGAAGTACATAAACTCCTGTGCAAGGCTCCAGTGGCCATCAGTATCTTCAGACATCCCAGACAGGGCAAGGCTTTAACCTGTTGTTTGCTCCTGGTGAGCAGGCTGGCAGGATTGTACTCTCAACACAGCCTGAGCAGGCTGCTGCTCCCTTGAACAATTCTTAAAAATGTAGAGAAAATACTGGCTTCCTAAACCAGTATTTTAGTACAAGAGCAGTTGCACTTCCATTGATAGTGACTGTTGTGGACAACTACGAATACCTTTTTCCTACATTTTCAGTAGAAACAAGATGGCAAACACACTGCCCCAGTTGATTAACAATAGCTACAGGATCCATAGAGCTTCACCACATATGAAGATGAAACGTAGCTCTGCAAGCAAACCTTAAAATAGCATAAATAAACATAGTTCAATTGTCAGTAATTGATCCATGATCATCTTGTTTATGATACACTTCTAAATTACAAGTCACTGCTAATAGCCCCTTGGTGCACAATTATTATCTGCTTCATTACTACATATACTTCTAATGGTACAAGCTGGTAAACAGCAAGATATTTATTATCAAGAGAATACTCAAAAGTGGTTTTCCCTTTAGAAGCAAGCAACAAGATAAATATATATGCTTCAGCTGAAGTAAACTGGCTAGCAGAATCCTAGAGACATTTTGGGGTTTTGGTAGCATTCTAGAGACATTTTGGGTTTTTGGTAAAGCAACAGGCAGCCAAATATGTATTATTGTATTTGCCATGCTTCAATTATATAAATTATAAAGACTTGTTCTAAAACAGATGCCAAAGATTAGACAGCTAGCTGAACTGACTTAATATATTCCACCAAATGTCTTAAGTTGTTCCTGTCACTCCAGGTAAGCTGATTGAACTAAACATTTCCAAAAGAAAAACTGCATTAGGTTCCTAAAAATATGGTAGAAAACAATTTGCAACAGAAGAGGACAACAATGGTATGATGGAATATCATAAAATAAAATAAAACAGCCACAAGAAGAGAGTTGATACATATTAAAAAAAACCCAAGAATTTTTATAGCAAAGTTGTAAACAGCTCTGTTTGTTTGGTTTTTTTGCTTAGTACCAGATATGAGTCATATATCACAAAGTTTTGCTAGATCAATTACACCTGATCAGTGTGTGAGAAATTCAAATCTGTGAATAGCAGCAGTGTAAGAGAAAACCTAACGTGAAGGCAAATATTTCACAGGAGTGAGCCACTGATAGCTTAACTGCATCATTCAAAAAGAAAGCATGATTACAATGGTGGAAAAATTCCTTAGGCCAGAATACTTATTCTACCTTGATAGATCAATGCAGATACATTGCATTCATATGCTGTAGGAATTTAAGAGATGTAATTTCATTGGCATTACATCTTCAGATATTATGCTCCCTGTGACTAGAACAAAGTGGTTATGAAACCTTTTGGGGAAATTGTGACATTTATAAAGCTCACCCATCCGCTCTACATCTTGCAATTTAAATTTTATATTTATACATTGTTTTTTATATTAACATATAAAAAATGGATCTTTCTTAAATTTCAGTTCTGAAAATATATCTCCTTGCAAACATAATCCATAGCTAACAGTTTTTAAATGTTATTGAACGGTGTACCTGACTGCTAGTTTAAGCCAAGGAATTCTAATGGCAACTTACAGAACAATTTAAAAATTCTTCTGAATATATGGAATTATTCTCCATTAATGCAGTATAAATCTGGTACACTGCAAAATGCAGAGTGAATCCTCTGACTAGGAAATTTTAGCCACATCAGCAACTTCTAGCTGTAATTTACTGCTATAGATCCTGTATTCACATGTAGCAACTAACACTTACCTGCTCATAATGAAGGTTTCCAGGAACAAAGTTGGAAAACTACAGATTATCTAACATGCCTCCCTGAAAACAGCTGCTGTGTGGCCATATCATGAAATTGCAAGTCATAAACCAGATATAAGATTGTATGTCATAAACCATAGACATGGACACATCCATCTTTGAGTTCTTTAGTTAAAACATGAAGTCAATAGATAAAGTGTTGAAATCTGAAAGTATTTCCCTCATCATTCATATTTTGATACTCATCTCAGACCTTAAGAAAAATCAGAAATAAAACGTATTGTAAAATAAAGTTAGCATGAGTAGCACATCTATTTGCATATTCAGCATCCAAACTGCTCTTCCACACCCAGAGCATTTAGTGTCAGCACTAACAACTTTAAAAAGTCTTCGAAGAAAAGCATGCATTTTATTTGTGGATGCACTGACTTTTCCCTAATGGCTTGTAAAACAAGTCACCTCTGGTCTAACTCAGGGCTGTCAGGCCAAACCACTGGGATGCCTGAGCCAGAGGATGACAGAGGCCATTCCTGGCTTTGCCCAGAGGCAATCACCCACTCCCCAGATGGAGCAGCTCCCTGAAAATGGTCATTCTCTCCCTCTTTCCAAGGGCCACCGCGCAGCAAAGGCAGTGCTCTGCACAGACACCCTCCCTGCATCAGTCTTGGGGTGGGAGCTCAGCTGGGCCAGTGCAGGAAGTAGGAGAGAGATGGAGACACCACTGGCATGGGGTGTCCAAGCTTTCCCTGGGCAGTGACCGTGCCCAAGGAAAACACCAGCTGCACATGCACAGACTACACTTTACTTGGAGTTAAAACTTTTTACAGAGATAAATCAAACACATCACTAAATAACAGGACAAGAGATCCCATTCTCTTCTGCTTTACAAAACCAGTCAGACTTCTTATGATGTATGAAAAAAAAAATCTATTTGTACTATGTTAAGTTCTACACTGATATCCCATGGAAAACAAGTGTTTTCCATACCTCTTTCCAAGTATAAACAGTAAGAAAAACTCACGTGCTCTTCCAAAATTACTCAAACACAGGTCACAAAGTACTTCAGCTGCAGCTGAAGCATCTCATAGCTCTATACTGAATCATTACTCTCACTTTTCAGATGGTTATGTTTATCTGGGGTTATATATCTTCCTTACACCCCTTGGAGAGACATGGCAAGCATATAAGAGAGTCCAAAGAAATACTGCATGCTTTGCTTTTTCTTCAAGAGTTGCATTTTCTCTTTGAGACTTCTGTTTAAAAATTATTAACAAAAATTAAACAGTCTTACCCAGATCACTGTAGAATTATAAAAAAAGAGGGAAAACCAGTGTATTGCTATCCAATATTATTGCTATTCTATGTTAGCTGAAAACTATTAAATATTCTATCAAGGCAATCAGTTCCAGTGTTCCATCTTTTACCTTTTCTTTTTCTGAACAGTCTGGACTGTGCAGTCTATGAATTTGCCATATTACTGTTATGATTTTTTAAGAAATGGAGGATTCTTTAACACTCCTATTTCAGTATTTAACATAAATAATAAGGTAGTAAGCCAATCATGCTGGCAGAAGTACAGCACACTACTGGAAATACTGTTCTTGGAGGTGATTTGGATTGAGCAACTGGGTAATGCTTTGGACAGAAATTATTCAAGTCCCTGTTGGCACATTCAGCATGAGTAGGTCAAGTATATGGCTAGATGCTGTGTTATTTTTTGCAATTCAGTAACAGTGCAAATATGAACTGAGACTATTTCTCCCACACAAACTTAAAATGCAATTATAGCCATATCAGCAATGAAAAAAAAAATGAAGTACACTGTGATTGTTGGTTTGCCTGCAAATTTCCATGCAATAATCCTAACAAACTACCTAAGAAAGTTTCAAATGTAGCAAAAATGGTTTCTGGAGGTGATCTGGAAAACAAGTTCTGCTTACGAAACTTTCTTTTTATTAAACTTTATATATTTGAACCAGATTCCCCAAACTACTGAAACTATGGACAACAGGCTAATGAAAGGGAATCATAATACTTAAGACTGTGGTGTTCTAGGACAAAAAACAAGTAGCTATTGCCAAAGATAAATCAGCTTTTCTAACCCAACCATCCCAGGGACTGAATGACTGCCTAACTGGGGATTTTGCTGGACAAAAGGGGTAGAAGCTCTAAAGAGAAGTTCCTCACTGGCTTCTTAAGGACAAGGGTAGGTAGCATATGTGACAAAGAGAAACAGCAAACAAGGAAGGCACTGGGGGGGAATGATTCCTTCCTTTCTGGAGAATAAGCCACCAACAAGGACAGCAGAAGGAGAAGCAACAACCTTTGAAGCATCTGCCTTCAGCTGAGCAAATCCTCCAGAACAAGTATGAACGCGCAATGGGAACGTGCTCACTACAGTGACTGTTTTGGTCCAGGTCCGTTTTTTCCTATGCTAAAAGTACAGCTTGTGGGGAAAAATCCTCTTAGATCTACATATGCACCCTCTTTGAGAAACTGTCTGAAGAACACGGCTGTAATTTCATTAATATCAGATGCAACGTCCCCACCTTTAGAGAAATAGACATTTTTGAAACACTACTCAAAAATGTGCTTAGGTTCCACACTCAAGCGGCACGGAAGTTTTGAATCAGCGGCATATTTCAGCCTCCAGAACATTTTATTTCTCTCCTATTTGCAAAGCTTCTATGATATGGTTGAGATCTAGCCTATGATTAGATCCTTTGCACCAGAAAAGAGACTCTGACCTTCCAGTCAAACTGTAGGGGAAAAAAAAATATCCCTGAATGTCTCCTCAGGTGGGGAGCTCCCTCTCCTTATCATGCTAGCTCTCAAGCAAGATACATGTTTTCAACATGATTTTGATTTCACTTGATGTACTGTTAAAAACCTCTAATATGAGGAGTAGATCGAGGTTATTTTTTATTCCAAATTGGTTATATATTCCACTATACAGCTGGGAGGAGAAGGAGAAGGGAGAGTTTGGAGAGAAATAAAGCATTACAAATCACCTGAATATGAGAAAAAGAACAGAATAAATATTCTTAACAGGAAATTAGGCATTCTTAAGGGAAACTTTCAGAACTTGAAAGAAAAAAGGTCAATTTTAATGACTAATTTCTTCACTTGACAAGAATTCACAACCATCACAGCTAACTCTCCGGCAATTATAAAATGCCCTGACTGATGCTGTCTTGTGACTTCGACTGTATTTTGCAAAAAAAATTACATAAAAGAGTGATTTTTCATTATTTTTCTCTGGTAGTCTATAACTTTCACTTTCTTAATTCGATTTCTGATATCCTAAAGACCTCTCAATCAAGAAAGATTTTTTAGGTGGAAAGTATTTCACTTGAGCCACATCAGTGTGTGTAACTCACTTAAAATCTGCAGCAGACATTCTGATTATTTTAAAGGGCAGGGGAACAAATACGTAAATTTGGTTATGACAGTTTATCTTCAGATTTTAACAATGTAAAGTACTGAGGAGAAAACAAAAAAAAGCAAGAGACAGGCAAAAGCATCTCAGAATATGTAAGGAGTGAATGTAGTCACTGAAAATTTGCTTTCCTCTTCACAATATCCAATTAATCTGATAGAGAATGTCATAACTCTGTTTCCTTGCTGATAAAAAAGGAGAAAATTTGCAGTAGTTAAAATAGAGAAAATAAAAAAAATTTAGCCCTTCTGTGACTTCCAACATTTATCACGTAAGTGAATCTTTGCTCTGTAAATCAGCCTCAGCACCTACCCTAAGCACCACCCTCATAGTAACTATGAGAAAAGTACTCATAGGACCCATGGGTCCTCTGGAATTAGTATGGCAGGTAAGAGGACAAATGGTGTTTGATCTTGGAGATTTAGCACTAGAGTTACCTGTGTTTCTAATTCTTCTCTGGTAAAGTGGCAGAAAAGAAGTGTTATTAAGGAAGGCACTCTAGTTGAGAGGGACTAAAAGATCCACATTCATTTCTGCCTATGACCCTTAACACTGGTCTCCGTAAAAAAAACCCAACAAACTCAAACATCTGTACCCATAGTCTTCGGCTCTCCCTGTGCTGTGCATTTTTTAAGGAAGCTTTATTTCACCATTGCTCACATATTTTAATAAATCTCCATTTTGTCAATTGGGCTTGAAGATATTTTTGGCTTTCTAACTTCTATCATCATTAGTCAAATCAAAAAATGATCCTTGATTTTTTAACAATAGAGATAACAGAATGACTTTATACAATAGTCTGTGTTACTAATCCTAAAACCCAAAATGTACCTGTTATGTTTTCTTTCTATTGCCAAATTTTATCTCACTCCTGAAATACTAATTTAAAAATATTCCTTAATTATTTAACATTGAACTACTTTTCCCATTTTGACTTGCCATTTCAAAAGTTAGAATTATTCAATACAATATAAATTGAAATTCAGCTGCAGCCAAAACCAACATTTTTCTCAATTTAGTAACACCACTGCATGAGAAGAATGCAAGCAATATCTTGATTTCTATATATGCTTGCATAAAGACAAGGCAAACATTTTGTGAAACTTTCACAGAATACTCAAGCCAGCAATCTCTAATCATCCTAAATGAATGGCAAAAATGCACTCAGTGGAATGTACACATGCTAACAGAAGTAGATTATTATGAATGTTGTCAGTAAGAATGATAATTTGCAAATGATTAAACTGCAAAGATAAATAGAAGGTCGATTTTTATAACTTGATTCTGGCTTTGCCTAAAAGGATTGATGAGGAGCTGGTACAACTGTCAAATAAAGTCATGAATCCCCATTTTGGGCATCTATTTATTTCAACAAAACTCCTAAGAGATGCTCCGTTTATAAGAATTAATATTTTCTCTGGTCAAGGAATTTTGAAACTATTCTTTATATGAATATAACTTATTTATTTTTATTCAGTTTCTCATACAAGACTCAAGACTTTATTTATGTGCTAGTTTTATTTAAGGCTATGTTTTCCTTGAGATTCAGAAACAGGAATGCTCTTACATTTTTTCACATTATCCTCCCAGCATACCCCAGATCCAACACTCACAGCTTCATCCTTAAAAATGTACCACGACTATCCTACATCCCTGCATAGAGGTTCTTTTGCCCTTTTAATTTCCTCACTTCTCTGTAAGAATGAAGTCGAGCACGGTTGCTTTTCACCTCGCCCTTTACAAGTTGTTACAGTACTTAACAGGGTAATAGTTGAGACTATGGAATCACGTATGGAAGTATGCAGCACGTAAATGATTACAAACCAGCACAACACATCAGCATCCAGCCATGCAGCACAGCAGCCAAGACCCCACCCTTTTCCAACCAAAGGCCCTAGTGTGACGGCTGTGATTCTGGGAGGAAACTAGCTGAGGGTGAAAGTGTTTTCTAGACAGTGAAAGGGACGAAGAGCGTGGTAGCTGACCCTGTTATTTCCTGGTTATTGCTCTTTGTGCTGAGAAAATAGGCATTTTAGCAACATCAGCTCAAGCGAGCCAAGATTGTCTGCTTTCTAATGGATTAAGAAAACTTTTCCTTATAGAGCAACCTTTGTTTTCTCTTTGGACAGTAAAATGACAACACCACGAACTGCTGCTGTGTTTGTTCACTTTTCCAGCAGCAAAGAGTTTTAGGATACATGCGCTTAAAAATCCAGTATGTACGTCTTAACATAGATCAGTTAAGCCTATACTTAATATCTAAACCAAAGAGAATTCCTGCAAATCCAGTGAGTTGGTGGTCCTGTCAGTCCTCTGGGAAAAGAAATATCTCGCTCTGCCCTCTGACTGAGAATCAGGCAGAGCAGAAATCTGAATTTCCCAGATGAGTGCTCGGACTGTCTGCCTTGGAAGTTCTCCCTGGCTGCATTTTTTTTAGGAAACACTTTTCCAAGTTTTCTTGGATTCTTAAAAACTTTTGGTTTCAATGAGTCGGCATTTCCAGATGAAAGGCTGTTGTACTGAAAAATTAATGAGCAGCTGTATCTATAATAACCTGAGATGATATTTATCAATTTTGTAGTTCTGACTGAACAGTTAGCTGTGTATTAGCTGCTAACTTGAGTACTAGAACATGCCCTCCTCCCCTCCAAAGAGGACTTAAATCAGTAAATGATGAAGAACTTTAAAATTTTCCTGATCCAAATAAACTGTTCTTTCAAGAATGCGTGTTCTCACGATGTTGATGTATTTGTGTCATTACGGAAAAGGGGAGAACTACAACTTCAATATCAAATCAGTAGTTTCCTCACAGCTGCAAAATAAGGAACCACATAGAATAAGACACCCCATTGTGCTAAACAATCAAGATATATTTAGAATTACCACACTGTACTCTTTCATTTTGTAATGTTTAAATACAGATAAACTGTAAGGGACTTAAATTATTATCTATTTCCTGCTGTTACTGTAAATCAAGATCCACAGAAGAATGCTTACTCATAGTTTTCTTACTTGACAGTATAAAATGTTTATTTTGGATATGGTTAGCAGTATTTTCTGATTATGCCCAAAGGCCTGTGTAAATACTGAAGATTAAAGCCTGAGCATAATTTTTTGTGGACTTCAGAACGCCATTTGTGGACTGTCAGAAGACCCATTGAGACTGTATTAAGGCGTTCATCCTTCTGCTGCTTTGAAAATCCAGGCAAAAGCTCCTGTTTGCTGTGGCAAGAGGGCAATGCACTGGCAATATAAACAGCAGGCAAAGATGGACATCTCCAAATGTGAAACAAACCCACCTCTCCACACCTGCAGCTCATGAAACCTACTATTTGTGCCAAGGCTAATTCAAGGAGAAAAAAAAAAAGTGGTAATTTCAAAATGCCACTTCAAAATTATTGATAATTTTTATACAGTCCCATCCACACTGAATATACAGTAACTACCTGGAAATTGGTTGGTGCTTTATGTGAAGAACACTAAGACACCACAATATTACCTTTCCATTATTGCTAAGATGGACATGGATAAGCACAATCCCTGGCAAACTGTTACTACACGTAACACATGTATTCTGATGTTACCATAGGAAACCAATTCCTTAATCCACAGTAATCCTTTTAAACTAAGCTAAATCAAGTTATAATAGCTAAGTGTTGCTTGTACCTCTGAAACGCCTGTTCTCACAGAACTTCAAAATATATTTTTAAATTATATATTAAATCAGTGTATTCAGAAATACGGAATACACTACTACAAAACCAAAATCTGTCCAACACACTTCTATGGAAAAAATCCTTCTAAGTACAAATATTTATTCTTACACTTCACTTAAGAGAAAAGAAGAAAAAAATTAACATTGTGTCCTGGCTTATAAAAACCCTTGCACTTTCCCATATGACTGCCCTCTCAAGACAGCACAATGTTTCTCCAGCAGCTGAATTTCTAAAAGCAAATATAGGTACACAAAGCCACAGTTCCTTACAAAGGTTTCCTTACTACTAAAATAGCCTCATGCAGCAAAATCATGCCCAGGTTTCAGGTGTCCCTCAACTGCAGTGGTACATACTGGTTTTTATGAAGTATTCTCAGAGCATGCACTGTCTGCACAGCACAAGTGTCACACATAAGTCTAAGTGACATCCAGGTGTAAAAGAAATGCCCAGTGCCCACACAGAAGATACCAGCTCACATGTTGTATTACCTGGAAAATGCTGTATTGAGAAAACAATGAAAAGTCATTTAGAGAAGTGCCATGGAAAAGCCCAGTAATCCCCCTCCAAATATACACACAAACAAAAGACTTGATTTATTTCAGAAAGATTCAAGAGTATTCCTAGAAACTCCTTCCTATGCGACTCCTCTCTGTTCTGTTGGATGCAGCAGAAAAAAACTCATAAAGATGGTGTTGCCCTCACTGATCTAACTTCAGTTATCAGATTGAAGCAATTTTGTAATTCCTAATCTTATAATGTTTTCTTTAGATTACTAACACAGATTCCCTTGATTAACACGAATACATCACCCGATTTTCGAATGATCCCACAGAATACTTCAGCCACAGCACTGCTTGGATTTCTGCTGAAAAGGGATTTTTGAAGGAAGCAACATGATTTTCCTAAGTCTTCCACCTCCCAGGGAAGTTAAACTCACAAAAATTCATGTTCAAATCTTAATCCTTTCTTCTGCAAACTGTCACAGATTAATTTTCTTCAGTCTTAGTTCCTGAAATAGCTTCATACTTGATTACATCATATCTGTACTTGGCCAATTATATTATAACAGAATGCAAACTAAGTTAAGTTTCCATTTTAAAAAGAAGGAATACAAAATTTTGCTCTACTTAATTAAACGTAAGCACATTTTAAAAAATTTAAAAAAAGAGGAAGATTTAAACTGTGATGGAACATTAAATGATCTCTAAAAATTACTGTGGTCTACCCATGCAGACCACCAAAAGCAAAGTTTTCACAATCAAAATGAAAGTTGGAGATCTACTCTTATTTGGCAAAGAATTGAAATAAGATTATTTCAGGTGTACACAAACAACTGGAATTATCATCTATTCATTTTCAAAACCTAGGGGAAATGGAAAGCAAAACGAAAATCTGCTTAATAGTCTTGAAACAATCTGTAGCAATTTCTGAAGAAGTCTACCTTGAGGGAAAAATGAATGAAGCAACCCTCCTAAAGCAAGCACAATGTGGTGCTTTTGAAGTCAGATGACAAAGCTGACTAGCCAGCCTCTACACCAAGTCTGAGTACAGAGACTTCGTTTGCCTCTCACTGTGAATGCCAGTGGTGAACTCTTGAACCTGGAGGCAGCAGAAGCAGCTCTGGTGTCCATGGACCCCAGTAAAAGATCCCAGACCTCCTGATGAGAAATGCTCTCAAAAACCTCTGCTCAAAACAGTGAAGCGGCTGCACTCTCCCCATATTTGTGACCACAACTCAATCTTTCCTGACTCCTATTTGAAGACTTAGCTAAAATATCTTTTGCCACAGCTGCAACTCTTTCAGCATGTATATGTCATAGACATGAGGGCTCACAGTCAGTAGGGGTTTTTTTGTTGTTCCTTTGTTTGTTTTAAAATAAGAAAGACCTATAGAAGATAAGGGAAAGGAATATAAACTCAAAAAAACTGATTAAGTTTTTTACTGGCTGTGCCATTCCATGTGATTGTACTTTCAGAATAAACTTAAAATTTTTCATGTCATAAGAGCTTCTGTAATAATTAATCTATTCACATACTGTTTGTTCTATCTCAGTCATAATCCTAGCTTTTAAGAAGAGCATAAATCAATGAAAATAAAAAAATAACAATGAGGAAGCCGATGCCCCTTTTGAAAATGTTAGCATTAATACAGAACAACTATAAACTGTCTTTCAAAATAAGCAAAACTCTTATTACAGATTTCTAATGAATTCTTAATTAAAATCACTGATTCACACAAGTCTTTGTAAGAAAGCCCAGCAAGTCCAGTTTCTCTCTCCTATAGAGCAACAGATTGGAAGTATAGAAAAATCACTTGAAAGAGTGAAATCTGATGGATAAAAAGGCAGTAGGAGGCACATAAAAAGTCTTTTGACTTTGCCCATATTCTGTCAGGAATTCCAAAGAATTAGATGAACTCTTTCCAGCCTGAGTAAAAATGGAGAGAACTCGCACTTCCACATGTGCAGGTGTGTGTCAGACAACACAGCCACATGAACAGTGTCTGTTATTGACCCGGGCATCTCACGATTCCCTGTGTACTCAGTTCACAAGACGTAGATTCCATGCCTTGAGGAGCATGCCATGTCCAGCACAGCAGCATCTGTTTGCACAGCGGAGTGGGGGACACTCTTCCCTGACCACTTCCATCATGTACTGCCATCCCAGGGTTGCCCACAACAGCGCAGACCCTGCAATGGCAGAGATGAGGTGAAAAGGTTTGACTTGGCGGCAGCAGCTTCCTCTCAAGGATCGCCAAGCCTGCAAGTGTTGCGGCAGGAGACGTGAACGAAGGAACACTTAAAATGCAGCTGGGGACCAGCTGCGTCATCCTGGCTCAAAGGAAGTGACCGTCTGACTCCACAGATGCAAAGTGCCACTGAAGTCTATAAGAAGGAATTTCTTATTAACAGAAATCTGTATCATTAAGAAATCCTTAAAAAACCTTCTCTTAAGAGAACCACATCTACTTGTGTGTAGAGCCACAAGCCATGGTGAAAAAGAAGTTAAGAGTGGAGAGCAACTGTGTCTCCTTCCAGGCTACCCCTAACTCTTGTTTCTGAGAAGGGAATACACAGTTGTCTTAGATGGTATTTAAGAAATCTGACTCAGGAGCTTAAAACTATGACAACATGTAAAGGAATAATTATATATCTAGTGAGAAAGGAATGTATGAGGGAGGGATGCTTTGTCTGGGTGCCAGCACCAGTGAGTAACAGCACATGGCTCAAACTGGAAGGGCCTTTCCCTTAAAGAACCAGTTGGTCTCCTTTGTTTGGAGCATTTTGCAGGTTTAGGTCTCTGCAGGAATCTGCTCTGCAATTTCCGTGGATACTGTCTGATCCATCTCAATCTACTGAATCCTGCCTCACCTACTGTATTCTGGAGCTTGGAGATTTGAAGTTGAAAACTTTTTTTTTTTTTTTTTTGGTAATACTTAGTAATCATCTTACAGAAATAAGGGGAAACATCACAGGATGAACGTTTTTATTGTGCTAGTATGTACAAATGTACTGCCCTGACGCTATGTTGTTTTTTACCTCATGCATCTTTAAATCATTATACATCCTCATTCTTCATAATGTCTAAAAGAGTTAAAAAGTACATCTATGTTGATCCCCCATAGTAAATGAAAATTTATCGTAAGGATAAACGTAATGAAATACTACAGTCAATATTTTTCCTTTAATGGTCACCAACGCATTTTACCTTGCACTCATTTGCTATATTGGAAAGATGTGATTTTAAAAAAACCAACTTGTATTAGAGGTGGAGTTTCTTTTCCCAACAGTTCATACTGATAGTCTGATTACTGCTTCCGGACCTTAAACACTAAGGTCCTATAAACATGAAATTAAACACAACCATGAAGAATTAAATAAACAAAAATATTCCAGGTCAGTGTTGTCTCTGATCTCCGTATCTTTCTTTATGATCTGGGCACGAATTAATTTTCTTTTTCACAATTACTAAAATAATAATGGTCTTAGATTATTCAAATTTTCTCCTTTACATTCAGCTGTAGGTGATCTCTAGTTCCTTTAGGTTTTGTTGAAGCAACAGAATGTCATGAGGTGCATATCTGACCTGAGAGTAGTGGGAAACCTTTTTTAAGAACTTTATTTTAAATTTCACTGACAGTTTTCCTATGTGTTCAAAAAGCATCTGGATTTTCTGTCTTCATGGGCACCTATCCTGTCACTGGACAGAGCCTCCAGATGGTCCAATTGTCCAACACTTTTGATTTTAGAATAGGAACTTCCTCTCCTAGATTAAAAAAAAAAAAATTGCATTCCCTCACCACCCAGTTCAGATAACCCCCCCCATAGCAGGAGGCATCCTGAACACATTGAGATAAACTCACAGAGTTGTTTTCCAACTATTTAACTTCAGGCAAACATCACATTAAAGCTGTCCATCAGTGTTCACTCTGGCTGGTGCTCCAGAGAGGCCCTCTTGATCACTGCTGCAGCCCTGTTTGGCAAACTGCTCCTGAACTTCTTTTTGTAATTTACAATCGTTATTGTTTAGATATTTTTGATAATACCTTATAGGTTTTCATTTTTTTCTAATGATTTTCTATGCATTTGCTGTTCAGATCATCTCCATCCACTGGAACTTCTTGCACCAATGTTAGGTTCTGCAAAGTAAAATAACTTTGCAAAAAGTGATACCTAACAGAAAAAGCCCTCAAACCCACCACTTATACTATAAAAACCTTATGGGAATCAGAAAACCTTGAAACACTTTGAGGGCATCTTGTGCAACAAGTCTGCCAGGCAAAAATGAAAGTACCAGCTAAATTTCTTTTGCTCTGTTCTATTGAGTGCTTTGCATTGCCTTTTTTTTTTCCTTGAAGACAACATGAAGTATAATACAATGACTTAAAATACTTGATCTGCTTCTGACCAATACTCTTAGTCAAATATCTTCTCTACACAATGGTTTCAATTCCAGTAGTTCACCTCCTTCTCTGAACAGTCACAGACATCAAGTAGGGCTACACCATCTGAGGGAACAGAAAACTAATATACTGTACTTAGTGTCATTTATCTGTGTTTTTCTACACACGCAGGAGTCAAAAAGATTGGTTTCCCTCGTTTCTTGCATTTCTCCAGAAACAAAAATGTGATGTTGGTGTTGGAATGAGAAGCCAGGATCACCTTGACTGGCAAACCTTGGAGACTGAGCCATGACTCCATATGATTTTCTTTCCATTTAACCTAGAAAGCAGGGGAGGGGGGATGAGGGAAGTGGGATTTCTTTTTTTTAGGCTGTCTGGTCCTTTAAGTTAGGATGATATTCGATAGTATACCACTGCTGCCTTCCCACAGAAAAAGGAAAGTACTTCTAAGAAGGTTTTTTAAAATATTATTATTTTAAATGAGACAGGTGGAAATTGATTTGTTTTTCAGTCTGATAAGAGCTCAGTTTCTCATGATGACTTAATAGTTTTGGATGGAGAATCCTCATTTGTTGAAGCCTGGACACTGGAATCCCCCAGATTTTTTTTCACATGCAGTGTGCAAGGATCCTTTCAGATAGGAGATCTTTGAGATCTTTGGAGATCAATAATGAAGAAGAAACTATGCAAAAAACTGTATTATCTCCATCATATTCAAGGAAAAGAAACAAAAAATTTATGAACGTGGCAGACATAAGTAAAGAAGCAGATTCAGGAGACTTTGCTGTCAAAACCTTTTTCACTAACAACACTCTGAGCTTTGTGCCCTCTGCTCAAAACTTTTGTGAACTCAGCATTTTCAATGAAGAGTTCTCCTTCAACCCAGCCTGTGTATTTTGCAGAGGCCTCAGCTGCCAAGCAGAACCTGACATTTTAAAAAGGTGAATAGCTCTTGACCCTATAAAATCAGGCACAGGATTTCAGTAGCTGAAGAAAATACCTGAAATTATGCTCCTAGCATTTCTCTAGAAATAAACCTCACACTAATGGTTGAACCACTAAAACCAAAATTCTGTGCTTAAAGCAAAGAATACTTGATGGTAAAGGTTACACTTCAGAATCCTTAGGGGTTTTTTTAATCCATGAGATGTTGTAGGAAGAAACCAGTGAGGTTATGGTCGCATCTTCCTTTATGGCCTCAGATTAAAAATGTTTGGTAATAGTGAAAAGCAAGGCAAATAGGGCATGGATGTGTATATTTGTGTACAAACAAGAAGATGAAAACTGCCTTTGAAAGGCTCTGCAACTAGGATCACGGAGAGGACCAGAAAAAAGGAAAAGAAAAGAACAACGAAAAAGAAAGAAAATAGAGCCTATATGCCAACTACTGGTTATCTGTACTGTTAACACAATAGGTCCACTGTTCTTAGTGGACACTGCCAATGCTCTTAGTCTTAAATTAGAGCAAGCAGCTGTTTTAGTGTACAGCTGAGCGTGACATAAGCCTGTGTAAACACTTTTCTGTGTCACAGTAGATGACTAAGTACTGTCTAAGTAGATGAGGGTTGTATTTTTTTCCCTTCATGTAGAATAATCCTCTTCTCCAGAAGTTCCAAGTAACTTGTAAATTGCACTTCAATTCTGTCATTAGAAAAACCCCAAAAGATCGGGGGGACAATATAATTTGCCAGGTGGGTGTGTGTATCATGCATCAAAGTGTCTACTTATAAGGGCAGCAAACTCGACAGCATTCCACAAACACATTATCCCTGTTCTCTTGAGCTTACATTTTCCAATGTTAACACACTTGGCAGATTCCAAAGCCAGTTTTGATGACAGTGACAGGAAATCTCTACCTGTTGTTCCTACGAGTTTCATATATAAAATAATCATAGAACTTGGTGATACATGTCTGTACCTACAAAGAAACAGAGTGCAAGAAACAACTGATTTGGTTCCATAGAATTCCTTGCTGTCCTCACATTTTAAGTGGACTCAGTTACTACGGATTTTTAAAATTGAAACATTAAAATTGCACAGCCAACACGGGTAAATTGTGCAAATCCTAGTAGAGTTTTCAATAAACATCTCTATTCCTTCTCCTCCTCCTCCCTTTAATTTGCATATACTTTATGGGGCATCTAGAGGTCAGGCAGGGAAACTTGAGAACAGACTGCAACAAATGAGCAACAATTTGCACAGTATCAAAATTGTTAAGTTGAAACCATGACATTGATTTGCATGAAAAGGCAGCTGACCTCCATCTTACGACTTATTTTTAAACCAAATGAAATCTGAAGCTGACAGAAGAAGGCAGATAAATTGCCCTATCTTCAAATTTTCTGTTAAAGCCTGTGGAGATGGACGAACTCACAGCAGAGTAGCTGGGCTCCTATACTGTAGAGAGACAAGAACAGTGGTTGAGGGCACCACCAGTCAACAGAGAAGAAGAATTCCTGGAAAAGCTGCAGCAGAAGCAACAGATCACTGGAGAGACCTTGCTAATGTGGAAATCGTTAAAGCAGCCAGTTTAATACTCAACTCTCACCTTCACATGCTATGTTTTTAAACACACTGGCCCTTGAAGTGGGACCTGTAAGTTTTGTAGTATGTGATTCCTATATTGTTCTAGCCCTGTAAAACTGTGCATCTTACTTCTAGGTGAGCTGCCTTCAGGTTGTTAACGATGGTGGCCAACACCTACACAGCAGGAGGGAGGACACAAGAAATATGCTTGCAGCAGGAAATCGTTTCAACCAGGCTACCTGAAACAGGGGAGCAAATCTGACACCAGTTGATGCTTTCTCTTTCTGTTACCACCTTATGCCATCACCACCCTGGCCACTTCTTCACAGGTGTACTTGGCTCTTGAACAGCTGGGATCTACACAGTTGAGTTACAACCGCTCATCCAGTGCTAATCTAGATGCTTTTTGTTGGTGATTCCATCCATATAACTCAAACGTTGTTTCACAGCTGTTCTTTCTCCTTCACCATAATCGGGAAAATTCATAAACCAAGAGTACAAGCTCCATCTTCAAGTTGTTCAAGCTCTACGTTTAAGTGAAAACAAAAAGAAATACATATACAGGCTGCTTACTGCTTTAGACTTGATTGTGTAACAGCTATATATTGATATACAGCTGTATTTTCTTTGCAAGAAAGATGCAGATCGATCTCACTTGTTACAGGTGCTCCAAAGTCTGTCATCCCACAAGGACACAGACCTCTGGAATGAACCAGTTATAGGCATAGAAGCCCAGAGAAATTTATACTGGAAGTGGTTTCTGGATCACCCAGAATCCAGATCACCCAGGAGGATCTAACCTCCTGCTCACAGCAGGACTTGTATCACATTTACAGCTGGGTCTCAACAAGTCTCCAAGGACTGGGATATCACAGCCTTTCTGGGCCACCCGTTCATGTCTGGCCAAAGTGAATTTTTTTCCTAATACGACCTTCCCCTGTTGCACATGAGTTTGTCATCTCTTGTTTTACCCCTGGGCACCTCTGAGAGGAGTCTGGCTCTGTTTCTGTAACTCCCCATCTCTTTTAAATGGGGGCTGATTGTTACTAAATCATGCCTTAGCCTTCTCTTTCCAGGCTCAATCATTTCCCTCACTAACTTTGTTAGTGGTTCTTCCACTGGACTTGCTGCAGCTTTCTGACATTTCGGGGTGGGTGCAGAATTGGACACAACCCCTAGACAAGATCTCATGAGTGTTGTGTAGAGAGGAATGATCCCTGACCAGCTGACACTCTTCCTAGTGCTATTCAGAATGCACAAGACACTGCTGACTCAAGGCTTACTGTCTCCCTCAGACCTCCACGGTAACTTTCAGTGGAGATGCTACTTGGACAGCTGGACTCCTGTCCACACTGATACTCCAGGGTTTCTTTTTGTCCCAGGTGCCTGACACAGCACTTCTCGTTGCTGAACTCTTGGAGGTTTCTGGGAGCCCAGCTCTGCAGAGTGTATGGTCCCTGTGAATGGCAGCCCTGCCTCCAGCCAGTCAACTGCTTTACCCAGTTTTGGGGAATACCGGTCAAAGGTCCATTCCGGTCAGCTGGCTCACCCACCTTGCAGCTCCTGCAGTGAATTTGCTCTTGCAGCTTTCTACCTTGGAAAAAAATGATTTTCTTTTCAAAATACTGGCAGCATGACAATGGCAGCATGACAATGGCAGCATTGAGGAAAGCTGCTGTTGGCCAGCATTTAGACTTCTGCTGCTAAACTCACCAACAGAATAGCAGCACATAAAGGTTAGTTTGGACGCTTCTATATGAGGCACATACTATTGTATAGGCAAAATTGTGAAGAACTGAAGAGCCATGAAAGCCCTCAGCAGAACAGATAGAAAAAAAAAAAGGCCTACAAACTAGGAAGCGAAGAAGTGATTTAAGAGAGACTAGAAAACAGTTTGTTTTGTAGTCATGAACCTCCTCTCCCATCTGGTATTTATGCTACACACATACAGACACACAGAGCGACAAGTGCCCGCATTTATATTTCTACCCTCTGAATTTCAAGGCACACAGAAACAATTAAGCCACCTAGATTTTAAAAGCAGATAAAATATTTCTTTAGATGCTTTTCTGACATCTGCAGGCAGTTATCAGTTTGGTTTCTTTCTTTAAATCAGATTGTTTGCCTCAAGCATACAAAGAAAAGTCTTACACTAAAAGGTTCCCTGAGATGAGGAGAAAAATTGCTAAAAGCAGGGGCAGAGATTGTCCTGCCTGGTAAAACCAGAGAACCTGCAGAGTAGAGGATTGCTCAATGGGGCCAGCTACAGCATTACCTGCCAAGTCAGCCACTCTCACAGACTGGGAACTAGCAAGCGAGAGACACAGCCAGTTGGCTTTGGCGGAATATTTATGGAGGATGCAGAGGCTTATTTACTGAATAATCTGGAGACCATCTGGTGGTATCCAGTGACAAGAACACTGAGCTGAAAGTAGAAAAGCCTGAGCTCTATTTCTGGCTCTGACAACTATTTTCTGTGACCTCTGGTGGCTCAGTTTGCCCATATACAAATCAGAAAAAAAATACACTCTCTTCTCTAGGAAATTTTGATACTTCAGTAAGAATTCACACTTACTACTATTTCAGTAGTACGATTATTTATTTACATTATCAATAAACACTTCAGAGTTAATTGTTAGAATGTTTTTTGAATCTGAGTTTACCCCCTGTATTAACAAAAAGATTACAACCACCTCGGAGGTAGAACATAATGTGGTGTTAAACCAAAAGAATTTCAAAACAAGCTGGACAGTTTTCTTAATTGGGACATTCCTAAAATAAAGAGATCCCTTTTCTTCTGAAGAAGAAAATGCACATGAATCACATGAAGAAAAGATCTGTACATCTTACTGGACCTTCCCCACACCCAGCCTAATGCTCACTACCATTACTAAGCTGAAAAAAGGATAATCTAAAATACTCCTGAGTTCTGAATTTCCTACCATTTTGCTGAACCTTTAACTAATCATCTGTAGGGAACAAAGGCAATTGAGTAACCAGATCAATACCCACAAGACATGCTGATTCCCTTTACCACCAATCTACTCTTCTTAGAGGCTCACAGATTTTCAGACTGATAGCAGTAGGTGGATATACTGCTTGATTTGCTTTCTTTTCTCCAAACTCTGCTGACAATTTACCATAGGGGTAACACAAAATCAATTGATGGGGAATAACATAACAAACAAACAAACCCCACCAAGGAACAGTAGTTCTTCGAGAAAATCTCCAGATGACTAAAAACTAGCACTAACCCAGGCCTAGATTTGAGTCAAAAAGAAAATTCCTGCTGCAAGCAAAAACCTGCTATCCCCATTGAAAGTGTTTTGTTGGACTTTTCCATAGGTGGTAACACAGTGGAAGTAGAGAGTTTCTGCCTACCAGGAGGATTCCCACACAAACAGAACCTAGACACCTCCCACTTTGTTCTCACAGAGCTGGTCACCCTTGTCTAATCTCCTTAAGTCATCTGGTGTCTCACTGGGGAAGTGCTATCTAGGACAAAGAAGTCTGTAGGGATGCTGGCAAGAGTGGAAAGTGAATCTTGTGACCGAGTGCACTGGGGCTGAGCTGCTCAGGAAAACGGTAATGAAGTGGAGGAGCTCTATTTTTAATGGGGGACAAAGGCAGAAAGGTAGCAGGAGCCTGACCTCCCTTGGAGGGAAGGAGAGGAAGAGAGAGAGGAAGGAAGAAATGCACTTCGTTTCACAGATACACAGGTCAATAGCTAAACACGTAACAATGAAATTTAAAGATAAACACTGAGTTAGTTTTTCAACCATGGTTCTGTATATGATAGCTCCAAACTTTGACTTTTCTTTGCTGATGCTGGAAGAGATCCAAGATACTTCAGGAAGAAGTTGGGTCTTCAGGTAGGTGGATTAACTTTTATATAGTACGTAAGATTTTCCAGACAATGTGTGGATTGGAAAAAGGCTTGTGTCAAGATCCATGTTTCTTAGGAAGTGGAATAAAAATAGCCAGAGGCTACAGCAACTAAACCGAGTCCTGGAAAGTCAGCAGTAGACTTCCAAAATAAAAATAAGGCATACTGCTTGGAAAGCATTTCAATGGGAGAACAATACAAACCCAAAAAGTTGAATCTCTTTTCTTGTACTGGAATCACAGGACTGCCTGCATGATACTACGTGTTCTACAATGCTTGCATCCCTGCAATCTTATGCAGAGACTAATAAAGTATGGCAGGATATACTTACAAACTATTTAAGCAGCTTTACAATTCAACCAACCCTGCTGACAGGGGAATAGGAAGGGGGAAATCACTTTATTATTTACTCACTGGACTGAGAAAAGTACTGTAAGACAAGCAACGTCATTAAGAGGTTATCGGGGACACACACAAAAAAATTACCGGCCTGCTTGCTTGTATTCTTTTTCTAAAGGACTTCCAAATTCACACGTTAAGGTCTGTTTATAATAATATATTTTGCATACATTACAGTAAGTTCATGTTAAGGAAGATGACAATCTTTCAGTGTATTTATTTTCAACTCTGCTAAACTAAGACCAGTGCAATAGGTTTTTGAGCATGTGTAAATCCATCCCCATAGCCCGTTTTGTGAAATAATTCCGTACTGCAAAAAAATGCTACAAATCATTATTCACTACTGTTGATACAGTACAAGGGCTCAAACATATAAACCCCATATTTTCCTTTTTTCATCTCTTAGTTCAGTTGAAATTCCACTGTCCACCTTGAAAAAGTAAATCACCCCAAATATTAATGGGATTTTGGTTAAGTTAGTTACAGTATTGAATAAACACTCTCAACTGTTATCACTGGATTTTCTCACACTTTCAATCAATATTTTCACTTTTCTAGCTATGCTGAATGTTTTCAGAATAAGGTTTGCCCATAAGAAGTTTAAGACTATGATATGAAAATTGAAATGATACCTGCAACTTTCAATGAAGAGCTATCATGTTTGAAGAAAGCATACCTTTAAACTACTTAGCTATGAACTGAATAATCTCATCTCAAAATTCCTTAAATGCTCAGTAATCTGAAAAGCACTACACTGCTCGTGTCTTATCTGCAGTAAGGAAAAGCAGAGCTCTGTTGTAATTCACTGAAACACGGCAATATCATATTACGTTTGTATTTGCAAAATGGCTATTTACTTTCACTTACTAAACAGCAAACAAATTACAAAATTTAAAAAACCAAGTTATTAATGTAGTATTTCAGGCATCAAAACAAGTTTTCAAACACTGTTCAATGCACTTAAAATATCAAACCATCAGTACCATGCAGGACAGAAGTTTTAAAGCGTTCTGTCATCAGGAACTCTCTGTAAATTTCCCTTCAGAAACAGCAACTTTCTCCTACTTTGAACAGCACAGCATGAAAATGATGGCAATGACACTTTGTATTCTGTACCATCCATAACCACTTCGGCCAGCCGAAGGCAACTATGAATTCACACTAATGAAACAGACCTATGACAGTGTATCTTTTCTTGGATGAAAACAGAGCTTGGGTATGTTGCAAGTATTGGTTCCTGATGCCACTGGCAGTTTTGTCACTGGAAGGTGTTGTCACAGCCTTCCAACTAAAAGACATGGCCGAACTGCACCTCAGCCGTTTATGATTTTTCAAATAAAAACTTGAAGCATGTCTGTTTAGCCATTAAGCTATGCCTAATTTAGAACAGCAATTGAAGGTCATTTTTGTTTTAGCACACCATTAGATCGCATGTCATCTGTATTTTGTAGTAACAACTTTTCCCAACAGCTACCCTCCTTCCCTGTTACATTAATTTGATGAATCACGAGAAAAAAGCTACATGTCGCATTTCTAGCTAGCAGCACACACTTCAACTGAACTTTTTTTATGTGGATGTATACATCAAGAACTATCTTACTGTGGACTTAATGATATCACATTAAAGGGGACACCAATTAAAATGTACAAATCCATAAATTTGTAAAATTAGTTGAAAAGCTGTCATTTTTCTATTTTAAAAGCTGTTATTTTCTGTAATGATTGTATTTTAAAGGTGGTTTAATAGTGATGAGACCTTAAAAATGAGACAATCACTACAAATCTGACTGGCACTGGTGATGATAGATATCAACCCAAAATCCTACGCTGTTCTCCAGCAAATCATACTCTTTATGTTGATGATACTGATGTAGTAAGACAGGATCTTTTGATGAAGTACAGGGCACAGAACATCTTCTTCCACAGCATGCTCAGAGAAATTAACTTCCTCGTCTAAAATATACTTAAAAACTATTTTTATAGTTAAAAACGATTCCATCTCAAATTAGCTGTGTACAATTTGAAGGCGCACATACTTGTGAAAATCAGTCTTGCGCTTTGTGCACGACTAGGACAGAAATTAAGATGTGTAATGCTTGACTGAAGCAGGCTGGCAGAAAAATCCATACAAAAAAACCAGAAGGACTGAAGTGAAAGCTTCA
>WAAE01010685.1:0-80038 GCA_013400495.1 Nicator chloris
AAAATCAAACCTAAGCTTCTGAGACTGAATTTCTCCTGAACTAACTAGTTACAGGTTTCAAAGAGAAATCCAGAGCTGCCTAAGGTATAGAAAGGTATTTAATTTTGTCAAGAACCAGGCAAGATACAAGTGGAAGCATCTTGTGGTGCTCATCACCACCTGCATGCTAGCAGTCACTAATCTAAGAGTCATGAGAGCAGAGGTGCAAGGAAATTCAGACACTTTCCTTCCACGTGCCAGTGAAGAGCCATGCACACTGCAAGTTGCAACCAGTGGGCCATGCTGAAGCTTTAGGGACCTGTCTTCCATCAACATGGTTAGATCCTAGAATGAAAAAAGTCAACATTTTATAGTTTTTGTGATTCTCGTGAATTTGACCTCATACCAAGTTAGGAAATTCATAAACTACTTCAATTTTAAAGAAAGCTGGAATCCAAAGTTTATAATTTTACAAACAATTCCTTGCTACATTAATGTAAATTTCTGAACAGTGCAATAAGTTTACACATATGTTTCAGAACATAATGCATCCTTCCTCATATATCATGTATACAGGACCCAATCCAAAATGCTATCTTCACAGATAGTCAATGCAAGCACCTTCCCTTTCAAGCTGTGGGACAATTTCACAACTGAATTTAAAGTCAGTGCTGGAAAGAAGATGGCAGTACTCGTTTTTTGTCAATGTGGCTGTCCTCCCTGTCACTGGACTAAATGGTAGATCTTTAAACATGCTGTCACATCAAACAACAGAGATAGAAACATTAATTTGCCTTCTGCTATTTTGGACATGACAGCAACTTTTTTTTAATTAAGTTTCCATTCAAAATCAGGCTTCCAATGTGTGAGTTCAATGTTCTCTATTTGATTATTTTAATGGTCCCTTATACAAGCCAGACAAGGCTATTATTACTTTTATTTCTGTGTGTGAAAAGGCAAAGAATCACGAAATAGATGACCTTCCTAAAGCCTGTTGCCACTGGGCAGGAGTGCTCTGGACCATCATCACTGGCAACAATAGACAGTGCTGTAAAAATAGCATGTTCACATGCAGCATAGCAGACCAGCTGGCCATCTTAGGACAAGGGAAATTCAGCTCTTATGACCTCAGAAATAGTTGCCTGTGCCAGTTTAAATCTCCAACAGAGGAATTTAAATGAATGTTGATAACTGCCCAAATAGACTCTACCTTCAGTAACGAGATTAATTCTTACTGTTATTGCCACTTCTGTCTATAATAAAGATGGAAGGTCTTTTCAGTAACATATGGAAAACCATTATAGCCACAGTCTAAAAGTAATTGTTCGTAGGCACTGTGCTGTTGAATCCCTTCAGTTTGTTGCTTCATCACTTCACCCATGACCTGGAGGAATAATTTCTCCTTCGCCAACATAGCAGCAGCTTAGTTTCCATACCCATTAGGGTCTGGTGTCTCTTGCAATTATAGTTCTCAGCAAATCCAAAAGTCATAGAACATCTTAACGTCTATGAAATTCTGTGTCCACCATGACCATGTGGTACTGAATTCTCAATTTATGTTCGATTTACTAAATTGAATGATGCAACAGATTTGGCTTTTGAAAACAAATTTGGAAGATGGAACGTTCCAGTTGCCATGAAAAAGCCCAGAGAGAAAATCATCCTGTATTGGCAGAGAAAGACACGGACAGCATGATTAGAGAGAGCACAATATGCATAATCCAGCTTCAAACTTCCCAAAGACAATCATGATTACACATTCCACGAGTGGGAGCCAGCTGCAAAGTTTACAGCCCTTGCGAAGTAGAAACAGAGAAAAATCTGAATCTGTGGGGTCAATTCAAAGCCATAATTAGAAGCATTACATCTTTCTCTCTCCCTGCTCTCAAGATTTTACCAGGTGTCACTTAGACATGGAAGGGAATGGGGCTTAGCCATGACCATCACTTACGTGGCTGTTCCCCTACGCCCTGTACCCCTCCCCAGTCAGCTTGGAAGTGGCATTTTCAAGTGTAGATACTGGACAGAAATCTCAAAGTTTTGTAAAAATACTGTGGCTAAGAGGTTTCATTTAGTGCTCCCTACTTGTGGAAAAGCAGGCAGAAAGCAGCAGCAAGTCCACTTGACATGGGGGCAGTCAATACATGCACCCCTCTGAATGAGCATGGCAGTAGTGCCTTGCTCAGCTGAGCTAACCGGGAGTACCTAGAGAGGAGAGAAGAACCAAAGGTGGTCAAAGGCTACACCGACATAGCAAATGTCAGCTCTCCTAACCCTATTTCTCATGAATCAAATTTGTTTGCAAGTTTATAATTTAAAAATATGAACATAAGAACAACTCAAACTGCCTTAAAATGCTATGGATTGAATGAAACACAGCAAATCAAAGTAACTTATTTTTATTTTTAATAAAGGAAATCTCTGCTTAAAATCAAGACTGGACTATTTTTGCCTTTATTGTTTTTGAAAGACTTCCTCTAGTCCCAAACAGAAATAATTCAAGGAAGTCTTACATAAGAGATCTGATTAGGTGATCCCAACAATCCTCTCTGTCTTCAAAACCTATGAATCTGTTTTCAGACTGAGTCTCATAAAAAATACCTTGAGGATTCTTATCAAAGGAAAATTGGTTTGCATATTTCTAAGTCAAAGCACATACATGAAAAGAAAGCGTAAATACAAAACAAGAGAGAGATTTAAATTTAAAAAATCAGTATTAAAAGAGTGGAGACAAATTCACATTCTGAGAGGATAGATGTATGGCCCTCCAAATTTTTCCAATAATCCTCTGGTTATCCTTCCTTCAAACCAGGCTACCCCTCCCTTAAGCCAACATACCCCCACATGTGTACCTGTCCCTTGCAGTGAACTTTATGACAATGTTCACAAACAGTCTGACCTCCTGTGCAGGGCCTAAGAGGGTCCACTGTGACCTGTATGTCAGTATTCACACACCATCTGTTCTTTCACAGGAGGAATAAATTCTTGCTTTCCATATGAACTCTGAAATCTGATGAGAACCTGTAGTTACAGCAGCCTCTTGCACTGAGAGGTGTAAGGTCAGAGAGAGCGTGACCCGCACCCTTTTCCTGATACTGAAGCAATAGTTCAGTGCATCCACACCCTGCTGCTGTCTATGGAAGGGAAATACACTGCAAATGAGTATGAATGTTAGTCGTGCCTGCAAAAACATGAAACAGAAGAACCTTGTCCTTAATATGCCTACTTGAGGAAAGGATAAATGCTACTGTAAATCCAGTCCCAAAGATACTATTACAGTAAAAAGTCTAGGAGTTTTTCTTGACAGTAATTTCCTATACCTCTAATACAGATGCAAGGATACACACCTCCATTTTTTTTTATTTTCAAAAAATTCTTCCTGTCAGGCCATCTGACCTGCTTAGAACAGGAAAAAGAAGACTAAATAGAGCAAGATATTTTTAACATTCCTGAAGGAGCTTCTTCCAAATGTCATTTATTATAGAGCTACATGAAATCATCTCTCTGGACACCCACTCCAGAATCTAGGACGTAGTGAAGAACTTCAGCCACAGCCCACCCCAGAGAAATACTGGATTCCCTGTTCCAGCATAATGCATTCAATTCAAATTGGTTTGTTCTTCAGCCAAGGGACACAGCGACATAATTTACTATTTCCCTTTTGAATATCCAATGCAGAATAAATCTGATCTGCTGGGGAAGTGTTTTGACAGTCTAGCCTGAAAGCACATCATCTGTTTCCTGGAGCTTCCTTCCAGAGCTTCAGCAGCTAATTTTACACCACTGCACCCATGAGGTCTTAGGAAAAGGCAGGTGGAAGGGAATTAAATCGTTTATAAAAAGCAAACAACAGCAGCAAAAGGTTCTAGAAACCGAGAGAAGAGTTTATATCCATCACATTTTTGTTGCAAAGCACCTGCAATGTTTCACCTCAAAAGTAAGATTGTTAGCTTGCGAATATCATTCTAATAATTATTTTCTTACATAATATCACACTGTAATCCCTCACAGCACTTTTTGCATTTTGAACCAAATAATCTCCACTTGTTAGCGAGAGGAAATACAAACCAAATAATATTGCCTAGCAATAGCACGACTCATCTTTCTCTATAATCTCTGTTTCTTTCAGTTTTCTGCCTGCCCAGTATTTTACAGGCACTGCTACATGATGAGCTGCACACAAGAAAAAGCACCATTTGGATTCAGGTTGCCAACCTGTAGTGTTCCTCAACTCCTCCCTGCCAGCTGCACATAAATTACTTATATTGACATCACATCATAGCCTCTCATAATTGTTCAGTTGTAGAATGATTGTTCAGTTGTAGAATGCTCAGCACTCCGTGATGCTGCTTATCCAGCCCCAGGGAAATTTATATAAGTAGAACTTGGATGTGTGGTACCTTGTAGGGTCTGCAAGTATGCTTTTCATCTACGTGTAGTTTTCTCTACCCTGAATTTTAGGTGGTTTACAGAAAAGGAGCAATTCTCAACACAATCAAGTGGGCAGACACAGAGAGGAATAGTTGTGCAAAGAAAAACTCTTGTATGGGCAACAAAAACAGCTGTGATAGGACACACCAACAATGGCAGGTCAACTGTATTTCTGTTTATTCCATATGACTCAGCTGCCCATGTCTGACATTCACAGCACAGAGGTCTCATTTTGCTAAAATTTGACATGGAAGAAAGAACAAAAGCCAATATTTTATTCACAGTCACACTAAAATGGAGTTTTACTGCTTTTTTCTTCTGAGGTGAAGGGGAAGAAAGCCGAGAGAAATTATAGTACTTAACTAGCATGCAACTCTGGAGGAGGACACAGTACTCAAAGAATATCTTACTGTGAAGGAGGTATAAAATACTCATATGGACCTTTCTCACCCATCGATTTTTTTCAGCCTTTAATATTATGTCACTTCCATTGTAATTTATCCTTCATTTTTTCTGCCATTTTCTATTTTTTCTTCATTTTTTTTCTTTAATTCTCTAATCTTCCTTTATTTATCATATTTCAAAAGGGTTGAGAAACAGGCCCATTTGGACACATTTTAAAAAGTTTCTCACTTCTTAAGTTTTGAGTACATACATGTATTTGATGATAAGTAGAGGAACAAGGAAGCCTGATGACATTAGTCCACCTCCAAAATCACCTGAAGGTGCAATAAAAGTCAAAGAACTGAATTGTTCCCCTTTTCTCCTTTCAAATGCTCCTGCTTTCAGTTGTTTTTGCTTGTGGAAGGTACAAGCTTGTCCCACGGGACACTGGATCCCATGCAGCTCTGTCATTTCATAATCAGAACCAGAATGTGCACCCATAGATGGAAGGAAGAGGCTGTTTTCAACCAGGTTAGTGCACCCATTTTGAAGCCCTGCATAATCCATAATTCATATGCAGATGGTTTAAGCAGAGCTCCCATATGGCTGCTAGCAAATACCTTAAGTGGAGGGAAATCTGTTAAATTGGCCCTTTCTGTACATATATCACTGCTTGAACAAAGTAAACAATAATGATAAAAGAACTTTTTAGCCATCATCTCTTAATCTAAATTTACCCAGAACATTTCCCGGATTCTTTTTTTTATTATTATTATTGTTCTTTTTGTTGTTTTTTTAAGCTCTTAGCCAGTGTTGGGAAAGCTTGAAAACATGGACAAGGCCTAGTAAAACTTTGGGAGAAGATATGACAGGAAAAGTAAATTCAGTCTAGCCCAAAGTGACTATTTGTTAAATAAATAAAGTGCTTTATCATCCTGTAGTTGAGTAAGATTCTTTTTTTCCTTTTTTTGTGTAGTCATGAGGTTTTGCCAGTTTAAGCACAAACATAGTATGAAGATTTTTTAGTTCAATAGTTGTATAGTTTTCAAAGCTGCCTGACTCAAAAGTTAGTGAGTTCATCCTCAGCCCTGTGCTTAAATATTGATTGGTGTCTAGTGAAATCCAAAATCCTCAATTAGGTCCCAATGCCCTAACTGTAGAGCACATCAAAATTAATTAGTGTCAAAGATGGCAATTGAGACAAAAAGTGAGGCAAGAAACCGCCCAAGTTAGTCAAGAGGAACTGATGAAAAAGAAGAAATGCTGAACAAGATGATCACCTGTAATGGGGATTTACAGTCCTGAAACACCTCCAGCCAATAGGAAACTACACCTGCTCTCCATCACAGCTACAACTGATCCCACTATTGCTACAGCCCAAGAGAGATGAAGCTTTCCTCCTTCTACCACGAAGGGTTAACAGTGAAAATATGTTTAAAACATTTATGATACTTAATGGGAGAAGAAATATCAGACAGAACACCTTAAAACTATTTAGCCAAGATTAATTATAGTCATCAGGGACTGATGGAGTTTTATTGAGAAAGCTTCAACGATTTCAAATATCTTCAAAAGAGAACAAAGAGTACAAAGCCTCTAGGTGAGAAAAGGAATCCAGGAGGTAGCAATATAACTGGATTGAATAACATGAGGAACTATGGCCTGTCAGGATCTGTGCATCATTTAGGTCATGAAACAATTTGTAAGCAGATATACAACAGTGATATCTCAAGTCTTGAACTAAAAAGGCCGTCAGGAAACCTCAAAGTAATATAACCATACACATGAGACCATTTCCAATTGTTATATTTTCACTTGCTCAGGTAGGAGTCCAGCTGTGGACCACTTGGTTCTCAAAACACCAGGAGGTACCACAACCCAGAGGTGTGCGATGAGATGAGAAATATTGGCACAAACTTCCCAAGAAGAAACAAAGAAATGTTAACCTAAATTCTTCTGCTGACAAACAGGATACATCCCTAAGAAAATTATAACATGTGCGCCTTCTGTACCCACACAAAAACCCTGGGTTTTGTGATATCTTACTTGAGCCCACTAATATTCTCCTAAAGAGATTGGGGAAATAATTATGAGACAGACACAAAACTGATTGGGAATAAAAAAAGCCACTACTACTAAAAATGTGAACCAGGCCAAGAGAGGCTGGTCAGTTGAAGCCCTAACACCCCCTTACCAAAGAACCTGGACTAATTCACCAGAAGCAGCTGTCCTGTCCTAGACTGTACTGTGCTGGTGCAAAACAGCATCTGCCATGTATTTGTAGAGATCTTTATCTATGTGATATCTCCAAGCTGAATGGAAAGGTTGTGAGGTTCTATGTTTGGGCATTTGTGAGGTCAAAAGAGAAGCATTCCAAATCCTACCCAAATTCTCTATGCTGACTCTTTGGTCTTTAGCTCCTCCTGTCTCAGGGGCTGAATCATCCAGCTTGGTTAGGGTTTCTCCTAGGTGGTTTTGTTGATTTTTGGGTTTTGTTGGGTTTTTTTTTAAGTCTCTCTAAATATTTATTGGATTCAGCACTATACCAGATGCACTTTTAAATATCTGAGGCATTGTTTGTAATCAAATCAAAGCTTTGTTTTAAGAACAGATACTCAGGTGATGATCCTGAAACAGCTTCTGCAACAACTGAGGGTGAATCAGTTGTAGGTAGATTATCCTGCAATCAGATAGTCCTTTTTACTTTATTTCAAAGAACTGCAGAAGTCTTACATACTTATCTCCAAATTAGAACTTTAAATCATGCTTTGCTGGTCCATATGCTCAAAGTTATGTAAGTATGAAACAAAACAGAAAAGAAAAAAAAAGATTTTGTACACTGCATTCTATTTAAGCTCTATATATCTTAAGTAAACCTACTGACTTAATTGCTATGCATTACTATATATATATCATTATGGCAACTTATGAGTTATGGATACAACATTGGTATCTATCAGCTGTCAGAGCTTCTGCAGATCCTGCTAAAATCCAGGAGTGCCTTCAGTTCTGTCAGCTTTGCAAAAGGGAGAACACACATCTGGCGTTGTGCGCGTTGCATATACGAAGTTCATGGCCAAGCCCAGCATTTTTTAAACAGGAAATTCCTAGGGGCCAAATCTCAAAGCTGTTATTTAGCTCTATGTTGTGCCAAGAGTCTTTTCAATTCCAGCACAGTCCTATAAACCAAAACAAGAGTTGTCTCTCACGAAATTTAGGGTCCAGCTCAATGACATAAAATTACTTATTTTCCTTAAGTGAGGGCCACTCCAGGATTTGATCTCTACTGCGAAGACAAAGAGGTTTAGCCATTTGGGACTAATAGGAATCAAAGTTACAATCTTTTTCTTTCCCTATTTCACCCTAAGGTCCTAAGCCATCTGGTATGGCATAGCTTTGAGCACAAAGCAAAGCAGAGCAACGTACCAGAGGTACACACATCAAGAACTATATCTTGGGGCAAAATCTTTGAATCCTACTATACCACAGAGCTGACAATCAGCTTAAACAACTCAAACATACATTGCAAGCAACTCTGGTGTTGACCAGTGAGCTACGTCTTACACCTCCTCTAATAGAGTTGCCCTTTTTCTATAACAATTGTGCAGATTACTCACCAGTCTGGAGAGGTGAAAGTAGGGGCTTTCAAAATAGACTTTGATCTCCGAGCTGACAGACTTTTGAAGCACTTATAGTGCTCCTTGAGATATTACTTTAGCAACAATGACAGGCTGATAGCAGAACAAAATTTGTACTGAAGAGGCACAAAACATGAATGGTGGTTGTCTGAAAACAAATGTTTTCGCAGCAAATGTTTTACAAACTTCAAAACATAAGGGAGCCAATGCTACAACTGCATTAAAATCTAACCTCTTAACTACATAAAAGACAAATTCTGAATAAATCTTGGAGATTCTTCTTGTCTCCAGAAAAAAGAAATATAATAAAATGAGAAATACTCATTCATTGTTTTATTTATTATGTTTAGAAAACAGGAGACAGTGCCATTCCTCATGTAAGTACTTACACAGAAGCTCCTAGACACTAAAATTACAGAGCTAATCTCTCTTCTAATATACATTTTATACAACCCCTGCAGATACATCGACCTGCATGGGGCATAGTAGGGCAAAGACATGAGCAGGCACCTTAAATCCAAAATTACCTGTAAACAAAGTAATATTCAAATATTGTTCATAGAGACTATAAAAAATTATTTTAAAAATACTATTACTGATTAGAGAATTAGTGATTTTCAGTCCTTCTGCCTTCCAAGGTTGATGTTATGTAGAATTTAGAGAGCATTTATTGTTACACAAGCATGAGTAGGTTTGCGTTTAGCCATTAACCTCTCCAATTTGCCTCCAGCAAAGTGTTAGGAAACTGACTACTAGCAATTGCATTCAAAGCAGCAAGCTTTATCAGTACTCAATTCACACACCTGGAATTGAGTAGGAACTCAATTGGAGTGACTCCCAGGTTAAACATGCTGAGAACAGGGTGGCAGTATGAGTAACTTAACCTCCTCTACACTCCATGTCACCAGCAAAAAAAAAAAAGGGGGAATTTCAGTAACAATTACACACAGAGGGAAATGTTGTCACTCTGAGCTTTGAAATGACGCAATGACCACTGGGGTCTGTCACGGCTACGTGCACATGCTCACACAGCCCTTATCAGCTACTTCCATTTGCAGGTAGCAGGAGGCCAAATTCCCTCAGGTGTGAAGACAACACAGAAACTGGGCTGGCAGAAAAGAAGACCCTGACATCCATCACTCAGGAAAGAGATAAAAGCAAGAACACCTATGCAGCTTTTGTTTCTCTGCAGTCCGTCTACACTGAATAGCGCAAAGGCTTTGCGCTCCAATTTCAGGGTCTTTCTTCTCTAAGTCTCTTCTGCTCCACCCCTCCTTTATTCTACTCCATTCCTATCACCATTGTGGCTCTGAGTAAAAGGCAAACAACTCCTATTCTTCTTGTTTTCTTGTCCTGCATTCCTCTAGTACAGTATATTCACCTTCTCAATTCTTGATGGAGCTCTGATTTATTGGAGCAGCAGCAAGCTCTTTACTGCTTGCATTAATACAGAAAAAAATACAAGCTCTTTACTGCTTGTATTAAACAGAAAAAGATAAGGACTCCACTTCTGATCACAAAGTTCAAAGAATCCATTTTTGTCTCTAATCTTCAAATTTTATGCATCAGGCTCCATGATACTAATTTAATTGTACTTCAATGCAGTTATTTTTCTTACATCTTTCAAAATCCCTTTCAAATATCCCCATACAAAAAAATCAGTACTAAAATCAGTTCCCTCTGAAGGATTCGTTACAGTAACTTTGATTAGACTTTAGGCACTAACTTCATTTTAATGCCCATTTAAATTAGAGCACTTTTAAACTTTATACTGAAAATACCTTCCAACTCAGAGGAGTTCGAATAGATGTGTAGCCTGTCACATAGCCATAGCCTAAGAGACTGTAGCAAAGTTCACTAGATTCCCAACAGGAAAGGCTTCTTGCAGCGGAACAGAAGTATACAAAGACTCATAAAACCATCAAGTCTAGATTTTTGCTATCAGGTCCTTTAAACTGTGCTACATCATCACCTTTGCTGGGGAATTGTATGTTTTTCCTTATCTATTACGTTGTAGCTGATGGTCCCATAAAATCATAGTGAAATTTCTTTGGGGAAGAACTTTTTTGAAGTGTAGTGAAAGATTTAAAACACAGCTTTAAATGCAGCTTTTGGACTTTTTGGCACATGTTAAGGGAGATGCTTGGAAGCTTGAAGCAAGATTGCATATTGTTACCAGTCAGATTAGAAATAGCAAAGACATTTTCATAACGTTTTTGTGGAAAGAATAAGAGCACATCAGACTTAGGAGCTTCCAGTATACACATATTGTAGCAAAGTATTTTGTTAGTTTGCAGCATCAGATTAGATTTGTAGCAACAGAGACACCTAATTCATCTCAGTCTGAATTGAAACAACCTTCTGCCTATTCAAGGAATTAATAGTCCAGTGAATCTACATAGAAGAGCAAAAATCCAATAGACCCTGATAATCAAAAGAGATTTGACCTAAAAGCTGGCAGTCTTAGCCCCAAACATGTCTACAAGAAAACATGAACCAGATCCCTGAAAATGTAATGCTGCTCAAAGAATGTACCCTGCCTAACCGCAGTAAAAGAAGGGATTTAGTCTCCTGTGCTCTGGAGAAAGACCAGAGAACCCAAAACACACATCAAATGATGACTTACTGTGGGGAGGTTTCTCTTTTGTGACCCCATAGATGACAAGTGAAATCCCCAAAGCATGGCACTACTAACCAAGCATACTTTTCTCTTTTTTTCTTCTTTTATAAGCACCAGCAGGAGACATCTTTGCATTGGACGTGATAGGAAGTTGAGGTTCAAAGTCAGACCACTCAGGAACAGATGTCTCCTAGTGGAAAGCTATGCATGAGGATTGAGATTCTCAAAAGGAGCCAAATAATCGTTGGGTGCCCTTCCATGATAAACTGTAACACTGTAATCATCATTAGTAAAGCTACAAACCCGGAGTCCTAATTGTACAAACTCGAGTTAAAGCTGCCTTTGTTCCAGGATCCTTAAGTCTGAACTCCACCATTACAAAAGGCCTCATGAAACTCTGAAGAGTGTAATTTCTCAGGTGGAAAGCACCCCGCTGACACGTTCCAGTCTGATAGGTAATGGTAACAAGCCGTCCTTTCTTCTAAAAATGTTTCTTCAAACACAGCCTGCCCCTAAGTTCCTAAATTAATTTTAACCACGGTAAAATATGATTTTAACTGCTATTCTGTTTTGGAGATCCTGGGCTCTCCAAAAAGCAGTGCACAGTGATGAAATTTCTGATTAAGAATTATTCAGTAAATGACCTAATTCATAGCAAGGTTGTTTCTAGACTGTCAAATCCATCCCCTATTCAAAGTGTGGATACAACATTTTGGAGTAAGACTTTATAAATACAAGTTGAATTCCTATATTAAGTGCAAAACTGAAATCAACATTGACCACAGATCTGAGATCAGCCCTCAGAAACACAACAGCTGCAGACTGTGGTTTTCATCATGTCCTCTAGAGTATTTTTGCAGATGCTTCTTTGCAACAAACTGGAAAATTTGATTTTTTGTTAATTGTACTTTCAATTTTAGAGAATGTTATGGAGGCAAAGTAATTTCTTACTATAATTTAACAATAACAAAATAGCAATTCAAAGACTGGCAGTTCCTGCATGTCAAACATTAGTAATTACTTGGAAAAGTCGTACTAGCCAGAAATGCAGATCTTCGGTGTTTTTCCTTTGCACAACTTAATTAGTGCAACAGACACTTAAATCTGTCCTCAAGCTGACAATGCCTCAAGCATTTCCTTCAGAGAGGGCAGTGCGAGTTCAGCTGTGTCAGGCCACGCCAGCTGTCTGGCACACCAGTCTGGGCACAGAGCAAAATAAAGGGAAAACACAGTGACCCCCACCCTTCACCAACAGGGAGCCAGAGCTGCACACGGGTCAGGATAACCTGGCAGCTTCTGCCACTGAATGGGGTGGAAAGCGGGCAGAAAGGCAGAAAAACAAGCTACCCCACTGAAGAGGGCTGCACAACACCTGGCCAAACGCCTTTTCTCTGGGCAGGTTGATACTGTGACTGTGCACTCTGCATCAGTGCCAACTAGCTTTAAACTTGCTATCAAAAACCCCCTATACCATTAATGGGAGAAGCAACTTTTCTTTTGTTCCCCCAGGTAGACACAGAACCCTCCTGGAGCAAGGAAACATCAAAAGCAGCAGAGTAGATGCTCTACAGTCCTTTGTTATATGGAAGGCTGGTCAGAAATCAGAATTTGCTTCATAAGCAGAGAAACAAAAGACATCCCAAGTGATAGGCTAGAGTTTGAAAGTTTCTAGAAAGATCTGAATAAAATTAACTTATAGCCATAAAAACAGATTACACTGCTAAATGCATGTATTGTGCATTAAAATGGTAAGGCATTTAAAATATTCTCTAGCTTTTTAAGGTCTAAATTAAGACATCCCAAAGGATGGAAAGGAATACATTTTCCCCAGTGGAAAAAAAAATATATATTTTGGGGGATCTTTATGTTCCTATGAAACATAGGAACAACCTTTGTGTTCCTATGAAACACAGGAAATCCAACAAAATCGAAATTCTGGGGAAAAAAAGGAGGAATACTTGAAAATAATAATTTTATATTACTAGCTCCAATGATCCATTAGAATTATAGATGATTATGGAGCTCCAGATGAGGGTCCTCTGTACAGATCACTGTACAACAAAAAAAAGTGCTGGTCCTGAAAATACACTCAAAAGTTTGCATGATTCTTTTCAAAATTCTCTGACAATCTCACACCTTACACACACAACGATTTGATTGCTTCCATCGTAACCAGTTCTGAAGTCAGAGCTCTCTCCATTACCTTAGACTGATCTTGGCCAAACAAGATGAGTCTGTGGCACAACAGCGAGTGTTTCCTTCACCCCTTTCACCGAGGCTTTTCGGAGACAAGCAGCATGAACGTGCCAAACATTCTGCTGTTTGCGGCAATAGAACTGTTCTGTCCTTCTGCTGTACTTTGGCACAAGTTGTTCTTCAGCTCCTGCAGCTGTAACAGGAATTAATTTTCTGCAGTTCTGTGTTAATTTGATCAGAGGCTTTAGTGCACCCATTCACAGTACTTAAAACACAGAGTCTCAGCTAACAGCTAAGGGCTCTGAAGGACAAGGCAAGAACCAAGCGTTACATACAGAAAGCCTCGCTTGTCTTTAGCATCTGAACTAATCTGTTACTGGATTTGTTTCATTTTTTTGTTTTCAGTTGCTGTATGCCTTTGGAAAACCAAGGCTCTCCAAGTCATTCAGCAGTGTTACGTCAACCAACACATCAGGGCAACATGATGTCAACATCACCACACTCCTGGAGCACAGCCAGCACTGGACAAAGCATCCAGAAAGTAAAGGGGACCACTTTCCTCCTCGGAAGGTTTCATTTTGATACCCTTTAAGGATGCTGATAGCTAAGAGATCGCTGCAGAAACAAAGAAGTTCATCATCAATTTCAAGCTTATAAAACAGATGGACCCAAGTCCTATAGATTAAATAGTGACTCAAACTTGTACAAAATTAAGGAGACAGATTCTATTACACATTTTAATTTTCTCATTATTAATCAAAGGGCCTAGCCAAATTTTCAGCAGGCAGAGAAGAAATAATTCCAGTGTCATCTATTACTTCCCATTTCGGTCTGAAACTGTCTTACTGATTCCACTGAAATCGTATCTGTGCAAGATCCGGACCAGCAGAGAATCAGGTGCTGGCATTTTACTTTGGGACATTTTGGATCGAAGAGTGAACGGTAGAGCTCGAATCCAAGAGTTCTGTTTGGATCTGCACTGGTTTCATGTCTCTTTGGTTACTTTTTAAAGCTGTAAGAAAGGACTCTAACATGTAACATAAGCAAACTAGTCTCAAGACAGACTAATTCTCTCACTCTTGCCCTTTGCTTATAACAGTTTTAACTCATCTCTAAATTCCAGTCATCTGTTTCTAATTCAAGTACATTTCAATTTCCTCAGTTGAAATGAGGAGCAGCAGCACTAGTGCTCACCAGAGGCCCTCACCAAGGGCAAATAGGAGTCAGGAAAAACCCTGGTGCTCTGCAAAGCAAGTTGGCCTGGCACTTCTCAGCCTGGGCTTTCAGTAACACCACTTGGATCTAGCAGATTAGTAAGCACAGAGCAAGTAGCTCATGTAGGTGCTGTTGCTAGTGAATACAATTTTAGTATTTAATGTGAGTGTTCAGCACTTCAGAAGAAAGATTTACCAGATTTCCTCTCTTTTTTGTGTTACTACTTGCTAGAGAAATAATTCCCATTGATAGACAGATGCCGTCTCCATCAGCTGTTATCCTGCTTTGATGAATCTTTCCTAGTAGAATATGACATTGAATCCTGTAGGATGTTATACCTAAATGTCTGTGTATGAAATCCATCCAGAGAGATGAGCACCAACATAGGAGGTTATGGGACTGATGGGGGGAGGATAGATTTGTAGCACAGCTGTGTGGCTACCAATCTATACTGTTGCTCAATAGCTCATATTCCACAAGTCTCTTTTTTTTTTTTCAGCATGATAAGAGAAAATGCAATGACCTCCGAAGGGATCGTGTGAGTTATTTTCTCCTTAGTGGGGGGAAAACCATAAATGTCTGTATTTCTATTGTTTATTTGCAAGATGAAGCTGTTCCTAACAGTATTTCCCATTTCATGAGTGTGTTACTTACAATAGGCTTTTGAATTTTCCTCAAGAATTAGTTCACAAGTAGAAAATATGATGCAGGTAAGGGAAAACTAATGTTTCTCAGACTTACTCTACTGACTATAGAGCTGAGAAAAGGATGTCCCACGCGTGAGCCTGGCATGGGCTTTCCTGATAGGATATGTGACAACAAGAACAAAAAGTACAATGATGTACTCATCACAACGGGAAACTTTGACTATGGAGAGAAGGAAAACTACTAATCTACTCCAAATAATATTCTTTATTGTAGCAATTACATTATTACTTATTATTTTGCATTCACATGAAAATTAAGAAGAAATAATTAACTGCATTGGCACTTTTCTGAGTTGGGGTCCCCTAAGATTTTTTTAATGAAAGCGTTTAATCAAAACAGTTAATAATAGAAATAACATCTGCAGCAAAAAAGGGCAGAAAGGCAGACTTTTTGTATATTTTGACAGTTCTGTGATTTCCAGATAACCTGTGTGAACTGGGCATAAATTTGTCAATGAAAATTTGAATTTATAAAAGCAGCTAAATTTTACTGGCTTGCAGATTTCTAACAAGAAATCTTCAACAAAATGAGCCAAGTCCAGCACCCACAGTTATTAATATCACATACTTTATCTAGCCAGTTTCTCAATCAACTGCAAACAGCTAAATCTAGAGGATTATTCTTAACCATATTTCTCACAGAGGTACTAAAATCCTAAATTGAAGTCCTACAATTTTTTTTGGTAGATTAGCACAACCTCTACAGCACATACCTAAAATCAACTTCACACAAAATCAGAACCATGTGCAAAACCCTCCAAGTCCTGAATGAAGAGGGGTACTCTCAGCTTCTCTGAGTAGTAGCAGATGTGAAGCCCTGGCAGCACAGCCTCCAGTCAAAAGATTAAAAGGGGTCTTAACTCACATTTGCTAGCAGATTGAAGTGAATGGGGCTACAGAAACACCTCCAGTTGACTGCTACCTCCCATCTGCCCCCCACTAGAACTTTCCCACTGGCAGCAGGCACAGCTGAGTAGGATACATACACACTAAATCACTCTCTGGTCCTGGCATAGTTACGTGGAAAGAAAGTGGTGGGTACACCATTAGAGTGGCTCGTTGGACACTCTGTATGCAGTTACCAGCATTCAAGTAATCTTCCCATTCAGAAAGGGTTGGAGAGATCCTACGGCTGGCCTGAGCTCCCACTACAGAAAAGCTCTACAGAACAAAGCACACCTTTTCCAAGGGCTGGACAATGCCCATACACTTGGATTTGTAAGAGTACAGGTAATATTGCCATCTAGTGACTCCTGTCATAGCAATATTGGCAAGATTTTTATTGGGCTATACAAGTACCCGCAGCAACTATACGGTTTTCACCAATCCGAAGGTCCACAGCATGTAAGTCTGCAACCTTTTTCATATCATAGCCTGTTATAACAAGAAATCATTTTGGGTCTGTCTTTGACTTCTAGAAAAGCAGTTACAGCCTTGCTTCAGCCTGTGCATGATCAAGCTTGATGACCCTCAGAAGTCTACAGCTCAACAGATTTATTCCATAAATTCAGTGATTTTCCTGGCACTAGGCTGTTATATTGTATCACCTACTTGGACTTCAACAACAAAAAAAATGAATTATGGAATTTTTGTTAAATTCAACTTGCAAGGTGCAAATAAATTGAAAGAATATTCTTGTAGCATGCAAGCAAAAATATTCTGCAGCTGTGCTACATCTCCAGCACATTAACCAAACTTTGATAGAGACACACTGAAACCATTCTTCTCAGAATGACAGTCTTCGTCTAACTCCTTCCAGATACAGCAAGTGAGGACTGTGACCATCTTAATGTAATTGTGATGGAGCTGTGATCCAGTCTGAAGCATTTAGTAATCAGCAACTTTTTCTATACTCTCTAAAAGACACTTTCTGTTTCCAGGGAGTTTGCTGCAGATCTGACGGAGATGGCACCTCAACACATTTGGGTTGTTTAGTGTGGTTTTCCTCCATTCATTCTTTTTAAACTGGAAGAATGGTAGCAGCTTCCCTTCAACAGGCCCATACGGGAGGCTTCAGGGTAGGGGGGAGAAGGGGGTGGAGGAGGGAGGAGAACAATATCAGGAAATAATTTAGTAGGCAGTCATGACCACCAGATACAGGGACAGGTAAAGTGCTACAAACAGAAGTATGAAGAGTGGCTGTGAAAGACGTGGTTGGGCTTGATTACAAAGAAGTCAGGAGAGAGCAGAAACAGAGGTGAACAAAATTTGAGAGAGCTTTAACAAAGAAAAACTAGCAATATAGGGAAGACATTAAAGAGAAAGAATGTGCACTCTCGGACAACAAGAGGAAAAATGCAGCCCTGAGTAGCCAGGAGACAAGCAAGGCAATATTCCAAGTTAAAACAGGGTCAGACCAGACAAACACCTTTGACTCTTTTGGAATTTGCTAATGTCCTACTATGATGATGCTGCTTCATTCTGTGTCCCTCACACTGACAGCCAGCACTCACAGGTCTGTTTCATGGATTAGACAATAGTGCATGCACTGAAGACACAGCTTGTACTAGGTATGACTTTAACATAAAACAGCCTGGAACAGCTCCCGTGCTTTGCTTTCATACCATTCTCGCACTTGAATTACTTTAGGAACAGCAGCTGCAAAACTCAGAAAATTGAGAAACCCTGACAACGCCTCCGTTGCAGTTGGACTAGCTAAAACAACTCAGTGCCTTGGGAAATTGGTCTGGCCCTTTGTGTCACCCCGTGTTGCCACTGGCCTCCAGCTCCATTAGCTTTTCTCATGCATTCCAAGATTTACTCTGTTATTCTCTGTGAAGTTTGTTCCGCAGTTTGTGAGCACACCAGTGCTCTCGCTCATATGCACACAAGCCTGGGAAGGTCAGAACTCCCAGATGTTTTGTAAAAAACATAGAACCCATGACTTGCATGAGATCTGTGTCTTACTCAGAGAGAAGGATATATATCCTGCATATGGAAAGCATCACATTTAACTCACTTGAAACATGAATCACATTTCCAGCTCATCCCAGCTATATAATGGCTGCTATCAGACTGTTAACATCCAGCTTTAAAACAAAATTTAAAAATAAAAGAGTTTATCACTACAAAGTACAATTCCCCATAGATGAAACCTTGAAGGCATGACCAATGAAGAATGTACCATTTCAGAACAGAAAAGGACTGAACAATGCAGAACACTCATCTAACACTTGTATCATACTTATATAGCAGTGTGCCTAGATCCCACTTATGGGCTGCCACCCATATTGATGTTTATATAGTGCAGAGTCAAACAAAGAATTGCTGCCTTAGAAGACTTACAGCTTAATTCTCCTACCAATCCTCAGGTCAATTCAGCCATAGCAAGTTACAATGACACATTCTGAAAGCAGAAATGGACTTCTTTAAAGATATGAGAATATTTTAAAATGCACTGAACCCAACCTCAGGGAGAGTTAAGAATGCCTTATGAATGCTGTAACTTAGCTGGAAGTTTTGTAGTAGTTTTTCATTCCCTACCCTTTTCCAGCTACACCTTAGGAGCACAGTCATCACCTCCTGTTGCATGTTAGGTATAATGTCAGTTCAAAGGGAATGCTTACATATCTGATTATGCCATCTTTTGCAGTGTTTTCTTTAATAAAGACCTAGTAGCACAAGAGGTCTGTCTGCACACAAGCAAAGCTTTAGGCTTACTTGCAAGACAAAATTTTCTTAGTTAGAATTCGAATTTTAGCGCTTGTTTCAGCAATGAAGCCCGAAGCCCTATAAGAAGGTGTTTTTAGCTCCTTTTTTTTGTTGAATACAGAGCATAGTCTGGACAAAGAAATACACCAGTTCCTTATATGGAATTAATAATCACATTTGTGGCCCAAAAAATCCACCTATTCTGAGGAAGTCTGACACATTAACCTTTTGCAAGAGTGGTTTCCTATCCATGGATTGCTTGCCCACATTGACTTCTAAATAGGCAACACAGAAACAACTGTCTAGGACAACAACAGTTTGCAGAAACAGCACACACCATAACAGCTCTTAGTAATATTTTGGTTTGGGTTTTCTTCTCTTCCTTGGTGAAGATTTAGATGGAAGCTATATGGAGACATGTGGAAACAGCCCTGAAAGAGAACAGCAAACTGGACAAAGACAAAGATAAAATCTCGGGAACAAACCACAGCTGATAGAAAAGCAAAGGAAGGAGAAAATGAAGTAAAGGAGCTCAGATTAGATAAGATTCAGTCAGATCCACACAAAAGCCTGCAGCAGTTGACTTGCTGCAGGACACTATTTTAAAACAACAAAAATTTGTTTGGGCTGGCCCCACAGGGCCTGGCAAAGTGTCCTTTATAGGCACGCAGTGACACTTCCTGAGCCACTGAGGGTGTGACCCAGACCACCTTTCCTGCTCCCCCACCTAAGTACTGGGGCCTCACTGGGCAGATCATAGGGAGTTGTTCAGTTGCAGCTGCAGTTTCTTCCTTCTACTACAACACAGCATACACAGATGGTCCAGGAGCCCACAGGCAGAGCAAAAGGGTATGAACCTGAGCTGTAGGAAATATTGCAGCAGAGAAGCAGAGGAAATGCGGGGTTTGAAGCTGACTTTGTCCACCTAAGACCAGCAAAAAGCACACAGGGTGACACACAACATCTTCAGCACGTGTGAGTCTTATCCCTCCAGGTGCCCTGTCCACGCCACAGGTCTGCTGTTATCCTTGCAGCCACCCTGGGACTTGATTTTGTGGGAAAAAAGAAGTTGGGCATGAGCACAGGGCACGAGTGAAGTGGAGCACACAGGAGAGGTGAGAAGTCATTCAGGTAAGCTCAAACACAGGACAGTGGAGGACAAGGAAGAAAGAAGACAAGGCAGTCTTAAAGATAGCTACTGAGAGATGGTCAGAGGCAGATGCTACAAGACTTTAAATGCCATTTCTGTCTGGAGGCTATGAAGAGCTGGTACTTCCTTTAATATGAGGGAGATGGCACAGTCATATCTGCAAGAAATCAGGCTACAAAATTTGTTCTCTATATATAATTAAGCTAAGTTTAGCTAAACATCAGGTATAGTGCAAGAAGGATCTCTAACACTGTTAGAGGAACTCTAGAATTTCCCTCTTGATTATGAGGGAACTCTGATGAGGTATTTGGGTTTCTGAGTAGCTGTAGCAGACATGCAAACTAGAAGTCATACATCAGAATGACTAGGTAAGAAACTTCAGCTTTCAAATATACTTGTAAATGTTAAAATTAATTAGGATACAGAAATAAGTAATATTTTACTGGAAACAGAAAAACAATGGTCCCAACACTGTAGAAAAATAGCAAGGCCTCCATTAGAACAACTCCAAGTTTAAAATGCAGTCTTGTAAACACATGTGCAGAATTAATTTGGGGGGAAGGGCTTTTACAGTGGTGCTAGGAACAGCACATCACACTAAAGAACAGAAAAAACCATGTACTGGGTAATGGGAAAAGTTCTTTTCTTGTTAGATCTGTGACTCGACAGGATAGTCTAAAATAAGCGTGCTGAAACACTGCTAAACAAGTGAGGCAAAACCCTCTAAAAATTCATGCCTAAGAGATGACATTTGCAAGTCTTCCACTTGTGAATGTGAGCGCAAAAGAAAGATTTTAACTAAGCCAGAAAAAGCTGGCTTGCTATCCCCGCCCCTTCTGCTCAGTGACCAAGATAAGAGGTCAGGAAACACAGATGCCCATGCATGCATCTTGCAGGGACCCACATACCAGATCCACAGCCCTAATCAACACGCTTTCTGCTTCAGCCTTTTTTTTTTTCTCTTTACAGTTCCCGTAAGTTTGGTAAGTCTTGTTTGGTGTTTGTTGAGGTTTGGGGTTTTTTTTTTAAAAAAAAGCTCTAAGTAAGCTGTGCATGTTTTATAGTCAATACATCCATAAACCAAACACACCAAGTGCTAGAACAGTTTGCTAAGAGTCATCCAGGCGAGCCCTAATTAAAAAGAAAAGAAACCCTTGCAAACAGCATGTCTCCAAGAGGTGAAAGGTCCTCGTGCTGCTCGGTGAGGAAACACCAGGGCCACCTTTAAACTTTAGAGTTTTATTAGTGCCTTTGTCAGCAGCGTGTATCTGTGTGTTGTGTTTTAATCGAGGCTCTGAATTTGTCTGTGACAGACTCAAAACAGGAAATTAACACCCTGCGGTGTGGCGGCAAAGCCTCAGAGGAAGCAGCAGTGGGGTACATGAGGCCGAGGATGAACAAAGCCCCATAAACATAACGTCACCCATAAAAGTCACACTTTAAGGCACAGGAAGGATACTAAACAACACTTGGCTGCACTACATGCTTGCAGTAAAAAGAAAGCCTCAGGTTGAGAGGCAGAACATTTACAAGACGCTTATTTTTTCGAAATTTTTGCTATGGCTTTTATTTTGAGCAGAGCAGTCCGGAGTCAGGCATAGGAAATACCCAACGAGCTCACAAATGTTACGTTTCCACTCGACGCGTGGCTCAGGGCTAAGATATTGCTTTTTATCTATCTCCCTGTTTATTTGGGTTGTTTCCTCTTCGTAAGGGGTTCAACTTTTCTACAGGCAGCTGGATGGATTTCCACTGTTACCATGGCATTGCTGACCTTTAACATAGGGCTGTTAACATGACCTTTGCTTCTTTCCATTCCTACAAGGATGTTTCAGTGTAAATAATGTGGAAGCCAAACAGCACCGGGAGATACCTCCTCTGGGAGATGGGAATGCAGCTAGCTCATCTAGGAGAGGAACAGGGCAAGAGCTGCAAGCTGATGGCTGACAGCAACGTAAAACTGAAGTACTGTCTCAAACAGAACTCTTCTGCCCCTGAGAGATGCCTGGCAACCACTTTTACAATACTTAACACTACCTGTGGACTGCCCTATCTTGAAAGCAAAACATAGGGCAGACCATACGCAGTTGCAGGGGCCCAAAGGCAGACTCTGCAGGGCAGAACAGTCATGTTGTGGAGTAATAGAGCCTTGGAATGAAGAAATATTGGCAATATTGCCTAAGATGCTATTGTAACTCCCAGGATTTTTAAAGACTGAAAGGCTTACACAAACAGAGGGGAAGTTCATTTTTTAAGAAAAACATGCATTTTACAGAATTTCAATTAAAACAACACCAGAAACCACCTAATTAACTATTAAAAAAATAAAAAGAGGAAAACCCTCTGTTGTAGCCTTTTATCTAATATATTCTTTGCCTCAGGCAACTCTTAATATAGTTATATAAATTCTATTAACTTAAATGAAAGGAAAATCCCAAGTTTCATGGGGCAGTAGAAATTGCTGCTGCAAATTAGACCAGCCTGCAGTCTACTGTACTGAGGGGAACTTGAAAAGATTTCTGCCAGACTCCTCAGGCATGAAGGGATATTTTGAACATTGTAACAGTGGCTAGAAGCTTCAAGAAAAGGTGTGCATTATTGGGAAAAAGTTTTGTTCACAGTGGGAGTTTCCTCTAATCCTGCACAGATTTAGAATTAATTTTTCAAGAGAGACTAAATAACACCCAAAATTCCACTAAAATTTGATAGGATTTATGTGCCTAACATCCTAAGTCCAAAGCTTTTATGTTGGGCTTATGCAGTAGAGCATGAGAAGGAGATATTTCATATATAACTCCAACAGTTCAGATTATGCTCTAGTAATCGAAACCACCTGTGGATCTCCACAGTCAAAAACTTGTGCAGGGAGGGTTTTTTTCCCCTTTTCTGATTTTTAAAGCAGGATTTCCAGTACCTTTAGGATTGGAGCAGACTCGGAAAAGCACAACTCCTGCGCGAGTGTCAGAGCAGCCCCAGAGCTGTCCTGGTGTTCAGGCTGGGGGCAGTCCCTGTGAGCAGCTGCAGCCCTGTGCTCATGCAGAAAGCCAGCTAAGCAGATACAGCACCAGCTGCAGATTCCCCTGTGCCTGGGGAATCCCCAGCCAGGAAATTCAGTCGACCTCACGTTTTTTGAGCTGTTGGAGCGATACACGGGTGCTGGATCAGCTTTGGGTACGGCGTCCCAGAATTTCCACCCAGTACTAACACGGAATATTCTACAGAGCTAGAATAACTTCACTGACTGTGTACAGATTGCCTAGAAGTGACTTAAGATGATAAAAAAAAGATAAAATCAAAATATACTAATATAAATCAGTAGCATTTTAAGGGGGTACTTCTTGCAGATTCCTACTGAATTTCTTTTCTAACGGACAGGATTAAAACACTAAGAAGTTCACTTGAAAAGTCATCTGAATGCTGGCAGCTTGAACACGTGGCTTCTCACATACAAGTTTCAGACAAAACTCTGCTCTGTCGGACACATGCAAAAAATCTGTGAGAGAGAGAAAAGTACCGAGATAAATGTAAAAGCCTTCCGCTGGCAAACAGGAAGCTAGAGCAGCACCAGAAGTTATGCTGCGCTCTGAGGATCCATTCAAATCAGATGCTGCTGAAGAGATTCAACCCAAATGAGGATGCTGTGAAGACAAGTTTAAATACAAGTCTCAGATTCAAGTGGAACCTAAAATTAGTACAGAATGTTTTGTCTCTTTGCTCTATATTGCTGTCCTATGTAATGAGATCATATTGTTGTTAGAGCCAAATGCTCTCTTTCACTGCTGTTGCTACGAGAGGCTGACAGAAGCTGCCAAGACCTCTCGTGAGGCATTTTAAATGAAAATCTATGTAAATTTTTTAGCTGGTTTTTTATCACCATACAATGTCTTACAGAGTTAAGGTTCTGATATGGCAATTATTTACCTTGCAGAACCAGTTAGGCTATGCCTGATTTCACAACATATAGCTGATAAGTGGGGACAGATAATGCTAGAAATATTTTGTTGAGTAGAACACCTGAGATGGGAATTGGTTGCTATGGGCTTTTGAGGCACTTATATAAAAATTGAGGTTGGAATAAACCCAAAGGCCTCATTTGTCTCTCATTTTTACAAGTGACAATCCAAATGAACCCCCAAATGCCGAATTAGCAGTCCTGGAGTAAAATCTAGTGTGACAGGAGGCCAATTAGGCCACCTTAAAAAGCTAATTTTTTCACAGGAGTAGGAACTTCAGAAAAAGCCATTTTCAGCAAAATAAGTTGGTTGTAATAATGTGTTCTTTCAAAACCGAGTATCATCCATCCTAGGAGAAATATGCTGAAAATATGTTCCCAGAACAGACAAAAAAAAATGCTTGTTGAGAATATATTGAGAAAATGAATTTTTAACCAGCTGGCACTTCTCAGTAGGCAGCTCTACAGTCAAATCTCAGGAAGTCCTATTTCTTAGGTATGCACAGAGACCAAAGTGCAGATATATCCCCTCTGAACTGTGACACAATCCTCACCAGCACATGGAACTCTCCTGTTCCTTTAGTTTCTCAGTCTGATGTTTCTACAACCAAGATGCTCAGATGATCCAGAGTTACATCAGGATCTGGTGGTGCTGCCCAAGCTGCATCTGCCATTCTTCTCCAGGAAGGAGGCAGGATTCAAGGTAACTAGGTAGAGACCATGGGAGGAAGCCTAAGTGGGATCAAGGGTGTAATGAAAAAGAACAGGATGATTTTGGGGTCAGATTATTGTTGCTGGTCATAACAGACAAAGTGATCCTGCTCCTGGTTTTTTGAGCTCTTTCTCTGTTCACTCAGTATTAAGTTCAGAGAGCAGACAGATATATATACCCAGAAGATTAACTGTGGAAATCTCAAGACAACTGTCCTTCTTCAGAAGAAAGTTGTAGCAACGCAAAGGGCAATCCCCAGGCTTCATCTCAGCTTTACACTTCTTTTACTGATACATGACAAAAGCGAGAGAGAATAGGAGAAGACAGAAAGAGAACATTAAACAAATCAAGGCCAGATAGATTAAAAGATATTTAGTACTTTTTCACAGAATTTGCAACTTTTTCTTAAAATTGTTTCATTCCTTAGGTACATTTAGGTTAATCTGAGGAACAAGGCTGATGTACACAAGTCATTTAGAAGACAGGAGAGGGGTAAGAGTTGAAATTTATCACCCAAGATCAGAGATGATCACTACGACAGCTGCAACTAGAACTCAGGTTTGCCATATCTTGGTTTTGCATTTGCATTTCTAGGGCACACTGTGCCCAAATAAGCCTTTTTGACTATACATTTACTATCACAATAGACGTCTTCCATCTCCAAGAATATGATTACCCTACAACATAAAGATAAATAAAGATCACATTTGCTGAAATCAGAGGGACATCCATTGGTAGCAATTGTTAGGAGAAGCAGGTTTAGTACTGTTTTTGGGTGTGTGTAACAGAAAATCTTCTAAAGTTTACACCTGAGCATTTTTTTTAAATCTGTTAGAGATAAAAGTTAGTTGGACTAATTTAGAGCAAAAGAGGATGGGTGGGATGTGTTCTAGAATGCCTACTGAAATAGAGTCAGACCTGAATTCAACAGCTCATGAGCAACTTAAGCAGTCATACCTGTGTAGCATGAGGCTTCATAAGATTTTATACGAATTTACTCCGAGATCTAGAGAAGACAGCTAAGGAAACACTGCTCCTGAATGGATTACATAACACTTTATAAACCTTTTTCTTAACTAGCACATTTGCCAAATAGCACCTCATTGTACTTCTTCGACCTTACAATAAAAATACAAAGAACCTGTCTGGCCACCACCAGCATTTACATGAGGGGAACTTCCAACTTTTTCTATATAATCATCCTGTAAGAGGTTTAAACCACAAACTTTTACTGCAATATAAAAAAAGGGACTGTGCAGGACTTCGCAAAAACATTTCTGTAAAGTATGAATAGCTGCCTTGGGGAAACTCCCCCATAATAATAGAAATAGCTGTTATTGCCCACGCTGAGTGATGGCTCAGAGGGAATCTTTACAAATATTCTTGTAAATTATTCCATTTGAATGCAGTAGCTTTCAGGAAGACATCTCAATAAGCAGAGAAAACTCAGAAAATGGGCTGATAAAACGCAGAAGCATTTCCCAGTACAAACATTAACAGCAAGGACTGCCTTCCACCAAAACAGGAGTTTCTGCCCAAGGGGTTACCAGCATTCTACCCTCTGCTCTGTGATATCAAATTGCCCCCTTCCCTAGGATTTGTTATGGAAGCAAGACCATTTGGACTACACTCTAATTAGCAAAATATAAGCCCAGACCTTAAGGATATCTAAAAAATTTAGATCTAAGATAAAGGATGGGGTGGGGGGAGAAATATAGACACCGACATGAACATGGATTCTGACATCAACACATGGCATTCCTTAACTGTCATCAGAGCAGAGACAGCAACAGAAACCTGGTACTCCCTGAAGGCATTAGCTGTAGTATCTTCTCTTGTACCCTTGTGCCCAGGGTCTTCAGCTATAATGTATTTCCTTTTCCAATTAGCTGCTCCAAAATAAGAGTCCCAAATGACTGACAGCCAACCCATCTTTATGATATGCCTCCAAAGAACCAAGTGTGAGAATGACCACTTAAAAGTGAGGAATATTTAAACTTGCTGTTATTTATGCATATAGAAGCTTACAGTTATTATCAAACTTTCTTCAGTGTTTCCTGGACTCACTTTTTCAACTTTCTAGAAATGTGACAAAGGTTATCAACACCAACAAAGGAAGCAGCATAAGAAAATCTGAAACAGCAGAGATTATGAAACAATTTTTTAAAAAAAATTCTGAGAGAGCCATTTACAATAAAACTTAATCCTGAACTAGAACTGTGTGTAATTAAATCTCTTAAGAGTAGAAGCTTTACACTTTTCAGGAATCCTCATGCAATATGGACTGCTTGGGGAAGAGAAATCCATCCAATCTGTTTCGACATTTCAGTTGCTGTTCACTGATGTATCTGGTTAAATCTTGTACAGCAGAAAAAAACCCTAATAAACGAACAATATTCTGTTGCATGGATATCACAAAAAAGTTCAAGGACTTGTCACAAACTCTCCACTTTTTTTTAATCTAGATGTTTTCCAAAGAAACAGCTTTTAAAGTCATTAGTAGTGTGCTGGGTGCCCAACCTGAGGTTAAGGATTCACGGAGTTCAGCATTTCATTATGTTAAAAAAATAAACCAAGCAGCTTGACTGTGACTCTCAGGATACATGATACAGACTGTAAAGTATAAATCTAAAATTTTCAAATTGTTTTGGGGGCAAAAAAAAAGTTAGACTTAGATTAACAACTTGGAACCATAAACTCTTAAAAGTAATCATGATTTAAGTATATGTATATTTATGTATATAAACATACTTGAACGTATCTCAGTCCATTCAACCAGCAACCAAAAGCAGGAAACTGGGATGGCAAAATACCAGTTTTTGTTCCTTGATTTTCTTCCTCTTTCTAGTTTTACTTAGATTGGAAGATCAGAAAATATATTTAGGGCAGTGGAGAACATAGTCCTACCTGTAATTATATCCAGACACTTCTCTGTATAATGAATTGAAAACAAATTTCTGATTTTGCAAGACTAACAAGGCTGAAGCTTTTCCATGCTGTGTGTTCAACTAAGCCAAATTTGGAGGGGGAAGAAAGGGAAGAAGTTGTTCAGTTAACATCTTAGCTGTTCCTAAGAGCGACAAGTGTAAAAAATAAATTTGTTTTCCAAAGCTCAAATTATTTTCTTTGTGCATCTCCAACATTTCTAGACTTTTGAGTAGGAGCATTACATTTTACAAAATCCTTTGCATTAAGAATGGGCCTTCCTTGTTCCTGAATACCTGGATTACCTCCAGTCTGCCACACTAAGCTTTTGCAAATGAAAAATAAAATAGTCTCCACTTGTACCTAAAGACATTTTAGCAGTTAACATTTCCTAGTCCCTCTTCATTCAGCAAGCGAAGATGTCTTGTCATTTCAAGCCATGTATACTATTCAAACAAGAAAATTTTAACATGCTCCACACATTCACAACTTCTGCCTTCAACAGCCACAGAAGAATGAATCTGAATTCATTCCAGCCTGAGAAGAAGCAGATTAATCTGGATTTTTTTTTTTTTCATTTCTTAAGTTAATACCTCTTTCTATTTTCTTCACTTGGAAAGCTGATGGCAGGGACACAGTGTCTGTTCCTGGTAACCCAGTGAATTCCTGAAGGGCTCCAATATGTCTAAAAAACATTCCTTTAAACTCAAAACAAGGGATTGCTTGAGGGAAGAAAGGGGAACATAACCAAAATATAAGGTTTTGGTCCAGAGAAATGGAATCCTGGGCACCCACTTTTTCCCTTGCTTCCATCTCCATCAATACTGGTGGATTTCACTTGCAAGGTTTGGATTTCATTCCACACTTGTACTTGTCTACACCGAACAATGACCTGCCACAACTACTTTTTAGCCCACGCTGGCTCCAAAGTCCTGCTGGTGAGCCATTCAAATTGCTGCAGTAAAAGGATGTGAGCATTACACAAATAACAGCTAAAAAATGCAGGGAAGTCTCTATCCACTACAGGTCTGGTGTGCAGAACAGAGATGGCCCTCCGCTTTCAGTTCATGTCGATAGCAGAGATCGGTGGCTGCACAGCAACAGCAAACACACAACAGCCCTGTAGGGAAATCCTCCAACAGCCTGCCTCCAGAACAGGGGCTGAATATTGTGTGTAAAATAATGATCATTTTAGTTTTAAGAACTAGCTCACAATGGGTTTGGATGCATATCATTCATCCTTTGTGGATTCTCTCATTTACTAGGCACTGAATGCTTCCATTAGCAAACTTGATTGCCCCTAATTTTAGTCAATTGTTTTGCAGCAAGTTTATACATATGACTTCTGAATACATACAATCTCCCATTTTCCATGCCTGAAAGTCAATGGGAATTAAACAAGAAGGAGAAACAAAGAAACCATTTGGGCTGATGCCCAGCAAAAACTAAGAGATTTACCCAGCAAATCTAAAATATCTGACAATGCCAAGCTTATTTTTCAGCAAGCTATTCAGTGGGGAGGTCAAGATTTCAACTGATGGCAAATCTCCTACATCATTATATAAGTTGCTTTTAAATGGATTTTTTAATTACAATTTTGCACTCAGTATTTTAATACAAATTCTTTCAACTCATTTTTTTCATACTGAAGTTCACCAAACCAAATGAATAGAAAGCCAGAGATGGTAAAAACCAGTCTAGGTGTAAACCAGTGTGATGAATGTACCATGCATTATTTTAAATATTTTATATTCTATTAACAAATAGTTCCTACGGGGCAGTTTATATATGACCCAACAGACCTTTGATGAGCCCAGTGACCTGGCCTGATTCTACTTTTAACTACTTGAAAAATTACACAGTAAATTTTTGGGTTTGCTTTTGTTTGGTTAGGTTTTTTAAGATAATTTCTGGTTTGTTGCATTATTTCTTAGATACTACAATTAAGAGTTTATGAAAATTCATTTTACTGTATCATAGCAGGACAATAAATTATATGCCTTAAATATTCAATAGAAATAAAAAAGCCAAAACTACATCCTTTTATTCAAGCAAAACTACAACTTGAGGCCAGTCAATTTTGCTCAGCAAAGAGCTTGAGGCTGGCCTACAAGTTTTAAGGGTGAAAGACTACCATATTCACAGTGGTACTCAAAAGTCCCACCACTTCTCTGCTGCTGGTTGAATGGAGAAAGCTGCTACAGAGACGTGCTATGCAAAAGGAACAAAAACACAGTTCTGTTTACACGCTAAGCTCGTCAGAAAAGAGTGGAAAAACAGGAAGCACATTCAGAAGCTGGTGCCGATTTGGTGGTTTCCGTGTGCGGTTTCACACCCGTGAGGTCACGGGCCGAGGTGGAAACGCCGCGTGCTCACACCGTGCTGCTCACGGCACGGCCACCCCTGGGCGGCTCTGCTCACTCTGGCAGGGTCAACGGCAGTGCCTGAGTGCCCCCACCACAACAGCCATGGAAACCAGACCTCGGCCAGCTGGTGGCAACCCTGTGATACGAATGATAGAATGTAGGAAAGATAAAAGCTTCATATAAATGTTCACACTCAGACAGAAATGGAAAGTGGTGGAAATTAAAATAAATATATAAACTCATTGACTCAAGGAGAAACTAGAAGCATGTTTTATGCTCTACCTTAGCAGTGAAACTGTAGTTCACCCAATACTACTGCCAAAGATTCCTTTTTCAAAAAATAATTACCAGATGTGATCGAAAATTAACAGTTCCTCTAGAGTTTTAAATCTTAAAAAGAAAGAAGAAAATTGGACAGGGAGAGGGGAGCTTCGGGGTGCCTGCTCCCCTCAACTTATCCACTTCTCAAATGACAGTGCTGAAATTCTGACCTGCCTGGGGTACAATCTTGCTTTCATGTATTTGTTTTTACAGTGAATAGCACAACAAAATGTTACGCACATGGGGATTTCTAGAAGTGGGTGATAATAGATTCAGCACATGTAATTAAAACAAGCATATAATTAAGACAAATATATTCCATTAAGCAAATCAATTTTTCCATTAGCTTCAGTAGAAATAGGTCTATTAGATGTAAACAAATTAAAGATGACACCAGGGTACGTGGGCTCAGTTTTGACTTCCTGTTCCCATTTCACATCAGCTGAGCTGTTGAGACATCCTCATTTTGTCTAAGACAGATCGTGCAGACTCATTGCAGCTGAGTGCTTACCAGTTGCAAAGCCTCTACCAATAGGCTTAGCTATTGTCCATGCAAAGATGGATGACAACAGCAGGGGGCCATACCCAAAGATCTGCTTGGACAGGGACTGGGGACCATGAAGATAACAATTCTTTTAGCTATCTAAAAGATAGCACAGTTTAGAAAGGGGATAAAACAGTTGACATTTTTATGCAGTCAGCACAGTACGTAACCACATTCTGAAGAAGCAAAACTCTTACTCCAAAGAAAAAAATGTTACCAGTCACACTCATACATCTTCCTTTTTCATGGCAGAGTGGGATAAATCCACTGAATCCAAAGACATTATCCCTAAAATTAAGGATTCAAAAGCCCTTTTCAAAGCCCTGTATGTTTCTTCATATCTTTCCAGTTAATATTTTAGATGAGCAGTTTGGGTATTGTTAGTCCTCCAGCACATAATGAAGTTTCCTGTCAAATCTTGAGAACTATTTTCCTCAGATTAAGCCTTCGGCAACTTTCTCTACTATCTCCATGAGCAGAGAAAATACAAGACCATTCCGATACACCAATAATCATGATGCAAGAACACACAAGAAAAGAGTACAGCCAAGGGAGAGGGCAAATTTGCGGAGCCAACTGGCTTTTTCAGAGAGAAACAATACCCAAGTGCGAGACTAAGCAGCAGGGGGAAAAACAGACTGCACAGTTTGAAGAAAACCAGCTACCTTTAATATTTCCTTCTTGAGGAATGTCCAGCCTTCCTGGACTCCTTTGCCTTTCAGGACTGCCTCCCAAGGGGGTCTGTCAACCAGTCTCCCAAACAGACCAAAAGTCCATGGAGACAGTTCTGCTGATCCCTCTGCTTACTTTTCCAAGAATTGTCATTGCTACGACCAAGTCAGCCTCCAGCCATCACATCACCCCCAAGTCCTTCTCTGCTCACAAACAGGTCCAGCAGGGCACATTCCCTGGCTGGCTCACTCACCAGCTGTGTCAGGCAGTTATCTTCCAGATACTTCAAGAACCTCCTACACTGTTTCGTCTCTACTGTATTGTATTTCTAGCAGACTTCTGGTAAGTTGAAGTGCCCCATGAGAACAAGGGCTAGTGATATAGATTATATAGATGAAAACTAGAAACAGCAGTATGTTTTTTACTTGCAGTTAGGTACACCAGAAGGACATCTATTTGCCTACACGTTAAGCCAGTCATTATAAGAAATTACTGAAGGTCTTCACCTTCATCTTCTAAATAGTTGCTGAAGCCTAGACCTTCCATCCATTGTTTAGAACATCTATAGAACCTTTTTATGCATCTTACCTATAAATTTATACTGTAGAAGTATCTCAGCATCATTTTCTACTCAAATCCATACATGGAGACCAAACTAGCTCCCTGATCCAGCCAAAGGAACTATTTTGGAACAGTGTGGGTTAAAACCCAGGCACATATTTATCCTGTGACACAGACGTCTACAGAAAAGCTTTAGCATCCTTACCTAAGCCTGATTGACATTTTTATTACCCAAATCACTAGGAAGAATTATATTTTCCAGTGTACTGCTTCTGCTGGATCTGGAGTTTTAGGCAACCCACCAATTACCCATCAGGAAATGAAAAAGAAGGAGCATAGGTTATTTATGAATGTTAGGAATCCTGTCACGAGTACAAGCAGTGATTTTATGGATATCAAGGGACCACAAACCACCACAGAATATTCAAACATAACCACATAACCCAACATATGTAACCCCTACATTAGTCAGACGCTGCAGTAAAGTATTCTGTTCCAAAATGGTTCTCTTAGTGCAAGTACAACTCAAAATACTTTTAAAAAGAGTAAAGTAACCTAGCAGTTAAACACCTTATTGACTAATTTTGCTTCTAATTATTCCAGAGCAGAGCATTCTAACTAAAATATTACCTTAGTAGGTTAAGAATAAGCAAATTGTGTTCAAATATAACACTGTCATTACAGAGATGCATCAAGAAGGCCCTGGAAGAGCTGAAAGACAACCTCTGGAATTCTCTCTAAGTCCCTTATTTTAAATTTAGGTCAGTAATATAAAGTGCCAACTTGCAAGATTTGGAGAAAGGGTAGCATATATTCAGGCATTCAGTACATAGCAACACAAGAGAAATTAAATAGATTTCTGCAGCTTTAGTCTCAGTAAAAAAGTCTCAGCTAAGGATAGAAAACCCAGCTCAAAGGACTATAGCATACTTGAACACACATTAAATTTATACGAGTTTTCAAAGTTATCACTGTGACTAAGTCATTGCTTCATCTCAGTCTCAGTGCAAAGTCCTGAAGCACAACAATTATGCCCAGCCCATAGTTTTCCCCACCTTTCCTTTCAGCCTGCCAATAAGTGCCATATGTATTTTGCCACGTGCATTATCTTCTGCTCCTCGATATGTCACCTGCAATCAGCACATTCAGCTTCTATCTTTGGCTGTCTCAAGCCCTCTTTACAAATAATAATCCCTCCATGTCTTTCAAGGGTGGGAGGCAATACTAGCAGAATGACTTCTTACTCTCAAAGGCTCCTTTTTCCTTCCATCTACCCTAGTCTTTCTTGCAAAGTCCCTCTTCCTTTACCCCCTAAAGATCTCTATTCTTCAGTTCTCCTCTGCTAATAAAACAGTAAGGGACACCATGGCCAGGACACTCGCTCAGCGAGGAGAGTCTGAGAAACCCAAACTTGCTCAGTATGAAGAAGAGTTGGTTTTGAGAGGCTCATCAGTGCCTGTGGTGAGGTTGCTGAGGGTCTGGAACATGGTAGCGTACAGTGATGTGTGTTGGAATGATGAGACAATGGGCATAAAATGAAACAAGAGAAGTTCACACCAGATGTTAGGAGAAAATCTCCTTCCCGTGAAGAGAGTGAAGTAGGTTGGCCAAAGTGTCTGTGCAGTCATAGAGGTTTTTATAATTTGTCTGGATGAAGCCCTGAGCAACCTGGTCTGACTTCCCAGCCATCCCTCCTCTCCCAAGTCAAAAGGTACTGATCTGTGAAAACTGTACCTGTGCTTGCTTTACAAAACACAAGCAGTGCAACAAATTTCTAACCTCTTTAACCCCAGGCCCTCAGAAGCAGCATATTCATCAGTGGGAAAAATTAATTATATTTTAACAGGTATTAACGTCACTCACTGATGCAGTAGATGGAGTTTAGACTTGCTTCTTCATTCCAAATTTCCGACAGTTATCAAAAAGCAAAGCTGTCATCTGGTTAGACTTTGCAGGCCAATGTCTTGCAACAAAGTCTTTTCAGGTGCCAGAACCATGTCATCGAAGACAGGCCACGTCCCTAAATCTTATGCCAAGCCAGGTGCCCGCGATGATAAAACATTCTCCCAAAGGCAGCCTGACCTTGGCAGTCGCACAGGTGCAGTTATCAATCAAAGTTTATAAACACAAAGCCAGCCCAGCGCCTTCCACGCAGACAGACAGAACGGACACCCTGCTGTTTGGGCAGGCAGGTGCCGGTAGCTTCACCTCCTAGAACCCACTGCTGGGAAACATAGAGTTGGAATTCCCGGGTGACAGAGGAACTGGTGCACAAAAATAAGCGTCTGAAGTACTGGTTGCTAAAGGACTGGCAAGGTGACCGATTGTTTAGCTGGAGGAAGATCTAGAGAAGAGAGGCAGATCAGGTTGCAATTAGACTTTAAATGCTGTAGCTAGTAAGCCGTGTCATCCATTAGGCTTCTATCATCCATTAAGTATCTGAATTTCTCTTTTAGAAGAAGAAATTGGATTCCTGAATATTACTCAAAAAATTTTACAGAAACTTCAACATATGTTGTCTCTGTGGCCCAGGAAGAGGAAAAAAGTTCAAACCCCTAGCAGTTCTGTATTGACCTCATCTGTTTTAAGGCACATTTCCCATGGCCTAAAGTGGCCTGGGGGTTTCAAAAGTTTATATTTAAGGTGGGCAGTTAAGTAGAGCAAAGACACAAAGAATAAACTATCCCATCTATTTTTTTTTTGAGGCAGTTAACCAGGAGTAGTGATTTAGCAGTAGTATTTTCTTGCATACATGGAACATTTCCTGAAAGAAACAGGGACATTTCCTGGTAGACATTTAAACAAAAAAGCAACAATGAGCTCACACATTGTAAGACACCCAGGAATCTGCACAAAAAAGAAAGAGAAACTTTAGGAACACACAGTGCACAAAAACTTTTCAAGCCATGTTAACAAGACAAAACCATAGGCCATCAGGCTTCATTTGTCCTACCAATCCTAGGATTTCATGATTGAATATAAACCTCCTCCATGAAACTAGCAGAGCCATGGTAGATCATTGACACTAAAACCAAAACAGAGCATCTCAAGAATTTAGAGGCAGTAAAAGCATGTCCCTATAATTAATTGAAATAAAGAATAGGAGGAGTTTCAGTCCTCTGGTGGTTTTGGAAAGGAAGACTTATTTTGTGTCCATGGAAGGCTAAGACTACACAAATGGAGACATCATTAAGAAAGCCAGAGAACAACCAACATTTTTCTTTTGCCCTGTATCAAAAAGGGACACTTCAAGGAAAAAAAAAAAAAAAAAGTGAAGTTTGATAAAGAGTTCTGAAAACATTCAAGAGTGATTAACAGAAAAAATACAAATCTGCCTTTCGACACTGCCAAATCTGCTTTTGTTATTGGAAAACAGCCAAAGCAACAATTTTTTTATAATCCTGAAGTATATCTTTAAAGTATTTTCTATCCTTGGTCATGAGTTTTAACCATATTTTAAAGACACATCCACATTTTTCCCTGTCAGTTTAAATTATTCAAATGCAACCACAAAGTTACCTTAGTCTCCTGTTTTACTGATAGATTTCACGTGCCTCAGTCTTCCTAAGTGGGTTCCCCAGATTTGCAGGCAGAACTTTTCAAAGAATCAGGAACAGGAGCTAGCTGTCCTGGTTTCCTGTTCGGTCATTTAATGAAGGGTCCATCCTGTTGGTTTTGCACATGTACACCGTATAACTCCTTTGGGGACCCAGGGGAGAGGACATGTGCGTGTAGACACACAGACATCCAAATGAACCACTCTGTGTGATAATGCTGCCCATTTTTCTATAAGACTCTTCCCAAAAATGAACAACTGGAAGAAAATGTACATTAAAATGTGTTCACCCAAATATTCACATCCAAACACTATACATATTATCAGATTTTGCAGCCATTGGATTCAGGGACATTGGGAACACCAGGACTAAAATCATAGAATTAACAGAGCAAATCTTCAATCATATTCAAATGCTCCATTTAATACCTCACCTGTCTGTATAATGATCAAGTATACTAAAAAAAAAAATAATTTACAAACCAAAATCAGGACTTATATTGTTGTCTTATATTAAGCTTTCACTGCAGGTAGATCATCTCACTCTCACCACAACCAGACTTTGTCAAGATAATCTGTTCAGTACAATACTTGTAAAAGTTTGTGCATGCTTAAAAGCCAGAGAGGAACCTAGATGGTCCACCTATAGAGGTTAGTCACGCAATGAAATGTTTAAGTGCATCATTCCATACTAAAATCCTTAACAAATCTCCTTTTTTGCCTGCCTGTGGACTGAATTGTAAGAGGAGGTTAATCAAACGTCTCTAAATCACATGGGTGCTGTGGAAAGTTATTAAATTATAGCAAGTGCTTTGAGCACGTACTGTAAAGCTGCTATTCAAGTTCTATGCATTCAGCAGGTCTAGTTTTGCTTAGAAATTCTTGAACTCTCGAGGAACCTGATCTGAGTTTCGACGCCAAGAAAACTTGAAACCAGCTGAGATTTGTGTGGCCTCAGGTTTCATTGAGTATTTAGCATAACTGATAATGAGCCCTTCTCATACACATTCCATCTCCTACAGTCTCTGGTTTTACTTTCCAAGCTAAGCAGTATAAACATGTGGCACTGCTTTTGCAAGAGAAGTGTGCCCCTACCAAGTTACTCTAGATATCCTAGAGATTCATGTGTTTCTTGCATTGTAGGCCCAGCGAGTCCAGACATTTTTGATATAAAAACTGTAGCTTCATTAGGAGCATCCTGTTGTATGGCCTCTCTGTTAAGCAAAAAGCCCTACAGAAATATACACCTTGTTGTCTGAAAGAGTGATAAAAGTGAATTGAGTTCAGTTGTGCTACAAGTACAGGGCTTTTAATATCCTGATTTCATCTGTCTTCCATAAAGATCCCTTAAGAGCCTTGTGGAGTGTGGGAAAGCTTACAGAGCTCACAGAACTGAACCTAGCACCTGAGCCCCAAAGCCAGCAGCAGATTCTCATTGAGCCACTGCTTTAGACTTTGTCACTCAGCTGACCCCAAACTACATACCCACAGCATTACAGATGCATTTCTGGCTGCCCTGTTACAGTCAGGATGCACATTTTGTATCCTGTCTGCCCCCATCTAAATCTAGTTCTGTTTAGAGGAGACATTCTGTTGAGTGCTCAGAGTATCTCAGTAAACACAAAAGCACAGAATGGTACCTTGTACCTTACCCACAACCATCTAAAACTCCCACAGAGAATAAGCTAACACAAAGTGCAGCAATGCTCATATGTTAATTACTGAAAAGTTCAGTCAGTTACATCTCTCTCTAAATCATCCTTGTGCACCACAGCCCAGGGGAAAAAAAAAAGGTCAGAGGCAAAAAACATGCCTTTTTCTTTAGCAGTAATAACATTCAGCCCAATGCTAGAAACCTTGGCATATCAATATGCCAGTGAAGTCCAGAAAAAACAGTTAAGATCCCTTTTTCCATATCCATTAAATAATTTTGCATCTCTGCTTCTCAGGTTTGTCTCAGCAAGTCGCAGCCAGCATTTTATAAAACCTGTATATGAGTGGCTTAACATCCAAATAAAATCTGAATATCAGATCATGTATTTTTGAAAAAATGTCAAGTACAAATACATCACAAGATTTACTTCTATAAACCAAATAACTTTGCTAGAATTTTCCTACCAGTTATAAATATCCAAGGTATGAAGCAAAAAAAGATAGAATATTCTGCACCATAATTAAGAATAAGCAAACCTCCATTAAAAAAAAAATGTTTAATGAATCACACAGGTATCTTTGACACCTCCGTTTCTCTACAGGGTGCCCTCCCTCTAGCCATGCTTCCTTGACCAAGCCTTCTCCTGCTAGGAAAATCCACCTTCCAGAGAGCCATAAGACCTCAACCTCACAGGACACTCTAAATCAAACCCTCCATTCTTCCTACGAAGCCTAATTCCTGCCATCATTTTTGTAGCAAGCAGTCCTTTTTAAGGTCCGTTCTCCTTACAAGTCTGCATACAATAGCACCTTCCTGAAAACTTCACCACGTGATGATGATTTCTGCTCCTCCTTATACGACCTTCCCCCAAGTGTTTTTATTCCCTACAGCTGCACTCCTTCCTTCACCCTCCTGTCTGCTTTCTATCCTTGCTCTGCCTTGTGTGCTTTTTTTGAACCCCATCCAATCAGAAAAATTTTCTGTACACAGAATTTATGGTTTTTCCTTATTACTCTTCTCACCTCCAATGTTTTCAAACTTCCCTGAACACATTAAAAAGCTCAGTTGAAGAAGTTAACAGAAGCAACCCAATTTGTACTTCTTCTAGAACGAAGTTAATGTAAAATTGTTGTTTGCCATCTGCCATGAAACAGAAAACTCACCTGATCTGAATCAACTGAACTTAATGAGGAAATATTAAAAATTATTAACTAAAAAAAGCTGGGAGCTACCATAGCTCAGCTATGGCTTTGTAGTGCATTAGCCTTTCCCACAACACAGGCACGCACTCCAAAAGTTCCAAGGGAGTGATAAACATAAAGAAAAATTTTGGTTTTGAATTAGGGTCTTTTGCTTCTAGTCCTCTACTAAAATTAGGGGCCTAACTTGAGACATCTGGAAGTTGCTCAATTCTCCACTAAGTTCAATCATTCACCTCTGGCAAAATCACTACCCTTTTTAGTATGTCAGTTTGGGGTACCTGAAGCAGACACAAATAAAATGCATTGGTCACTTTAAAATCTTTATACTATAATGATCTGAGATGAGAAATGACTGGCTTGGGTCCTTAATCCCACAGCCTCTGCATAACTGAGCTCCCTAATAACCACACCAGTTGTAGTTGAGATGATTCATAGATTTTCCAATCATTAAGATAATTCAATCTGTTTGAGTAACACAACACTTCAAGTCTTACATGGTAGTTTATGCAGCACAATGGATCACAAACCACACGGTAATTTTACTATTTCTAGAACAAAAACTATTTAAGTGACTAAAATTGTCTTTAACCAGAATGTCCCTTGACAATGACTGAATCGCATCACAGGAGTTCCTGAAAGAGTATTTTTAAAAGTCATCTGACTCCAAATTATCATTTTTTCCTAATCTCAGATTTTAGTCTGCGAACATTGACACTGGGGAAGGACAAATACTTTAGGTTTATGCACTCCCCAGAGGGTAGACTCTCAGTAGGGCAGCTGTGTTGCAGCAAGCGGGCTGCTCTATGATGTATCACAGATTCCCTCCGCCCTATGCAAGCCCTGCCACAGCAAAATGTGGCCGAGCAAGAGAGGAAGAATGTAGAGCTTTCAGCAGAGGGAGGTATTGACACAGCGTACAACTCCAGGGGAGGGGATCTCAGACTGACTGTTTCAGTGCTTGGCTACAGTCAGAGGCGACAAATCTCTCCCTCCTCCAGCAGTTTGTTAGGGTTTTTTGTTTGCTTTTTGTTGTTGTTGCTGTTGGGGGGGGGGTGTGTATGATTTTTAAAAAGGAATAGCCCTTAAACATTTTTACTGAAGTTGTTTTTCTGTTTGCAGAAGCCGAGTTGCATTCTGATGTCGATGGAAAAGAAGAAAAAGCATAAATGCGAGCGTGGGGGGAAAGGAAATGGAGACATAAATTTAAAGAGAGATGCCTTTGGTCACCAAAAATAGCCACAACAGATAGTGTAACTAAAACCTGACTAGCGCCTACACTGTCAGTGCAGCGCACAGGGCAAAGTTACATAATATTTTCCACATTTATTTCAAGCAGGGCAGCCTGCCAGCTTGATAGATTTCTAGAAAGGGTGGGAGAGGGAGAGTGGTTTGATTCACAGACTGCTGTATTTACAGCTCACCCCACAGCAACTGCCTTCTCGTCTTTGGGCGTTTACCTTTAGAGTTTGCCAGAGAGCAGTGTGAGCATAACCCTGATATAGAAAGCAAGTCACCCTTCAAACTGTCTAAAGCACTACAGCTGCACAAGTTAGCTTTAGTTTCAGGGTTTTGAGGGTGCTAACATAGAGCGGCTTGCTGAAAGCTCAGTCACTGTCAAAGTCCAGAAATTAACAGTAGGAAAAGTACCTTGACAAAAAAAAAAAAAAAGAGAGGAAAACTTCAGCTTCTGATCCTTCCCAACCCAAACTCTGACAGCCTTCAAAAGTAGAGTCTTCAGAAGCAAAGTTTACCAAAAAACTGTAGAAACAGAAATTAATCTACGATCAATTAAGTTTAGAACTGGGCATAAATCTCTACAATGGACATGAATTTTCTCAGAAGACAAGGCTGCTCTTTTCAAATGCCTGGATGAAACCAACTACTTTGTGTCCTATGAGAAATGTACTACTGAAAGATATTCATCAAGAAAAGTCGTACAAATGACTTACATGAACAGTTCTGTGTTATGTGTGACAGGACAATCCATAAAACAAAGCATTGGCCTGCATATTTCCTGCATATATTCTATATTTTCTCTACATGTGGCAGGTTCTCCATTGGGACTTCTCAAATACCTCATTAAGATTTGACTGTTGCTGGCAAGCAATAACATTGCAGCTTCCCATCAAAGATAGAAAGTAAAAAATTACCAGAAAAATGACAAACAAAATAGTCTGTTTCTTACATCTAGTTTGCATGAAGAAAAAAAGGAGGTGAAAGACAAGGAAGAAATAGAACAGTGTTATCACCATAATAAACCCAGTGTGTTGTCCATAAAACAGACTACAGAAAACAGAGGTTAGGACTATCCTTCTCTCTGCCATCCATAATGTATATACAGAACCATAGATATGACTCTGTAGTTTTATTTGAATGGGATTAAATGGGAAAATGAACTGAGCCAATTCTCACCAAACTGAAAGGTACCAACAACATAAAAGTTGCTAATACATTTATGAAGAATATTAGTGCTGGTATCATTAAATCAAATTGTTTCTCCAGAGCAAATTGCTCTGACCATAACTTTAAACTAAAGAAAACAAGAAGACTCCAACTAAATGCCAACATGTTATAATTTTGACCTGCAAAGAAGAGATATTCCCAGACTAGCATGGAGATAAAACAAAAGCACAGTTCGTGAAACAATGCAATGATGTCAAGTGAGGTGTTATATTTCCTCTTACTAGTAACACTGTGTGCTTTTGAGAGTAATGCCTTCGAGCATGAAATCATCCTCCAAAACAAACTCTCCTTTTAATGTCGGTCTCATCAATAGTTTACAACTGGAGCTTGCTAGTTTTTGTAATAGTGACCTCCCCCAAATTTGTAGGGGGTAGTACATCTTTAAAGGTTAATTTTGTTACTTATGACTATGCTTAAAAGGAATCCCTACATTTCTTTTCTATCTTGGATGACATTTTATCATTTCCACGTTTTTTCCAGCCCAAATTGGCTGCACACAGGCAAATTGTATAAATTTACCCAGACAGAAATCAGTCTTCTCTTTTTCCCCCTGGAAAGGAGCCTAATTTGAAGAAATGAAAAAAAATATATTACTAAACTTACAGAATCAGTTGTGAGCTATGAAAAAAGAGACATCCTAGTAATTGGGAAAGGGTAACCTATTCACAAACCAATAAAACAGAATAAATCAACTCTAACACAATAAGCAATGAGATTATGTCACATCATCCAACTGTAACAGTTTTTTCCACAATGCTGTATTGCCATTCGTTGATTTTTCTGAATATTTAAAGATTAAATAAACAAGAATGGCAAGAAGGAAAAATAGAAGTGGAGCCAGAAGTTTGCTTGGGGGGGGGCGGGAACACAAAATCAGAAAAAAAAATGGAGAAATGGAAATTGAGATATTTGATCAGTGCTGAGTTGGGCTCTGAAAAACAAGAGTGACTAGGACAATAGGCTGGGACACGAAGATGCTGGTTCAGTTCCAGTATCAGCCATAAACACTACAGCAAGCTGTATGCTTTATTTAGACCTTGAACAAACTAGTGGTAAAGAAGACAAAAGGGGACAAAATCTTCTGTCTCAGGGAAGGCCTAGTTGTGACTAGGAGGCATGAAGTCCCTTGGATGTACGATCATCATGCTCTGAAATATGCCGGGAACATCCCTGTTTGGCTCCAGACTGTAGCTGAGGGACAAGCCGTGGTGTCTGACAGTTCCACACCGAAGTCAGGCACCTCTCCTGAGCACCGGGACTAACGCCCAGTGTGAAATTATTGCAGGTGGGAACATGCCCTGCAATTTCAATGCAACGTTCGGGGTCATCATTTTGGAGCTTCCCAAATACTCACAATAAGGTTTGCCAAAAGTCAGGTTTTGTACTTCTGCTGCAGAACCACACTAAATCATGGTTGTCTTTCTGGAGCTTTCTGTACCTAATATGTCTGCTCTGTATATACTCTGCGATGTACAAGTAAAGCCACGCACTCAAATGATTAGCTCAGTCATCCAGTAAAAGGAATTTAAAAGTAGAATATACACAGTATTATTTCTCCAAGGGAGAATAATTATCAGTCCACTTCCTAAGGCATTAGTAAATGTGTTGCACACTGTAAACGCACACTTCCTTTTGCTTTTGGCTATAACTAAACAAAACTATATAATATTTCATCCACCTTCTACTATTTCACTCCTTTGGAGTTCATACTCCATACTATTTGGAAAAGGAAATTCAAAATCTGTATCTAGACCAGAGGGCATAGGAGGGCACCACAGTTCTCAGGGGAGCACATGGCCTTTCACCGCATCCTGACAGCGTCCTCGGGCAGGAGCAGCCTGAGCACAGCTTTCCTCACCCATCACACGCCCCTACCTGGCCCTCCTCAGGAGGGAGGTGTAAGGAGAGCCCTGCTGATGTCACTAAACACGGGCAACCAGGACCAGCTGAGATGCAGCCACTGGGCTTCACCAGGACCCCTTTCCCTGGCACAGTCATAATGCTGGGACACTGGGCACAGGACTGGGTTTTGATTTGGCTGGATAATGTAATCTACATTTCCTACAATTATTTATCTAAGCCTTTCTATTTCAATTATTGAAATATTCTGTTAGCCCAAAAAGCAATTACAAGCTCTAATTACATTCTAAACTTGAGGAAACCACTTAAACTACTTAAAATTTCACAGTCTCTTTCTTTTAATTGAAAATTAACTTGGGATTTTTCCAGTGGTGTGGAAAAACTCTTTTGAAGGTAATCCTCTCTATTGAGGCTGTTTTTCTATTATATATTTACTTTAATTACAAGGTAATATTACTAGACTAAGGATTAGTTTTACATAGTGCTATAAATGTGTAGAGCAATTTACAAACTAGAAACCAGCGTAGCCTCAAAAAATACTTTATTGACACAATGCAGCAAAGTGGCGAGGGCTCTGTTTCCACTGAAACTGTCCTGCCATGGGAGTCCTCCTCGCCTTGAAGCTTAGTCACTAAAACACACTGCTAAGGGGTTAAATACTGCTATAGGACATAATTTCATCTTGATCTGCCATTAGCAAGTCTACAAAGTAATATCATAAGTTGTAACTCAGGAGGCAAGAGTTGGGGCAGCTTTGCATTAGACATGACCAAGATGTCAGTGGCTTTGTCATTCTATATTTAGCTGATGGCTGCTAGCATGACTCCACCAGCACCTAGAAGTATCAGAAGAAGATCTCTGAAGGACAGTCAACCGCAATATGAAACTCCTCAAAACTAGAATGCTTAATATCATTAGTGCACAACCACAATGAATTCACAAAGTAGTATCTGACCAAGATCATTTTAGAGCAGTGTTGTCCAGGAAGACAAGTGCTATTTATCAACACTGACACCATACAACTGTAATTTCCACCTGAATTCTGCCACAAGAAGAAAAAAAATGTCTTTTCTGAAACCATTGATGTTATGTGAAGACACATAACTGATAAACAAGTTACTCTTGCATCACTATCATAAACACAAACTGTATGCACTGTAAAACTGCAGAAACCTGCCTTTGACAAGGGGCCTCTCTGGTCTAAGCAAATGTGCTTTCACACCTACATCTGTGCTGAGGGTTAAGGGCTGAGGTGAGAATGTTGGTTCCTAGAGAAACCTGAAATTTATATGCCTCAGGACGCCGGAGTTTGCTGCAAGCTGATTGTCCTTACAAACAGTTCTACCACACTGTCACAGCAGCCCAGGACAGGGGTAATGACTGGCCTTCGTGTGGTTTCACTGTGTTACTGCATCAGCAGGAATTACAGAGCTCTTCGCTGCCCAGTGCCTCTTATGCACCGGCACTGGGCCTTTCTCCTTCTGGGCCTGAAGGAACAGATCTCCCCCAAAGGGTGTGCTGGCCCTGGCACCAGCTCACACAGGAGGCTGGACACCATATGGAAAAGGTCTCATGTCATATGTAGCTATTCAACACATTTAGAACATTTCAAAAAAAGGATCTAGCAACCACAAAATAGAAATCCACTCTCTCCTTAATCCGGCATAGTCTGGTCTCACTCTGACTTTAAATGTTACATGTTTACTTTAATTAGGGTGCTCTGTAGGGAATGGAATAATATGCCGAAAAAAGCCCAAAAAAGCAAAATGCGCTACAGAAAAAAACTGAAAATTCCATGGATATATGAGTAAGTTAAGATATAAGTCTCACTTCAGCTTTGTATCTACCAAGTATAACCCAGATACATTCATTTCTCCTGGCACAAGAGGAAGGTTTTCATGCATAGAAGTATATCATATTTTTTCACCTATCATCAATTTTCATTTTCTCTTTGGCAGTCGCAAAATTTCACCTGGGAAAAACACTTCAAAATCTAATTGTACGTACCCTTATGTACTTATGTATACTGTCCATCTCTCTATTAGTCTTTGAATACTATCTTTATTTTTCTATTGTTTGCATTCTGCAAACAATGTGTAGATCTAAATTCTTCTGGTAGATAAAGAAATGGAAAAGAAAACAAAGAACTTTCAATGAAAAGAAAAATTCTCAATTGATATCTTAATTATAGTAAGACCTACAGCAGGGTATTTGGGGTTTAAATCAGATCTCATTCACAGTCCAAAACAGGAGATTCTGCAAAAATGTGGCTAAATGCCTTTTGTGTCAGAAAAACCAAACATTTTTACTCCAGTGTGTCAGAAGACCAGAAAATTGCAGGGTTTTTTCACTCAGTTGTGTACTTACACAAGTGAAAATTAAAAGGTACATACAACCACACAGATTTAGGGAGTACAAATTAAAATATATTAGATTCTTCTATCACATACAGCTTGCAAATTCACTCAGCCTAACTAGGAAAAGAGCTCTGTAACAAACCAATGTAACCACTAAAACTGAAAGCAGATTGAAACCCACAACCTCCAGAGGAAGTTACAGCCAGCATTAGAAGACATCCGAAGAAAATAGTGAAGAGACAGGTAGGTCCCCTTCTCTGCAGCTACAGTCTAGGCTAATCCAACCTCATGCAGCTGGGGGCTTCTGACTGCACAGTTCACCAACAGATTCAGTGGGCAGCAATAATCATATGGCAGCAACCAGTCCCGGGTGCCACCCTGAAATAAATGAAAGTACAGATCCCATGCAGATCCTTATTCTTCTTCTTGTTCTGCAAAATTGAAATACAACTCTGTAGGCCACTTTTGTGGTTGTCCCATTTAGAGGTTGTCATATTCCTTGGGGACATAAAAGCACACCTGTATTTTTGTGAGGAAGAAAATAAAAAAGAAACCAACCAAGAAAAGAAAATAAAAACTGCCCACATACTTATAGTGAAAAAAAGAATTCAAAACCCAAGTGCAGGAGCAGGTAAGCAGGACAGTTCTGGTCAAAACTCTTATCTAAAATGAAGTTTTCACCACCTAAACACCCTAAACAACCTCAGCTACATTTCAGTGGCACGTGACCCTTTTCCAGACTGCTTCTTCTATAGAAAGCTGTCACAAAAGGCTTCCACTGGATTTACAGCTACATGTGCAAAATGAGCTCTGTGATCTTCTGCACTGGGGACACTGTGAAGAGACCACTACACCAGAGGCCCACATACCCTGAGGTTAAACTATAACATCACCTGTGTTAGAACTGTTCATTCCAATTTGTCAAAGATTTACATTTTATAGATGAAGAACCCAAAGCAAAACTGGACCTTTAGGTACCATCCTTCCATTTGTGAAAGTAAATGGGTCCCATTCCTAAACGTAAATACATTCCTAGGGTGATGCATTCAATCCAAAAAATATCTTGTTATAGGCAGTAAAATAGCACAGTAGGCACATCTATAGTTCCTGAGACAACACTGCTCACACCTCCTCTTTTTCCACCATGAATTATAGAAACATCCATTCTTCTTCTGGTCTCATGTAGTACAAATCACATTATCTACTTTCTGATCATGGAGGTGGTGATTTTCTAAGTTGTGCGGAGAAGCACCACTGAGCAGCACTTGTGACCACTTGTTATTATTGTGGGTGGTAGGGAGTGAGATCCTGCAGAAGGCACAGCTGCTGAATGCAAACAGAAAGAAAAGGATTAAATACAAAGCTGCTAGAGAATCATCAGTGCCTGCACCAGAATATCTGAGAAGCATTTCTTGGTTCAGTGGTAAGGAACCTCTGAACTTCTAAGGAAATGGTCACTCATTATGGAAGACCTGAACTAAAATACAACACTCCAGATTGGTATGCACTGAGTCCAAAGACGACAAGGAAGCCGCTACAGAGGCTTGCTGTGCAGCGTGCAGCAAGTGTGCCACAGAGATCAAACCTCAGGTGCTACTGGAACACGTTGCACTCCTCAGCCTCTAACCACCTGCTGCTATTGGCTGATTGTAGATATCAAATGGAAATATCACACCACAGCTCACCCAAAACTGCACCCAATGTTTCACAGCAACACACATTTATGACTTGCACTTTGCGTCATTTATATGCCCTAATAACAAGGGCCTGCAAATCTGCCCGCATTTGCAAAACCATCTTATCTAGAGGTGCATCTTTTCTTGGGGCTCTTTAAGAAAATTTTTATTTTGGTGTTGTTTTGGGGTTTTTTAAAGTTCTTGATTTCACAGTTATCCTAATGTTCTTTTGAGAGACATTTTGTTCATAAAATTCTGCTTCGCTTTGGCAATATTTGCTAAAATACTTGAAAAATAAAACATAAATCTGTAACTTCATTCCAAGTCTAGACAACTTGAGGCCTTGTGTTGCACAGGTTTTTCTGTACGTTTACTTCATAAAATTTTCCCTTTTTGCTCTCATTTGCTTTCCCAAGAGACATCAGTTCAAAACTGTGTTCCAACCGAGAGGAGCAGGAGTGCTTCTTTTCTGGGACAAATTGCACTTTACAACTGTAATTTACAAATTACAAATGTAATGTGTAAAGCCTGACTTCACAGAAAAAACTGAAACTACTGGATGCCAGCTACACACACCTGCTAAAAAGGGAACCTGTGCTTTGCTTTCTACATTGGTAGGATTTCTGTTCACTGTGGCAGGGACCGGGACCTGGATCTTGTTTGTCCCTACTGGCATGCAATATTAATTAAGAGGAAGTTGCCAGATGAATAAAGTGGCAGAGGGAGCATACAGAAATCACCTCCAAAAATAGTTTCAGGGCTACTTTTACGTAACATTTCATAGGGAGAATGTTTCTGAGAAGTGGAGTTATGTGCTGATACTGTGTCTACACAGCAGATATTCACAGTCACTTGGGAAGCTACTACTGAAAATTTTACATTTGCTATCAGAACTACTGAGATCCAGATTCCTATAAAAATCTGCCTATAATAACAGGAACTGATTACCTAAAATTCATTCCTAAATTCTTTTTGGTTCCCACACTTTCAGAGGAGATAAAGGCAGATACCTAATAGTGGGGAAGAGATTTAAACTGAATCAATTTTTCTCAAGTAGCTCAAGTATGTCATTCACTTGGTAACAAACTTTTGCACAGCGTCCTTCCATGTGCTCTGCACACATTAAATAAATAAGAATCATGCAGTATTAGAATTTTTTTCCGTTCTAAAAGATAAAATATCAAAGCTATAGAGAACCAATTATTATCATGGATTCAATTATTGATAAACTTTATTTCCAATGAAAAGCAATATAGATTTGAAAATACTAAATATTTCTCTTATAACAGCTTTACATATAAAACAGTATTTTGAGTATGATCGATTCACTGAAATATTTTGTATGTTTCGCATTTCATATTAGCAATTACGTCAATTGTCAATCAATCTTCCTTTTTGCTGGAAAAAATATACTATCTTTCCTACTCCTTCCGTTTTGTAAGAAAACAGCCTTATTTCTAAGGCCTGGATGTTCCTCCAGGCCCCGGAATTCAATAAAGCAGATGGACTCGGAAATATGGCTGCTGACAAAGGCCGTGCTAAGTTTGCTATGTTAGAAAGACACTGTTGTGAGCAGTGTGCAGGCTGAGCATTCAAAGGTGTAAAATATGGCACCATATCACTGGGTGACAGAGGCAGGATGTAAGCACCTTTCTGGATGTAAGCTATTTCCAGTATTAGCAGGAATTGCGGACAGTGAACTTGCTGGCTGGTGGAGCACCAGTCAGGCTTTTGCATGTTTTGTCTCAGAGCACCAGGACATCCCAGGCCACCAACATATTTTGAAAAGTTTTGAATGACCAGTTGCCAGAGTCATGACTCAGCTTTGTCCTGACATTGCTCCCCATTTCTCTGCAGGAGCTGTGCAAGACTCAGGAGTGGGGGCAGAGTTTTGGCTTTGCAGCAGTTCAGAGAAAGCCAGTTATGTGGTGACACACTCAGTCACTCCCAAACTTGGAAAAGCCTTTCCCTTCCTCTCTTTGTGCAAGAATGGAAAACCAAGCAGGTTCCTTGCACCTGTTTAGTGACCTTCACTGGACTGAGCAGGTCCAGTAGAGAGAAACAAAGATGATTGAGGGACCGGGGCATCTCTCTGATGAGGAAAGGCTGAGGGAGCTGAGCCTGTTCAGCCTCGAGGAGATGCAACTGAGAGGGTAGCTCATCAGTGTCTGTCAGAGGATGGAGCTGGGCTCTGCTCAGTGGTGCCGGGAAATAGGACAAGACGCAGTGGGCAGAAACTGATGCACAGGAAGTTGCACCTGAACACAAGGAAAAATTTCTTTACTGTGCAATGACCAAGTACTGGAACAGATTGTCCAGAGGGGTTGTGGAGTCTCCCTCACTGGAAACATTTAAGGGTCCTGTGCCATGTGCTCTGGGATGACCCTGCTTGAGCAGGGAGGTTGGACCAGAGGACCCACTGTGGTCCCTTCCATCCTGACCCGTTCTGTGATCCTGTGATTCCGTGACTGATGATCACGCTCATCAAATGCCTCTGCATCGTGTTTTGTGGAGTTTCATTCACAGTGCAGACTAGAGCTATAAATACACCACGCCATAAAAGGCTTGTGTGTAGGCCTTTCTCCTGGAACGAAAATATGTTTTAACGATTTGGCTGATAAAAGTTGGGCAACTTGATCTGCAACTCTTAAGCAAAGAGGAACAAAAAGCCAATACAATTTTAAAAATCTTTTTTACCTAAGACATAAATATGTATAGAAAACAGCAGTCTAAACGTATCTAGAAGATTTGAAAGATAAGGCTGTGCTCTGCAAAAGGCCACACTTGGCAGCATTTTATAGTTTGCTTCTAGGCTTTCTGAAAGCCTTGTGTATCAGGAGGATACATTATGTATCGCTATCTAACAGCTTCATGTAGCAGCCTTCACATATCGCTTTCTGCAACAATTTGGCAAGAAAGTTGAAGGAAAATATGGTGTGGAGGACTAACATAGGTTTAATACTTTGATACTACATCATCGTCTTTGTAAATCCATTCCTTAATTTACCTTTGTGCTTTGAAACTGAACTTGGAGAATTCCTATAAGTCTGCATGGTGCCAAGCATCTCCACTGAAAGGCTTGGTATTGTGGTGGACATGACTTGAGGTGTTCAACAACTAATATGATCCAATTTCTCCACCTCTCTATCATGCAGATCCATGTTTAGGATAATGATCACTAACTACAGGGATATGTTTCTGGCACGTACCAGTTTTTTCATCTTTTTAAACACAGGTATTTACAGTATTTGTCTTCTTTAATGTAATCTGAATGCCTGCCAGTAATTCTCTAGGAAATCTCAGTAATGTACAACTTTTGTTCTCTCCCTTGAACTAAAAAGGTGCCTGTGTATGTCCTGCCTGGAGGTCTGGGAGGACATCTCCCATCCTCTATGTGCTGATAGAAAGCAGTTTGTTGGGCTTTAAAGCAGGAAAAAAAAAAAGCCTGTCTGCACTGAGACTGGAAGTGAACTGTCACAGGAAGCAGAGTCTGTGGATGTCTGGCCAGGAGCTTTGGAGTGACCTTCAGGAAAGGTCCGTCTCTCCCTCCACAAAGAGAAACTCACTGTGTGAAGGGTCAAACTGTAACCAGTGTTGTTACCCCAGAACTTCAGACAGTCTTTCAGATGCTAGGCTCTGGCCATGGTAGAGAATCTGCAGACAGGCACACAAACACCCAGCTGCCTTGCTGGGATCGCTTGCCAAGCAGTGGATAAAGTAAATCTTCTGCAGTGTGGCTGAAACACTAACTTATGGGGAATTTGCCTTTCTTTCCCTTTCTCTCTTGCTGCAGCAAAGTTGCCAAATGCTCAGCATTTGTAAGCAAATAGTCCTGGTTGTTCTCTGCTTGCAGAGGAGAACCAGCAGGAGTAAGGGCTGCATAACTGGAGCTCATTGCCCCTTTTATCAAACACAGTTCAGGCATGCTGATGGTTAGATACACATCAGAATTTCAAACTGTGGTTTATATAGCTGCTAAAACTCACTAAAACAGCACACACAAATTTCCTTCTCTTCTCTCAAATCAAGAGCCCCTGACAAGAATCAGTGCTAATCCTGGTTTGCGAGATGGTTTTTATCCGTCCCGGAGACAGTTTACACTGCAGTCCAGCTCTGTGTAAGCCTCACAGGCCCCTTATGTAATGTATCTCTTTCACAGCACGGTGTGCATTCTGCTTAGGCTGGCAGTGTGCATTGAAAACCCTGTCACACTGGGACCCGTAGGAGGTACTGAATCAAAAAAATACAGAATATAGCTTTTCTTTAGAAAAACTGTGTGCTAGCAGGAAGACTTTTGGCATTAGGAGACAAAAGATGATGCATTCCATATTTTCATACACACCTCTGATATAGCGATAACACTATAGTATCTACTTCTTAGAACAGAAAATATTTCTCCCTTATTTCCTATGAGCCCAGTAACTGCTGAGGACCTTCCAATACAGCTATTCCAACTTTTATCACAACGCAAAATGCTGTATAGAATCAGAGTACAGATCCAAAATCCCCCGGCATTTAGAAAGATTCATTTCTGCAGTTCTGTCCAGAGCTATCACCACAGTGAATTACCCTCTGGACCAAGTATAAATAAGTCTAAGTGTATGTTAAAATCCATTTATTTTTTTGCTATGCTTCACCTGCATCACTTTCTCATTCCAGGAGTCCAGAGACAGAGCACACTCATCAGCCAAAGGTGATTCCTGCATATTATTTTGTCTGTATTTTTGCACAGAGGTTACAGACTTGGAGAAGAAAGTCTTACAGTGGCAGATCTCTCAGGATGATTGTTACAGCCCATGCAAAGGTAGCAACTGCATGTTGCTAAATTAGGAGTAGCTATATTCACTTGTACCAGCAGCACAGATGGGGGCAGGGAATGGGGAGACTCTCCAGGGCAGCTGAGTTTGGACTGAGCAGTGAATACAGAGCCTCCAGTGCTGACTCACTTTTTCCATTTTTAAAATAAAAACATTAGCAAAGATATTTTTAAGTAGTTACAGTGCTTTTCTGCTGCAAGCAAAGCCTTTTCTTAAGTTTTAGCTATCCTCACCCCCCTCAAAAGTAACATCCTTCAGTAATCACTTCTATTTAATGAAACCCTTTTAGCCATAAAGCCCTAGACAGTTTTAAATGGAGCAGTCCTTAGAAACCAATAAGTTATGGACTAAGGGACAACTATTGTCCAGAGAAAACGTAGGAGCCTGCGAGCCAGGATCCCTTCATGTTTCTGCTGACATGTTGTATTATGGAAAAATGAAACAGTCCCGCTTGCGAAATTGTGGCCTGAGCTGTACAAGCAGATTTCTGTGCTCACTGAAGTTGACAAAAGCTCAGAAGTTCAGCCATAGAGAGCAAGATTCTTCAAATACAGCAGGTTTATTTATGCTATGTATCTCACTTTCTAGCATCATAAGAGCAGCAGTTGCAAAAATCTTGAGTCAAATCACATTTTAAATTCACTCCAGGAGAAAGAAAAAATGCTGTGGCACTTCCAGAAGAAGGACAAGCATACGACAGGATAAGACCATCAGACTTGGGCTGTTGAGTTGTGGAGTGCTCTCCATGTATCTAAAAAGAATTTCAGTAGCAGTTCTCAGAAACTCAGAGGTCAAGGCCTCAGGAGCACAACAAACCTGGAGATTGAGCAGCAATGAACCACAACCATGAGGTACAGTCTCAGACAAAGCAGAACCTAAAGAGCCCAAGAGAGGTTGAGTGGCATCTTTTTTGACCTTTGGGGCATAAAGCAATTTTTCATATGCTCCACCACTCACAAGTGGTGCCCAATTAGGCAGCTAAAGAAGGGTCAGGTTTTTGAAAGCGTTCAGTACCCAAAAGCTTACAGCCAGACACTCAGGGTTCTGTCTTCTGTAAAAGGTACACTAAAAGATTTTGAAAGCTTGTCACATATCCCAGGATAAAAGTGGGAATAAAAGTCTTTAGAAACTCGCCTTTTAGTGATGTGGCCATAAATTCAGAATTAGCATTTTCCCTCGAATTAACTGCAAGACAAAAAAACTTAAAAAGAGAAATAATTTTTTTAAGTCCTATACAAGGTTAATTTAGGAAGTCCCCACTTGGAAATCCCCATGGGTTTATGTCTTATCGAAAAAATTTTGGTAAAATTCTCTTCTGTGTACTTCTTAGATTATATATTGAGAAGTCTCATATCTTAGAACAAGTATTCCTCCTGTAGTCTGAAAATTACCAGCACTATCCAGCTACTTTTGAGATTTCTCTTGTTCTCTCTTTTCCCCTCTTCAGTTGTGTATTTGTCTCTGTATTTTTCAGTATCTTTTTTTTGGTAATTTGAGAAACTCTCAGCTATTGTTTTAAATAACATCCATTTCACAGAGGGGAAGTCTATTTTTCCTATTCCTATTCCCCTCCAATTGTGCATTCCTCTGCACAAACAGATTCTGGAGTTTGTTGCATGGCAGTCAGTCTCTCTATATTTCCCGCAAAGTTCCCACAAAAATCTTGCATTCCTGTCTCCCATCCTGTCCTTTGTGGTTGCCATGTACTGTTCAGCAGTTGCCACATTCCACCAAAATGTGGAAGAATTTCTCAAAACCGTTAGCGAGTGATTTTAGTTTGCTCAATAACTCCAGACTTTCCTTCACATGTGACTGGTTCAAAAATTCATTAGACGCAGTTTTGTGGTCCTTAGAATGATTAAGGTGCAGAAACCATATACTTTCTGAGGTTCTCGCACCCATTATATGATTAACCTTGCTGTAATCCGGTAGAAATTCAGGCACAAAATATACAAATAAAAACAACAACCAAAAAAAAATCCAGATGTGGTATTAGCTTCTGTCAGGAGAGAAAAAAAATTGCTAAAACAAAATAGGAGTGCATAAATTCAGACTACCAGACTTACAAAAACTGAACTTTCCCAAAGGATTTGGCTCTGAGCCAGCAACCTATATTTCTACCTCTGCAGTAAACACAAAAAAAAATGGGACTAATTTTCAGAAAACAGCGCATCCCCTTTACAAAATGCCCTTCTAGTCAGCTTCATAGCTGTAAGATGATCTCACCTAGTCCGAGGGTGCACAGACCAGCACGATGCTCCTCTCTGCATTCAGTAGGCCAGAGAGCCTAAGAATGATGGCTGCATCCTCAGCTGCCAGTCCCTGAGCAGGGCAGTTGCATTGGCTTGGCAAGAGCTGTGCCAAAATAGCTGAAGATTTGGGCCCAAACATGCACAGGAAAAGAGAGTGCATAGGCAGAGCAGACAGAAAACCACTTCATTTCTGGCACAGCAGTAGATGGGTGCCCTGTATATGCGAGGGAGGAAGGGAGAGGCGTCCCCTCCATCTCTCTGCTTTCATAAATCTTTCCTAGACACTCTGAGACATGATGTCTTCACAGTGTTTGCAGAAAGCCCAGACCTTTGTCTGCTGCAGAAGTAAGGGTCCCAATGATTTTTTCCTCTAGCAGTACCAATCCATCAACAGTAATGGCATGGCAGACACACATCTTACTTGGGTTCAAAGCCAGTATCTTTTCCTTTTTTTTTTTTTCCCCAAGCACACACACACTGTATCTTTTGATAACAGAGATGCTGACATCATCTCCTACACAATTGTGTTCCCTTCATCTTTGAAGACACCACAGAGGTACAAAACAAATGCATTATGTCAACCACTGCTAATGAGGAGCAAGTGAGGGTTCAGATACACCCCAAGCTGCTAAACACCTTTTAGATCTTAAACTTTTTAATTCACAATATTTACTCTTTGGAGAATTTGCTTAGCATAGAGATTTTCATTTTGTATTCATTTTAGAATTCACGTTTTCATTTTACACCCTGAAGATTACAATTAATGCCATTCCTATGGAGCTCTGATGAGTCCTTGCAGAATAAAATGAATTTGTGAGACAAATTAACTGAGCCACTGTTTTATGATTAATTGTACAAAAGCCACTTTAACTGCACAGTGATATGTGAAGAAACAGCAAGAATAATAATGTATTTCATGAAGATGGATATATTTTAAGGAATTAATCCCTACTGTGTGATTGTATTTCTTTGACCTTCATTTACTAAAAACCTTTTCCTTGTATCTGTTTTCTGCCAAAAATCCTACCTTCTTCCTTCTCGTAAAAGTGCCTCCTCAAAAGAAATGTGGGTAATTTCCCATGCTGAGATCCATGCAGCAGCAAAGACACAAGGGTCATTGATACATTAGAAGACACAAAATCTCCTGAGACTGGTCACATAGGAATTAGGGCTTGTCCCTCCCCAAAAAAATGGCAAGATCAATAGCTCAGCTGAAGTGCATTTTCATCAATGCAGAAGGAGCTGGAAGCAATTGTGCAGCACGAAAGCTGTGACATAGTTGCTATCAAGGAAACATGGTGGGAAGACCCACACGACTGGAAAGCTGTGATAGATGGCTATAAACTCTTCTGATGGGAACAGTTTATCAAGGAAAAATTGATAGGGTGGTAGCCCTGTGTGTTGGGGATAGTTTTGGTTGTCTAGAGTTTAATGATGGTGGCAAAAGGGTTGAGTGTTTCTGGGAGAATCAGGGTGAAGGCCAACAATGTGAATGTCATGGTGGGAGTCTGCTAGAGACCACCCAAGCAGGATGGAGGTGCAGACAGAATGATCTAGAAGCAGCTAGGGCAGGTCTCACAATCACTTTTTTCTTGGGGAGGACATCAGCTTACAAGATGTCTGCTGGAAAGGCACTGCAGCAGAGAGGAAGCAGCCTAGGAGGTTCCTGGAGAGGAAGACAAGGATGCTGTGAGGTTATGCAGGGAGAAAATTAGAATGGCCAAAGCCCAACAAGAATTTAACTTTGCTACTGCCATAAAAGACAATAAAAAAGGTGCCCATGAACACTTTATCAACCAAAGGGGGGCTAAGGAGAATCTCTATCTTTTATTGGATGTAGGGGGAAACACAGCAACAAAGGATGAGGAAAGGTTTAGGGTAGTAAATGCCTTCTTTGCCTCAGTCTTTAATACAAAGTCCAGTCATTCTCTGAGTACCTAGCTTGGGTTCAGTCCCACTTTGAACCCTTTTTTGTTTGCTTGTGGATGTTTTGGGTTTTTTCAGTTTGGTTTTGCAATGTCATTCCAGTTCTTTGAGTACGTTTCTCTTAGTAGTTTCCCAAAGGAATGCTCCTGGTCAGGTCCAACTCAGACTGTCATTGTGGAACGAGCAAGGTAGAGTAAAAGAGATAAAACAGATGCACATGAGGTCCCTGTTGCTTTGTACAGCAAAGAAGGAGTTCTCTACGCTTGAAGGTAGATGTCAACTGCTCCATGAGCATTGCCAGCTTAGTACATGGCAATAGATAGGCCCCTAATGGAAAGTGCTATCTTTTTCAAACCTGAAAAATGCATGTGTGTAAGTGCAGAGACGCAGATATCAAAACAGTCACATCAATTTCTATCTCAGACCATTGAGGTGTGGATAAACAGTCACAGTGTTTCGTAAAAGCATATCACACAGTTGCTAAAATCTCAGTAACTGCTCTTTTCATCCTCAAAATAGATTTAGACATTTTTAAGATCTGTATTGACTTGGCTGACAGTAACTGACTCTGAATTACTACATCTATATTTAGAAATCTCTGTACACACAATTTGCTGCAACACAATCACACTTAGCTATTCAAACATTGTTTCCAGAAGTGATGGCTTGCACCAACTGCTAGGATTCATCATATCGAGTCACCAACAAAACACTTCATTGTGCTTCTCATTGCCCTTAATCAGCAAGACTCGAAACCCAAGATACTTCTGATATTTTGGAAAAAAGAAATTAATACATGTGCAAACTAGATAGATCCATATGTATACATAGATGATGTACTTTTTATATTTCTAAACTTTCAGTTTGTTTTATTTATTATGATACTGAAGAATAACTGCTTGCAAATCAAGCCTTTACATGCAAATTATAACTTTGGAACTCTGCAAGCAGTTTCCACTCTGAGACCTGTCTGCGGAGTCTGGCTTACATGTAAATCTACGAATTACAGAAAATGTTCATTTTTGGTTGGAAAGAGGACAATCATGGACAGAAGATCAGGGCAAAAGAAACAGAATTACAGTAGGCAAATAAAGTCAGCTGAGTTTTCAAAAGTCACAAAGTGTTTAAAACAAAACCAGACAGAACGAATCTCTAGGCCTTACTTTAAGAACATTCCCTTGCCATATTAATTTCTTGTCTGTCTTTAAAGATAAAAACAAAATATAAATATTAATCAATCTTATTTTCAGTGTGGAATTTCACTGCAGATTCTTATTAATAAAGACTGAAAGAGAAAAATAAGATATATTTAAAATAAATGATGTTATTAATTCAGTAGCTTGTGCAACTGAAATAAAGCCAGATTGTCTATTCTCATCATTCAGGATTTACTCTTTATATCATTATGCTACCCCGGACTTCAGTTTTTGTGCATAAATGTACAGAAAGAGCAAAGAGAGAGAAAACTTTTGGAAAAGTTTTGTTTCCACTCCTTCCAAAGAACAGTTGTCTGAAATCCATTCAAATGTACTTCCTCCTCAATAGTTAAGACTTTTAGAGTAACTTAAATCCAAGTATTCTAAATTGATTTATGAACTAATTTTAGAAATGCCACTGAAAAGCAGAGGAAGTTTGAAATAAATTTCTAGAATAGAAATTCTAGTCCATCTTAAAATTAGTTTAGGCAGGATTTTCCTGTATGCTTAATCATTTATTTGAAGACTTAGCCTGCATATTTTCTGCATTCTTTTCCGGGAAAGATTTGGATAGTGTCTAGGGTCTGTTGGTAAGTGGAAAGTAACAAAATACAGAGCAAATTGACCAGGCCCAAAGGTTGGTTTTAATTAGGAATTTTTAGCTTACTTCATTCCTTTCACAGGTCATAGACACGCTAGTGATTCTAATGATTACATCCCACTAACGTCCAATTTCCAAAACCACAACTTTTTTTCCGGAGTTATTGTTTCACACAGCTCAATAAAGATATGTGTTTGCCACAGGGCTGCAGTATGTGCAGAAGTTTCTCATTTGTTCACAGCAGTGAACTCTCAGGTACAAGTATCAGAGCAAAGGAAAAAAAGTCAAAACAAAATTTCTCCTTCTTTCAAAAATTTTAAATACAAAAGCTAAGTGCTACAAAAGCAAGGTGCCACGGTTTAATCCTACATAATTCATATAAACTACTTGATTGCAATAGCAAATTAAGTAATATAATTCTCCCAGTTTCACTAGATTTTAAATTCTGTATCCTATTAGAAGTTTACTATTCTAAGCATTGCATTAGTTCTTCCTTTGGCAATATATAGCTAAGAATTTAGTGCCTCAGAGCTTTCTATTGAGACTGAGGTGTCCAGTCATGACAATCTTGCCGCAGCTCTGAAAGTTTTTTATTGAGATGCATGTAAAAGGTTTGTGAATAATTTGCAGTTTGATCTTTTTCAGTCAACAGTGAAACAGGCAACAGTGAAAATACCTAAAAATATTCTATAATATGGCATAAACTAAAATTCCACTTACTTCAACTTTGATAATGTAGCACCATTTATAGGTATTGGTGTTACCATAAGCAACTCCACTCTGCATGCAAATTAACCAAAAATGAAGATAAATATTTGCCTTCAGTTAGCCAGTCACGAAGATGCATTATCACTATTCCAATCACAGCTGATCTTCATGTTTTCCCCATAACAGTCCCTGCACTTCAACCTGTGATTATGCTTTTCACAGATTTTCTGGAATTCCTGGATTACTTTGCAAGATCAGGTATTAATTAAGTCATTGTTTGTGCCACTTATTGCCAACCAAATCTCAACAATTTAAGGAAATTACTTGATTTTTAAAAAGGTCTGCTATTATTTAAATATCTACAAAAAAGAAAAAAATCAGAAACTTAAAACTCAGGTTTAGACTTCAGCAAATGACACTCCCACAGTATGATTCAAAATTGACTCTTCATGGGTCATACATGGAGTGTCTGACCCATAAAACTACACATGGAGTTTTGAAAGTGAATACACACAAATCACTCCTGTCAAGAGTCATTCACTAAGCAATTATGTAGCATTCACCTTTAAATCTTACTTCTCTCAGTTTTGTACCACTTGTGAAAATGATTGATGTCTTTTCCTACCCAAACAGGACAGTGGAAAGAATATTTTCATCATTTAAATAGATTTAAGCAGACCATAGAAATGTCCTGAATGTTGATTAGGAGTTAGCTTGAAATTAAGATGAAATTCAGCTAACTGTAACTGTACAGTTGCACAGCACAACTTAAAAGAGTAAAGTTGAACTGAAATGTATTAAGATTGACAAATACATTTTTTAAAAGAAACTGGAACTAATAATAGCTGAATTGTGTATTTGTCACAAATACTCATAGGCAAAGAAACCATTGTGTTTGCACAATGCATTACTGAGACAACATCAAATAAAGGCCAGTATACTCTTCATTACATCTTATGTCCTTCCTAGGAAATTCCGAGCTAGTATGGAATATGTAGAATCTCAATGTTCATCACATCAGACCAGAGGAACAGTGCCATGTAATTCTCCAACAAATCACAACTAACCAACACTGTTTAAAATTAGATTTTCCATGAGTAATCCACATAGCAATTTTTTTCACGTCATAGTTCTATTGAAGAGATTTTGATCTCTGTGCAGATACTTCATAATTCACAGTCACAAGCTAGGTCCTTAGTGTTACCAATTAAAGACACAAAGAAGGATGACAGTAAGACCTTTTCTCAGCATGGGCCTGTCAGAGTTGTGCATTTCTTCCTGCCCTCCTCCTCTCAAAAAAGTCCCTTTAGACATCTGTTTGACTGAGTGCAAAAATTATCAAAGCATGAGTTACTCAAACCTGTCAGTTCCAGGCTCAGCCATCAGCTGAAACAGAGAGAGCACCAGGTTTGAGTCAGTTTCCCCTATCGCAGGCAGGTGAGATGTCAGAAGGCCACAATGGCACAGCACTTGAGTGACATGGACATCTTCTGCCCACCAAGACTGGGCAGTTCCAGCCCTGGGCATGGGGCATCAGCCAGGGGATGGGCAGATGCCAAGGCCAGGCCAGGACCACAGAACCAATTCAGTTGGAAAAGACCTCTGAGATCATCAAATCCAACCTATGACCAAACAGCACGTTGTCAACTAGACCGTGGCACGAATTGCCATGTCCAGTCCTTCTTTAAACACCTCCAGGGATGGTGACTCCACCACCTCCCTGGGCAGCCCATACCAATGTCTAATCTCCCTTTCTGTGAAGCAATTCTTCCTGATGTCCAGCCTAAATCTCCCCTGGCACAGCTTAAGGATGTGGATGGGCATGGCTCAGGGGCACCCATTGCCAGCAGGACCACGGAGATGAGCCCTGCATCCATGTCAGGGTAGCAACACAGGAACTTCTTGCTGTCCCCAGGGCCCCGGGATAGGAGTCCTGAGAAAAATGTCATTATTTCAGTGGTAGAATCACCTAGCCAGGCCTTTAGAAACAAGCAGATGGTGTTTTTATTTCTGATTCCCGGTCTTTTGGCAAGTTAACCTTGTTTTCTGACTCAACTGACCAGTTTATAAAGTGAGCAAAACAATATCTACTTTTGAAGAAATTTGACACCCTTGATCCTCATGTTCTCAAAGTGTAAATATTACCACATTGCAGAACTATGAATAAGAAGCCAAAAAAGACTGCTTTATTTGACTCTGGCTAGTTGTGTGTTTCATCAGACATGCATTGAATATGGAGAAAGAGGAAAAACATGCTGTTGTCCTTCCCTTTTCCCTCTCCCAAAATTAATACATTTACAGGTGCTGTTGAAATATAATTTACACCTTTTAACCTCCATCTGTGTCATTTGCAGGAGTTATGACAACACTTCAGCAATCCTCTACTCCCATCCCCATGGAAACTACCACAAAACTGCCAAAAATGGGACAGAATGCTTTAAACTAATCACTTTTCAATGGAGGAAGGCTTTTTTTTTCTACAGCCGTTTCCATGGGATCAGAAGCCATTGCTGCTTGCCTAATTGTTTAAAATCTTGTCAAGTGCACAGGCAAGTGCTCAGCCTTTTTAAATGTGACTTTTTGTTTTGAATCAGGCTTCTAAAGCAGAATATGTGAGCCTGATTCTTCTCCTATCCCACCAGTTGGCGGCCATCAAAAAACTGAAGTCAATAGAGTTTTATCAGTTGGAAACATGGAAGAAGTTCCACCACTTAATTTTGGAAGAAAGTTTTCAGTGGAATGAAGGAAAGAGAGGACATGTATTAGTTTTATTCCACAAGGAAGCTCAGCACCACTGCGAAAGAAGGAAAGAATTTCTGGGCTGGTAGTGCCAGCCAGCCCAGAAAAAAGCTATGCATCAGGAGGTGGAGTCTGCAGTCACAAAGATGCAAAAGACTCCCTTTGAGAATTTCCATTCTCACCTATACCACTGCATATAAGTTTCCTAATATATTGGAAAAAAAATTGGAATATCAGGTTTGCTTGAGAAGAATGATCAGTAATACCAACAGGCAACTCTCCTGGCTGCTGTGAATTCACAAGGCATATTTTGCTACACAGTTCCTTGAATAAGTACTGCAAGACAAATCAAATATCTCTAGGTTTACAGCTTAGCCCTGTGCTAGGAAACCTCCTTTAGTGCAAACATGAACTTTCATATGAATATGAAACTTCTGAGTCCAGTTTCTGTGTTAATGGCAAAGAGTTAGATTTGAAACCACTCTTAAAATTATACAAGCATGTCCATGAGATTGAATATGATTGGATATGTCTCTGCTCAGGTCAGAGCATTGGGTCCTGCAATAAACCCAATAATTTAAACTGCTAAAGGCACAAATTATTGTTAATTCAGACAATGATACCAGCCCTGCAAGGGGTACGCAAAAACATTTCCAACTACATATCAATGTTTTACACATAAAACATTCTAGGAAAAAAATGTTATTTATACAATAAAAATGTTTAAAATGAAAAAATTATTTGGAACCTACAGTCCTGTATTCAGAATTAGGACAAAGTATAACACTCCTATTAAAACATTTGGTTATTTGCAAACAGACCTAAAGATATGCAGCCAACTACATGGATTTCCCTTATCATGCTATTACACTGTTTTTTGTTCCAAATGCATGAGAAGCAGGCTTTGAAAGCAATAAGTGACTAAGTCAATATCAAGAGAGGGGGTAAAAAAGAAGAAAACACATCCTCACCTCCACCTCTGTTGCAGAGCTACATCCTACAGGTTCTTGGCAGGATACAGTAACTAGGGAGTGGAATTTTCAGGAGGACTAAATATCCCTTAATGAGACCAGCTGCAGTTGTTAAAAACCTCAGCAGCTTAAGGTGATGGAATGAAAAGTGAGATCAATATTTCTCAGGTACAGAAATGGGGTAATCAGGTTGAGAACTCTGCCTGAAATAACTTGTTTTTAGAGGTTAGTTGGATCTACGAGGCTTTAAAACTGGATACAACTTTCTCTCTGGATCTCCTGAAACCTTTGCATTGACCGTAAGGTTAGCAATTAGCTCTGGCACAGGACAGGTGCTAACCACACCTGACAGCTAAAGTCATTTGAAACAGCTGATTTTGAAAAGCGTTTCTTCAGATTAGTTCAGCACGTTGTTATTTATCCTGGTGCATTTAATTGTCAGAGCAGTAATTCAATCTTTAAAACACCTCCTAATGATTGTTTGGCAACAAAAATCAAATCAGCTTCTGTATTGACTCCTTAATAACAAGTTTTCTAAAGATGTTGATCTTCAAACAAGACCCAAATGGCTGTTGAAGAAAAACACTGTGGAAAGGTTTTCAGATAAAAGGAAAAAAAAAAAAAAAAAAAAAAAAAAGGCAAAGTCAGCAATGCTTTGTTCAAATTGATGTTAAATGATCAGTTCCATTTTTTTTGGAGCTAGATGAGCACTGGCTCTATCAGGCTCTTTACTCTCGTAAAGAGCTTTTTTTGGCCTTTCTTTCAAAGACTTCATGCCATTATTCGGCCTCCTCTCAGATTCAAAATACAGTATCTCACTCCTTATATACCAGTCGTTTTTGTTCTGAAAAGTGCACAGAAGCTGAAATAATCTTATATTCCTGACTTATACTTTAGTTTTTCTCTAAATATTTTTTGGCAAGCTTGTAAAATTCTGCACGTGCCAGGTCTGATGTAGAAACCGCACAATAAAAAGCAATGCAATCATTTTGCCTGACAACTTACCTGCGAAGGAAAAGCAGTACAGCGTTAAAATCCTCTAGTCAGTATTAAAGTGGGGTAAACAATATTTTCTTTTCAGTTATTCTACACTATACATATTTCTGTGATTCTAGAAAAGCTGATATAGAAGTAAATTAAAATTTTGCTCCGGGACTTAGTGTCAGAAATTTTAGTCTTTATGTTTCTTGCTATTCATCTGTGTCTTCCCTGCAAGAACGCTGGTATTGTTTGCAGAAGTCATTTTTCTGAGTCTCATCGCTATGGGTCTTGATACTGTTTTTATTAAAGAGTAATCACTATGTATCAGAGTCTTGCTCATTTGTTCCATCTAGGAGATAATTCCTGTCCTCAGATGCCATTCATTTGAATAGGAGACTCCTGCATACATCCAATTCTTTGTTCTTCTTGTTTGTGGGGTTTTGTTATGTTCTAGTACTTAAAAAAAATTAAAAAACACTCTGGAAAAATAAATCACATGTACGTAATGATAGACCATATCCCCACCCCCCCACACCCCCCCCCGATGGGTTATTTTGGGTCACATTTCATTTTCACATCAAGAAAAAACTGGATGAATAGTGAATGGGAAAGTATCATTATAATTGGAATCCTGCTGGTTTATGCAGGCCTGCACATCTGGAATAGGGTGGGAAAAGAGAAACAGAAGAGTGGGATTCTTCTCACTAGACAAAATCAGGGAGTCTGGAAAGCACATGTCGTCTGACTTCTTAAGTTACAGCGAAAGTTAGCATTCAGAAAAGAAAATGTGCAGCAACAAGCCCTCCCTCCCCACACATCTCAGTTCAGAAGTGCTCCTGTTCTCTCTTTGAAGCGGTACCTCTGCCACTGCTAGTCACTTTCTATGAAAATGTGGGCTATTTTCCTCCTCTGTAGGCCTCAGTGAACACTTAACTGGGGTATCAAAGTGATTGCTCTCCAGCCAGCCTCCTAGTTACAGTTTAACAGGAACTGCCCTCCTACCATAGAGCAATTTAGGCAGGCAAACACGTTCATTCATGTGACTGATAAAACGTGTTTGCTTTGTGTTAAAGAATCCATAAAAGCCTTTTCTAACACTGCATTGAGAGAGTCATGAAGGTTTCATTAGTGGTAAACAACTTCAGTGCCTTATCTGGGTCACCATGGTGTTACACACATGGGTCTGCGCCCAGGGGCCTTTGCAGTTCTTTGGAAGCTTCATCTTGAACTCCAGCTGAGCCCCCAGGCAGGGAAGAGCAGGGCCACAGCCTCTCCGGAACTGTGAAATTACACTCTGTCTCACAGATGAGAGGGGTGGCACGTCCACCCCAAGAATGCACGTCTGCATTCACTCCACAGAGGTGCCAAAGGGCTCCAGGGAGCTCCAAAGCATACAGCCAAGCCACTTCTACACCAAAGTCCAGGAGAGGGACAATGCATGCTGTTGGCTAAATATATGCTACAGGAAGAAGCCACAAGATTACATCGGTCTGCTTTAAAAGACAGTGACAGTGTGGTGATGTACTGTGAGGAAGTATCACATAACCCAAGAACTATTATTTTTATTACCATTATTTTGTCATCTCCATCTTATTTAGCTCTCCATGCATACTTCCCAATCAATCATACAGCATAATTACATTCAATGAATGAGCTCTCAAGTTACATTGCAAAAAGAAACTCGTTCTTAGAAGTTTCTCAACTGAGTCGTAAGCAATTAAAACCATCTCTGAGTGCTTCGCTTAATTTTCTTCAATGGAAGAAGTCTTAGAAGTAGGTAGAAGTAATTTCCTTTTCAGAAGGGCCATGAATTCATATTATGGCATATGAATAATGCATTGTTCTATTTAAAACATCTGAAGAGCCAACACGGGTCTGCTGAAAGCTGGACCTACTGGCAACATAAAGCAGGGGACTACAGTTCTGCAAATAAGTCAAACACAAGTAGTGCAGTGCTGAGGGTTGCCTCATTTGTCAGACACAGGGGGCCTGTGGGAGAGGGGACTTTGTCTTGTTCCAAGCACAAAGTTGGCTGGAGACATGTAAAAAAAAGTAACTTCATAAGACTAGTCTGCTTCATATAGGGCAAGTTATTTGGGTGTCTCAGCCACTTGACCATGAGCAAGATCCAGATATTTCCCACTGAAAATAGAAAACTGGTGAAAAAAATACTTCCCTCAGTGCTAGTGTCGCTGAAGCAGCATATCCATCATAGTCAGCACAGTCAATTTTTATAACTAACCCTTTCTAACCAATTTTATAACTCACCACTAAACCATTTTATAATTAACTCTTTCAGATCTTAGACAGAGAACACGTCAGGTGTATTCTGCAGCTGCAATTATGACTGCATAGTTCTACCACCCTTAACATCACTTAGTCTTTGCTGGGCTCAGTAACCCCTACTAACAGGTTCACCTTAAATATATAGTCAAGAGACCGGAGCAACTGGTGCGGAAGTGTGTTTAGAAATGTAAATGGGTCTGGGATCTTCTCTTATTTCTGAGAAACAGTGTATTTGTTAAAAAAAAAAAAAATACAGTTATAACAGCAAAATCTTTGTTTCTGAATAATGTTTGCATAATCAGGACTGACACTTAGGTATTTTTCTGCTCTGGCTAATCTCAGTGCCTGCTGCAAAACATGTAAAGTGATTCTCCACAATTTCTATTGGCTGTCTGGACAAAAGACTCTTTGTGCGCTGCAGGACCAAAAGCATTACATACAGTAAATATTTGAGCTGGAGGTGTGCTACTGATAGATTTGTATGCACTATCGTTATTTTATGCTATTCATGTGGTTGGCTTGCATCCCACTTTGTGGCCCAGTAAAGTAAATGACTGCTCAGAAAGCTGTTGAGCAGGAAAGAACCTGCTACATAATACACAAATTGCAACAGATGATTGCTACTTCAGACAATAAAAAGCTTGTTATTTTTAATAGCTAGGAGAATGTATGCTTCTTGAACTACATAATACACGGTAATGACTCACAAGACATTTTTAAATACTACAATATCATCTTAATTTACTTCAGATCCACCTAGCCAGGTCAACATATTAAAAAATATGACCACTTAAAAAACAACAACAACAACATAAAACACAAACCTTCTATCATGCTTAGAGTGAGGCTCCACTCATTTAGCCATAACTAACCAAAAGATGAACAGACTTAGTCAACTAGATATTCCTGTGAAGGGATGAACAGCTTTGATAGACCTGTTATTCTGTCTAATTTTAGGAGACAAAGCAACTACTTCAGATAGGCTCAACTTTTAGGCAGTGAAAATATACAGGATTAATTCATTCCTAATGGGTGTTTTTGTTTCTCTGATAAATACCTTACTATAGTTGAAGAAAAATACCCTTGAGAATGAGAAAAAAGAGGCAGAAGACGTGCCTTTGTTAAAGTGGAATTTATTTCATTGTGTGGGGACAAACAAGTTAAATTTAAGTTACTTCTGCTGCCATTACTTGCCTAAATCCTTGTTTACCAAAAGAATAGCCCTATTGAAGTATCACTGCTATTAGCTAAAGGGTTAGGTAAATAAAGCTGGCAGAGGTGACAGCATGATATAACACTGTTCTTTTTTCAAACACCATATGAATGTGATTCCTATCACGTTCTTCTTCCATTTAAGTGCCAAAACCAAGCCAAAGATCTCAAAATCTTATACTCTATCTCATGACTGGAATAAATACCCAATCCTGTACATGGTAATAAAAACTGAGCCATGTGCTTTAGATCATTTCAAGAGCAAAACAAAAAGCATGCTTGAATCTCTACCAGGGATTTAACTCACTGAATTCCTAATAGATATCCTGGAACAATATCAAGCTATTTATTCTCTTCCTGTAGGTTTGGCATCTTTATTCCTGCAATATAGCATTTGTAAGAATAACTTTTAAAAATCGCTTATACAACAAGCAAGGTCATTTTTTAGTATTAATCCTTATAACGAGATAATGGGAACTTCCAGATGCCAGTCCAATCTATGTCTGGAAAATAATGTGCCCCATGTGGCCCATAATTAACCCATATTTTATAAGATGTGCCCCAATGACTTAGCAGAAACTTCTTTGAATGAGAACAAAAGACATTACATCTAATTTAAGGACACAAATTAATAATACTGAAATGGAACCAAAGATTAGACCCATCAATATTGTCCTCTATATTGATATTTCACCAAGCAATCAGGGGATTTTTAAATTCTATTTGGGGGTGTTTTCCTACGAGAAAGAGGAAGAGAAAATAATCAGAGAAGGGGTAGGAGGTATTTACTATAAGTCTTGGAATGGAGAACTTTGAGCTAAAATGTCATCTGTTTTTTTAATGCATAAGCATAATTAACAAAATAGTGATAAACAGAATAGAATTCTTTAATCAATGCTGTAAGAGAGTCTATGAGATACATGATTCTACTTAAACAAAATGTATTGGCTTCCTCAAGAACTTACATGACACAGTTCTCTAGTGTAGGGTGCCACAGGATGAGAGAATACTTCAGGTTGGAAGGAAGCTCAAGATGTCTCTAGATCAACCCTTTGCTCAAGGCAGGCTCAGGCACGCGGTCAGACCAGAACACTCAGGGCTGGGACCAAATGGGTTTTAAAAACCTCCAAGGACAGAGACGACACAGCCCCTCTGGACACTGTCTTCACTGCCTGACTGCCCTTATGGAAAACAGATTTCTTCTTGTCTGTGGTTTGCTTCTCTCTTGTTTCAGTAAATACCTGCTGGGTCTCACCTTCCCACCACGCCCTGCTGTCCACAGTGGCAGCACTTTCTCAGGCACTGCAGGGCTGCTGCTGGTCTCCTCTTGAAGCTGCCTCCACCCCAGGCTGAATACCCATTATCTAACTGCAGCAAGTCCACTATATGTAACACAGATCATCATAAATCTTCCTGCACTCGGGCAAACTTCAGCTGGTATCACCTCTAAGAGCGTCAATCAAAGAAAATGCTGACAAGTGACATGGAAGCTCCAATCTGTCTGTTTCCATCAGATGGACTGCATGAACCAAAAATTTACTCCAATTCCTAATTTCACTTTCTTTCATTGCAGCCTCCAGCAGCACCTCAGGCATCCCACAAGAACCAATGAATTTTTTGTGCTGTATTAAAACATGCTGCAACTCTAGGCATTATTATGGCTGTAAGAATAGTGAGTTGATTGTACAACACAAACTGTTGACTGCATTACAGCTTCCCAATGCCAACAATATGCACCTCATGAGGGAAAAGGTAACACATGAAGTCTGCTACAGATCCAGCAGGCACATTATCCATGCAGAAATTATCTTTTACTATGAGTGTAATTTCGTACCTTTCTACTCACCTCTAGAGAGGCGTCAAAGGTCTAAAAACTCAAAGATTTTTGGGAGGATATGAAGAGTATAACAATGAGTTATCTAATGAGTTCATTCTTTTTCTAGTCCATTGTACAATACCCTATTATATATTATAATGGAAATGATCTCTGTGTGTGCTTTTTGGCTTACTCCACCATGGCACCAGCCAGCCACACTTAGGTAATCATGCCCTGCTAAACCAGACACAGATGGCTTCTGCATGGAGGCAGATGAGGAACTTTCTTGCATCCCATTCCACCACCTGGCTCAGAAATGTGATAACAAGCAGCCAGGGATACAGTCACATCTGATATTGCTGCAGCCACTTTTTCTACCATGAATATTTATGATTGAAGTGTAACCAAAACATGGATACACTTATGCATATGACAAGCAGAAAGCAACATTGAAACAAAAGTAGTTCACATCCTTTCAGTCGTTCACTGCCATTAAGACAGGGGTCTGAAATTTCAGTGTAACAACACATTTCCAATTTTTTAGCGTGATCCTATATGAACCATTCAGTCTCTCTTACCTGCCAAAAACAATTGAAAAATACCCTTTTTGATGCCCACTCTTTGCTGTTGTTGTTTTATAATGCCAACCTTTTGGGGAAAAGACATCACTTTATCCTTGCAAAAGCTACACAGTCTGGAAGAGTAAATCTGGTTCAAGTAGATGTTAATTTGGAAGGGCCTTAGGTCCTAAAGTTAAGCAGGATAAGTGCACTTGAGCAGTCAGCAGAAACCAACTGCCTGAGATTCCATCGTGGTGTTTGGAGAAGGCTTTAGGTTTACTCCAAGCACTAGAGCTCAGAGCATTCTCTCCAGCACCCAGCTTTGCACCCATGAGCTGCAGTTTAATTGGTGTTCTAAGCAGTAATGTTACATGAGGTCAAAACACAACTTACACCTGGAGCAATATGGAAACCTGAAGATTGATGTGGAAACACAGGATACAAACAGCGTGACAATGGCATAAATTATGTAGTAAGATTAACTCTGCATTTATCACCTGTCAGCATTCCACTGGTCACCTAACAAGGAAGAACTATTTAGGAATGCTGTTGGCATTCACAAAGCCATTTGTAGTTCTGGATACACTTTTTATTGGACTTAAGAAATGAAGTTACTCTGCAGCAATTCTTCAAGAAAACATAATGAACAAATAGAGTGGCAGGATAGAGAGGTTTTGGGGAAATATAACATTCAAAACTCCTTTGATAGTCTGAGCACTCATAAGGAAAACAGAACTTAGCCAAGAAAGCAATTAAAGTTTCAAGCCAAATCCTCTGTGGAGATAAATCAGTTGCACTATTTTATGCAAGGTGAAGAGCTGGTCCTAAAGCGAATCCACCCTGCTGCTGTGTTATCAAAGAGCTTCTATTCACCCCTCTTGCTCACCAGCGCTTGAAAGGAAGCATCCCATGAAGTATATGCCAGAAACCACACAATATATCTCACTGCATTTCCTCATCCTATCCCCTCTGCTGATGACCTCTGAACCCTTTCTTTCAAATCCTCTGTGTTCTGATACCCCCACTGCACAAACACGGTTACCTATTTCCTACAGAAATAAACTTTGTTCAGTAACCATGGACATAGCTTATCCAGTCAGGAAAACACAAAAAACAACCGTCCATTGTGAAAAAAATGAAAACCGTCCTGTTCCCATTCAGTGACCCCATCCCCACTGACACCAGAGCAGCAATTTTTCTTATCTGAGGAAACATGACCACATGGGAGAAGATTACACGCTGGAATATTGCAGTCACATTGAGCAATACCTTTCTTTTTCCTCTTCTGTAATCACAGTACTGAAGGATAGATCTGACGGGATTTTATTGACACAGGCTTTTTATAGATCCAGTTAAAAGGTCCCCAGACACTCATTCAGCTTCCTGTACATACAGTACAAAAGCACTGCAGAATCATTGTTAATGAAAATACATTTTACTGTGAATAAGCAGGGCAGGAGAGAGGGGAATTCCAACAGACCTTAACAGACACCACTTCAGTGTGGCACATTACCTGTGTTAGTTCGCCATAACCAAACAGGGACACTTTCTCTTATCGTTAAGGGAATTGTAAGACATGGCCTCAGCCCTTAGCCCGCATCTATCTGATTGAACTTTGGCATATGTCTCCTTCACCTCATTTCCCTATCTCAGCAATAAAGACTGGTTCCTTCACTTCATCTATCTTGTCAAATTAGACATGTACATGAACCCTTTCACCCTACGTAATGTGGTCAGAATAATGTAAGAGAGCCACACATACCAGCCACATACCCAGCCACAAAAAGATCCCTGCAGTCAAACACAGAGGCCACTAAGCTGCTTATAGAAGTAACACACTGCATAGCAGTCTGATCTCAGTTGAGCTTTCAGAATTACATAGATTAATTATAACTTTAATTTTATGTACTTTGAGCTCCTTAGCTGAAGAATTCAGCCAACTATCACAGTAATGATATCAATGCTACTTAAAATTGGAAAATAACTGCTTCCTCAGCCTCTTGGTTTCACACATGTATCCACTTTTGACGCTAATTTTTTCTCTGATTTAAGGTATAAACAAAAGACAACACCAGTGCATCTTTCTAAAATGGGAGCAAATTCCAAACAGCTTTTCTGCTATGGAACAGTGGGAAAGAAATACACACACACACACACACACTTTTCCCATTGTAATGAAGCTCTAACCATACTTGTGTTTTTGAATAGGGTAACAGCAAAAACAGCTGAAGTTTGAAATGTGACACTCAGCACACAAATTGTCCTTAATAAGAAGTACATGGTGTGCTGCGTTTGAGGAAGACACGGGTTTTGTTTTTTTTCCTCAGTACCAATTGACTGAAAAAAATCCCTTCCAATTTTAACAGAGCCTAATAAAGCTGTGCCTTTCTGACATCACAACAGTTACCTTTACCCAAACTGACAAGCTTATGGGCTGCTGAAAAGGTTTGTCTGAGGGAAATGTTCATAGATAGATAACGTCATAATGTCTGATTCATAAAGTGATAGAAATCTGAGTAAAAAGACCTAAAAGTTGGCCCTGATCCATAACAGACCAAAGATTGGCTCTGTCAGCTCAGACTTAACCCAGTCTAAATCACACTTGGAGTCAGAACACCCATTTCTTCTGGAAAAACTCGTGATTGTGAACTTCAGTATGCCCTTAACTGCCTTTTCACTGAGCTGGAGGCCTTCATTCCTCTTCTCCAGTTATGGAAGATTTGGAAATTATGGTTCTGGATGCCCCACTCCCTTGGTAAGTAAGCTTAAGGCCCCTTTCCCCCTCCTGCAGGTGGAGAAAGAAATGGTGTTTTACACTGGATACTCTTCCTACCACCCTCATCTACCTTCAGAGTGCAATTCTTCTGCAAGTCAGATATTTTCACAGAACTCTTCTAGTTTTAACCTATTTATGGCCGTATTTATTCCTCCATCTCTGTGGCCTCTATAGGGTCATATCCATAGTGTACTAAGTCTGATCTGTCTCAGAGTGAGAGTGGTCCCTGAGGAACCTCCCTATCCTTTGGATGATCAAGGGTTTTAAAGAGAAAATCATGGCTGTATGGGCCACTGACACACAGTGTATGCCATGGGGACCATCAGGATCCTGAGCCATTATCTGACTTGAAGGATTTGGAACTTCATCCCGTGTAATCCAGGAACACAGTCATATAAATCTCTCAGTGTATGGGCACCTGAAGGAATCAGGCTGGCATGGAGGACCACCGGTCTGGATATCTAGGCCCTGTTAACTCTAGAGAGATCAAGTGCATCTCAAATACAAAGGCAGTCGAGCATTCATTATAACATAGATGTGTCAGAGTAATCTGTCGAGGCAGAAACAAGAAAGGGGATATATATTTACAGGGTTGTGACCGTGCATATCGCTCTTATTTAATGTTGTCTTTTAGTCATGGAAGCCACTCATTTACGGATGGCTCCATCAATGGTTGCAGCTTCCCCCCCGACCCTGCAGCCAGTCTAACGCTTTGCAAACTCCATTTCACCTGCCCCATGCAGCAACACAGTAAAAGCTCAGCAGTGCATGGTCTTTTACTCACGGATCTTAGCTGGTTAAGTTTCCAGTTTAGCAGATTTAAAACATTGCTAACGTTCATAATTTAACATTACAGCAAGCCAAACCCAGGTTCTAACCAGAAAAACAGACACCTCATGCGTGCTGCTCTAGCTTTCCAGCTCAAATAATTGTCTTATGTCTGCCAACACAGGACACATGAGTAAGACATTGGCACTGAAGTGAAAACTGCAAGATCAGTTATCAGGGCTTGCAAGCTTTTCTTAGCAACAGAAAAGGCAACCATCATTTTCTGTCTGTGCAGGGTTTCAGCAGAAACAAGCCTCTTTAATTTCATGAAGAAGAGAGAGCTTTCCGGCTTACACGAGAGGTCACGTACAGCACTCTAGCAGTGCTGCCTGGATATAATCAAACGTAGAAGTGCCCACTTCCTTTGTCTTTCACTTCTTCGTTTCCCATCCGCTAGTCACTGACTACTTTAGTTACTTACAGCTACACTTTCTGCTACCTTTTGATTACCTTTGAAACTGATTCTAAGAAGGTCATGTCCAGAACCACTATTTGGTCTATATCAAAATCCTAGCATCTCCTTGCAACACTCAGTCTAAAGTGTCTGGCATTGCTGTGGTTCTGGGATCCTTATGCTGAAGCTTTCCAAATTCAGAGAAAAATATTTTTTCTCACCTGTAGATCTTCCTAAGCCTTTAAGATACTTGAGAGGACTGCATATTAGAAAAGGATAGGGACTTGAATGTGAGATGTGCCAGGACAACTCTATTCTTCATATCTGCTGAAACATGTCATTATGAGGCATCCACTGTGGCAGAGCCTTTAGTCAGAATAGAGGTTTAAAGGCAAGAAGTGATGCCAGGGATGTTGGCAGGAAGCGTCACAAAGCTGTGCCAGAGAAGACAGAAAAAGCAGCTTAGTGAGATCACAGAGGTGATCTTCATCATCCACCATTCTCAGTCTTCAGCCAATACCAGGTTGGTGGCAACACATGACAAAAATCCTGGGGATGAAAAACTGTAGCAATTACCAGCAAAATGCAAACTCCACCATGGCACATGTGCCATTTACATCTTTCAGTATTCTCAGTAATTCTTCCAGCATTGAAACACAGAAGAAAAGCTAAATTTTCTTTATACCTTTTCTATTCTTCTTCATCTGACATGATTAAAAATTCAGACTATAATAGATCCATACCTGTGTTGTTATCCACTGTTGCAGGAAGATTAATTCTGTGGAGAAACACACAAGTGTTACAGAAATGGTGAGAACTACACTATCATTCTCAGGTCTATTCCTGTTGATGATGGTTAGGACCACTGTAACAGACCAAAAGCAGGGAAGACCAAATTCTAAAGTGCTGCACAATCTGCAGAAGACTTTAGTCTGTTCGCTTTATGGTTTACCTCTTTTGCTGACCTTGGACATAAAAAATTAGTCTGCAGAGGCAATAACTCATGCTAATTAACCCCAAACTCACAAAGCAAAAGAACAGTTCTTCCATCAGGCACTGCTGAAGCACAAATTCAGACATGGCTTGGTACCAAGATCTTGCTGCAGTACCAGTCCTCTTTGGCTTGGGAGATAGACCCATGGAATTACCTGGGCTTTTGCAAATCAATATGGCATAGTGTCTTTTGTTTAAGATATACACACTCACTCATTGCTGAAAAAGAGCATTTTGACACAGTTATATTGGTAATTCTGAATTAAAATTTCTTAGAAAGAGATATTAAAGACTATTTAAACACTGGTGCTCCTTCTTGAACTTAGTAGGGGATGAGGTTGCTCACTGCCTTGCATATTTCCCCCTATTGTACAGAAACAGAAGTGTGCTCACTAAATGGTTGTAAAACTTCATTGTGCCTTACAGAGTTCTAGAATAGTTTTCACAGAGGGTGATTGAGGAGAAGACTTCTGGGGTTTGGCTAGAAAACTATATTTCAGAACAATGCTAATCAAGCTACTAATGACTATCCCATGAACAAGCGTGGCCAGCATTGTTCTTTGCAAAATATGTACCAGCATTGTTCAGGGACACTAAACGAGGGTTCTTTTGGCCACAATTCATGGTGCAACATGTCATCATAATATCCTTCTGAGGAAGAAGGCCTGCTTTGGATATCTACCTGAACATTATTGGTACCTCCTCACTGGAAACTACGATACCAGCAATGCCACTTTTTGCCAGCCTTTCTTCCTTCAAAGCAAATACAGTGGACTACAAGAACAACTGTTCAATTCCAGCTAAATGAGCAACAGGTCAGCTCTAAGTATAATAACTATAAGCTCTAATCATAATAATATAATAAGACATGTCTAAACATCCAAAAGATTGTGTTTCATGAATAAGCTGCCTTAAATGCTATTTAAACAAACTTAACCACCACTAATACGAATGTTGACATTGCCCTGGATTTATAATGCATTATCAAAGGTCATTAATATTGTCATCATAAAATATTCTGCATTTCTTCTCTGAAAGGAGGAGATTTTTGTTTTCCTATATTTGATCTGATAGTATCAAAGAGAAACATTTCAAATTTTTTTCTGCCAACACTTTGGACTCAGTTCTAATTCAAGACAAAAATAAACTATGTATACTCTGAAACCTCAAACATCCTATCAGGCAGGAGCTCGGTTTTCTAAGCAATCTTTATCTTTGCTAAAGACAAACCATTTTGAATCTTTCTATGAAGTTTCCTAAATGCAAGCCCGCTTCTGCTACCGGGACACTCAGTGTTATGGAAAAAGAATGCCAAATACAGAACACCTGGGCAATATTCCATGTGTACCTTATTCTTCCCTTCAAGAGATGACAAATGCTTCTGCTCTCCACCCTCCTGACATCAAACCTTCCTTCAGTCCACCATTATCACAGCTGAGCACCAAAGTAGTTGCTGGGTTTCCTTTATTTGCTCCATCTACAAAGGAAGGAAACATTATTTCTCCTACAGAAAGCCCATCTTAATGTCCTTAATGAACACCAGCTAAGACACCTGGAATTACCCCAGAAATGCTGGAGACAAAAGCATGGAAGGCCTGGAGTAGGTTGCAGTGGTTGTTGTTGCGGCAGGTCTAAGTACAGATGGTTCCCGTTGCCTCACACCAGACTGATCCTGAGCACAGATCTCTTTATGAAGAAAATATTTGTTTTCACATTACTCACTCCTTAATCTAATCTCTCCTCTCTAAAATGCATGTTTCCATCTGGAGTCTTCCTATAGGTCACAAGGTAGCAAGGTGAATATTTTCATTTTAACTTGCAAATTCCACAAACCAAATCACTGGATCGGAGTTATCACTGAGTCCGAGCACCCCAGACCTGGCATAACAGTTTTCAGTACCATGGGTGGTGGCATTCACATCTACCTCTATTCAGATCTCTACCTTGTTTACAACAAATAATCTTACTACACTTTGATAGAAGTGGCAATAACATCTACATAACAACACCGCATGAATTTACTTAAAAATTATTTTTAAATGTATTAAACATGAGATGCACACAAAAGTTATTAAATCTGAATGAGACATCTTAAAAAGACTCCAACAACTGATGAGAAAAAATTGTGTTGAAAAATGCCCACTTGACCACAGACCTTTGGCTCACTCAACAGCTACTTAAAAAAGGTATTACACGACTTGCAGACTTGCAAAAATTCTACTTTGGAAGGCAAATACCTCAGCCTGGCACAAGTTTAGAAAAATAACCAGGCCGGTACAAAAGGATGTTTACTGTATTATATTTCCCTTTTAAATGTGGGCCTTGTTTCTTTTATTAAAATAACTGTATGTGCTTTATCTAGATTAAGTTATCATTTCATCAACAAACAAGTGCTGCACGGCCCATCCGCCCAGATTTGGAAATAGCCCAAATAAAAGAAAATGACAGCTGTAAAGAAACACCTCAGCTTCATTATTTTACTTCTCTAAAGTACTTCTTTTGTGTGACTCCCAGGCTTTGCCTATGACACCCATTTAACAGCTGGGGTGGCTACAGGAATCATGAATCTGTCTCACACTTGCCTTTATCTGCTTGGCCATCTCACAGACAAACCAGGGGTTGACAAACCAAGTGTATCATGAGGGTCTAATAAGCATATTTAGGGTCTAATAAGCATATTTATATCTGGAGCTGCTCTTCTGGCTTTCAGCACAGCAGGTAAGTCTGGTTTTGATAGTTCATAGAGCAGAAATATATTTGTTATGTGTTACAAGAAGCTGTTGTTCATGAAGAGGTAATCAGCCCTTGATACCACGAAGCTTGCTTTCCTGAGAAAGGTGACACAAGGCAAGAGAACGAGAGTACAGGGCCACTTCTGCTAAAGGGAAAAGGTAGTGCAAAACCTAGAGTCCTAGTCCCACATGCATAAGTTGATGTCTAAGGAGTATTATGTACATCCTATTGTTTGCTACACCAACTGAAATTTTCTTTATTCAGAAGGTTCTTCCTCAGTTATGTGAATATAGCCCCACATGGTATAAACAGAGAGGATGACAATTATGTCAGAGGATCTCCATTACGCCAGTTAATCGTGGTATGAGAGAGACATTGACAACAAGGTCAAGCCTTGTGTTCAAATCAGCCCACCACAGGAAAACTTGTGCATAATAGCCAATGTAAAAATATGTTCTGAGAAGAAAAAAAAAGTCATGTTTTATATTGTAGCTACCAAAACCTCCTTATTCTCCTTTGTCATGTGCAAGTCATTGTTAGAAGAGCCTCTTTGTTCAGGCCAAGAGGGCTGGTGTAAGGAAAGGGAGGTGCCTGGTTCCTCAACATGAGATCCCATTAATATTACTGATAGACTATTCTTTAAAGATATCCATCTGTTTCTTATTTGGCATATTCAGAATAGTAGCTTGTTACATTTTTACAAGAATCTGTGTGATCCAAGAAAAGCAAAACCTCATGTAATGAAAGAAAAAGAGAGAATAGTTATTAAACAATCCTATCAATGCTGTACAATTTAAACATCCATCTCTAAAATGGCTTCAGTCTGTTCCATTCACAGCTGTCAGATTTCTTTGCCACAGGGGGAAAGGGACAGAAGGCTACTTATTTCCCTACAGTTTTGCAAAATATGCATAGAAGTAACATCTCCGAAGTACAAAATAAATCTTCTCTTCTTGTGAGTCACTGTGAAATGCTGCTCTTCATAGCTGCATTTCAGACAGGTTTATTCACTCAAAATCCTAACCTGCCCTGCAAGAATTTAAACTGAAGGCAGGATCTGAGGTGGGATGAAGTCAGGTTAGGACCAGTCTATGATAGTGTCTTTGGATGACGACAGGGCTGAGTGGGGAAGCCTAGAAGGTGTGCTGCCAAAGGTGGGGGAAAAAGTGTCCCAGCATAAAGATTAGGTCTTTCTTCAAGTGTCAAGTACGTGATTTCCAAATAACAGAAAGGCCTTGTATTCACCTTGTACTATATATATAAGATTGTTCAAATATCTGAAACAGTCAAAAGCATAACTTCTTAGTGAATGTAGCTAATATAAAATTATTTGGAATCAAGTGCTTTTGCTGATAAAGAATCAGGCCTAACTATTCGTAGTATGTATCAGCACTTCCCCTTCTTCTGGTTGGTACTTGAATCAACATTGCAAAATGCTATATGCCTTCTAGACTTATAAAGTCATTTAATTGTATTCTAAATTACAATTAAATGATCCTTAAGGTCCCTTCCAACCTAAGCCATTCTACGATTGTAGGATACTATTCCAATTTGTGGGATGCATGTTATCTATGGACAAAAATCACGTGTAAGTATTTATACTATATTTAATATACTACTTGAGCAAGGCAATGACAGGATGAGGTTGCAACAACCAAACCTAATTCTGAACCAACAGTGAGAATTCACAGTTGAGGTTTTGAAAAGTGAGACTTATATAAGATCAGAATACAAGTTTGGTACTAACACTAGGCTTATGAGAGGTTATTTGATGTTCAGACACAATATTATTTTCAACAAGGTTTCTATGACTTCTATCACTTATTGTATGTAGTTGTAAATTCAGGACATGCCAGGAGTCAGCTGTAATCAGGCCAAGAGGATAATGCAGTTAAACGCCATTACCATTAGCCTCCAAATAATTGCCTTTTTTAAATTGCCATACAACTGTGTACAAGAAGTATTCCTCTTTTTATAGTGAAGTACTTCTTCCATAGACATGAAGAGAGAAAGTAAAACTGGTGTCAGATAATAGCTGCTGAAATTTTCCTGAGTCTCCATGTACAAAATCACACATGAGCAAAATCAAATGATCGTCAGGATTCAGAAACAAGAATTACCCTTGAAAAAAATGTTAGTGGCAGAACCACAAGCTGATATGCTTCCTTTTCAGTTTCAAAATGAAGGTGCAGTTATTCACTTTCATGGTGCATGAGAGGAGCAGGAAAACAAAATCTCCTGTGCCTTCAAATGCAAGCTGCTTGTGCCTGACAGAAAGAGGAGCACAGCCCTGCCTCCTGTGAAAATTCCAAGTGCAAAGGGCAGCAAGAACCACGCACCCCTGTTGGTCCCTACTCCATTGCCAAAATCTCTCCATTGAACTTCTATAATGCCTGGTGCTCAGTCAGCCCAAAAATAACGCTAGTGTTATGCTTCAAATTTGAGATTTGAAACAATGCAAAACGAACTGGTTAGCAAAAGAGTGCTACTGATTAGCACAGACAGCAAGGGATGAAACACAGAATGCTCTGTGACAATGAAGGCTGGTATAGGGGCAGGGCATTTAATCTTGTAATATATTAGGCTAATGGGATATTCCACTAGCTGCTCTTCGTGCATTGCCTGTGGCTTTGTGCATTTGGAATATGGCTGGAAGGAGGTCTTGGCACAGCAAATAGAAAAGGCCTCTGTTTTCCAGGGCTGGAAGCATCATGGAATAGATCTTTCAAAACCATTGGAAAAAGATGCATCGTGAGGCATCATTCCTCTCTGGGACTACAGAGAAGTGTTGATGGTTTGCAGAGACCACTGTTAATTCCTCCAGCTCAGAAGAGTTCTCCTCCTAACAAATACATCCTCCTCAGGATATACAGACACACTTCAGTGGAACAATGTGTTTCCTTTCAGCTGTCTAGCAATGAAGACATCTTGATCCCAGAGGCAATGTTAATCAGACTCCAAAAGGACCTCAGCCTACTTGTTATAATTTCAAAACTTTGCTTGAAAGGAAAGAAATGAAAAGAGAAAGTAAAGAGAAACCTGAGAATGCAAATATATCTACAAGTGCATCCTTGACACCGTAGGAGGTTCAGAATGGGTTGTGCTGGAACTTATTGTGACTGAGTAACACACCAGAAACCCTACAAATTACAGGAATTCCTACACACTGTCTTCATCATTTTTGATGGAAAACTTGTGATATAGCTTATTAGCTAAATTTAATATCTGCTTTAGTTATCCTTAGTTCTTTCTTGTCTAAGACTGAAACAACAAAGTAGAGATATTTTCAAACCTGAAAAGCTATAAACCTGTACTTAAATGGGCAGTTTCCAATACTTGGTTTCAGTAGAAGTTTCATGATTCATACCAGAGAACACAGAACAGCACATCTTCCTTGAGGAGTCACAGAATAAGCTGGGTTAGAAGGAACCAACAAAGGATCATCAAACCCAACTCT
>WAAE01010687.1:0-41602 GCA_013400495.1 Nicator chloris
ATTATTGGATTAAGATTGTGTTTTATTTTGTTGCCTATTGAAATAGCTTGAAAATTTTCTGGTCATTTCAATGAGTATTGGAATTGAACTGCTTGGAGGCAGTTGATTAATATGTCTGCATATACCATTTCCCTTTACTCTTTTAATTAAGTCTAATTTGATACTTTGATTGGGTGACAAGTCTTAAAATATATCACCAATAACTGAGCAAATAGAGTGCATTCAAGTATCAGTAGTGGTGGTAGGAAAAATACAAAGGGTGTTTGGGTGGTATAGATGGTTTCTATGTGCATAGAAAAATGTGAAAGTTCAAAGCTTCATCCCAGTCCACTTGGATTGCTGTGAACTTCTTTTCTGGTCTTGGGAGGTTTTTTAAATCTTAGTGCTAAGTGAGTAAAATGGAACATTGCCTTCAACTTCTTGTTACAATAATTAATTAGCAATCGAATATTTAAAATATCACTCTTAAATGTGATATGGACAATCTTATGTGTCATTTACATTTTAAGTTAAGGTTGAAACCACACATTTTTAGTGGAAATTACATCACTCACCTGGTTTTAAATTATTGAGACATCAAAACAGACAATATGCATTTGTGCACCATTTTCTGGTGATCTTTTTTAATCTAAAATAAGTGTAATTATAAAATGTTATAATCAAATGAGAAACAGATCACTCTTGCTGATCACTATTGATTGTACCAATAGTAAGTGCTTCTATAGTTATGCTATTGAGTAGATCCATGGACTTTTTAACAGGTGTATGCTTTTATCACAGTTTTTATTCCTGTTATGCAATAAGCAATGTTTTAGTTTTCTTTTTCTGGTTTAAGTGAGATTTGTTTTTCACTCTTCCCAATGCTTCTGTTCTTTATTTTAAAAATTCTGCTTTAAAAGTTATTCTTGTCTTTTGTTCTGTATGTAAATATGTATATGTGTGTTATAGATTTTCTTGATAGCTGCCGAGCTAGTACTCTGTTGGCAGAGTTAGATGATGATGAGGATCTACCTGAACCAGATGAAGAAGATGATGAAAACGAAGATGATAACCAAGAAGATCAAGAATATGAAGAAGTTATGGTATGGTATAGTTAGCATCCATGGTATCTTAATTTACTAACAGCTGCTTTAAAAATCCACTTTTTTTTTGGCAAAAGGAAGTCCTAGTTAAAATATCTCCATTAGCTAAACCAAATTTATTTAGATTTATTTAGTTTTTTGCATGTAGTCAACAACACAAGAGAAGTGTTTTTAAGCACCACCATACCCAAGACCTTACAGGTCAGAATTAATGTCTTAAAACCAGGCTGGGAGCAAGTTGACAGATGGTAGAAATGATGGGTCACTAGTTCACAGGCTGATGAAATGGTACAACTGTGGATACGCTGCTGCATTTTGTAGGGATTCAGTTCTGGGGTGTGTTTAACTGTAGGCCTGTATGAAGCAAGAGTTTGCCAGAGGAGATGTCTCTCTTCTCAAGAATACCCTCAAAACCCAACAAAAAAACTAATGGAGTGGGGGCTAGGCAAAACCCAGCATGGTAGTTCACATGGTTCTTGCCTACACTATCAGGAGGTTCGGCTTTTCATTTGGTTGTTCTTTACTGGTATGAATAGTGCTTGGTCTTCTACCATCACTGAAGTGATGAGAATGAATATTGCAAGATCTAAGAGGAAAAATAGAAGGCTTCACTAATGCTAGTTTAATGTTTTACAGAATAAATATAATATTGTTTTATGGGATTATAGAAACTTCATCTTGTAATTAATATACAAATATTTATTTCATTTGAACCAAAATATTTAGCATTTTAACTTACTGTGTTTATGGTTTTAATAGAAACTCAGGTACATGACTAAGCATCTTGTTTCTCCTTCTGCACAAAGATACAAAGTTAGAGAAAAAACCAAGCCAGTGCAAATTAAGTGGATCTGCAATGCAAACAGTAACTTCAGTTTGTAGAACATTGACCAGTTTTAAAAAATTATTAAATGGAGTTACTATTGTTGTTCATGGGAAGTAGCAGAAATAGCTAAAATAGACTTTGCTTTAGATTACATAGCAAGAAGAAGATCTAGAAAAGAAAAGTTTCCTTTCTTTGGTTCCAGTACTATTCCCTCTGATACACCATGCAATTCTTGTAAATGATAAGTTGAACAGATTATTGTAGAAAATTCATTACCAATTAATACTTGTTAAAGCTTATTGAAAATTAGATTCTTTTCCCCCACCAAAATAGTTCAAGTATTTTGATACTTAATTTAATCTCTGGATAAAATGTGTATATCAATATATCTATACACATATATTGATATACACATTTTTTTGGAAAAAAGCCCTTGTTTTCAAAAAAATAAATATGTTTATTTTGACGTCTTTGGATATATTTGAACCTCTGTGATTGCAAAGTTTGTGGAATACACAAAATATCTACACCAAGTTTGCTGGGGTACAGTACTCTGTATTTTCTTATGTTCTAGTGCTTCATAGAAAGTTTAATTCTTTCCAGAAACTATAAATACACCCATGCCAGCTTTATGTTGATTTTATAGAGAAAATTAACATAATGAAGACATAATGAAGTGACACAATGGGTAAGGTTGACAAGAACCACAGTGGGTCATCTAGTACAGCCTCCCCACTCAATCAGGGTCATCCTAAAGCACATGGCACAGGATTGTGTCTTGATGGTTCTTGAATATCTCCAGGTTGACACACGACCTGTCTCAGTGTGTGTGAACTCACACAGTGAAGTTCTTCCTCATGTTCAGGTGGAATTTCCTGTGCATCAGTTTCTGTCTCTTGTCCTATTGCTGGCACCACTGAGAAGAGCCTGGATTCATCTTTTTTACACTGTCTCATCAGATACTGACAGACATTGATGAGGTCCCCTCTCATGAGCCTCTTCTTGAGGCTGAACAGGCTCAGCTCCCCAGGCTGTCCTCATAAGAGAGATGCTCCAGTTCCTTAATCATATTTGTAGCCTCTGTGAGGCTTCTCCAGGAGCTTCTTGTCTCTCCTGACTGAGGAGCCCAGAACTGGATACAGCATTCCAGATGGAGCCTTACCAGAGCTGAGTAGAGTTGCTGTTTAGTTTGTGACTGCTGTATTCATGCTCTCAATTTTTTATCAAATTATTCTCTTTAACAGAATCAAAAAAACAGCTAAGGTTTTTGGGGTTTTTTTGTTTGGTGTTTTTTTTTAGGAAGAAGAGGAGTATGAAACCAAGGGAGGCCGTAGAAGAACATGGGATGATGATTATGTTTTGAAACGGCAGTTTTCTGCTTTGGTTCCTGCTTTTGACCCAAGACCTGGTCGTACTAATGTGCAACAGACAACTGACCTAGAAATCCCTCCACCAGGTATGCTGACAAAATATGTGATGCTTTATCTGGCTTTAGGAGGGAGATTCACTGTTAAGGGCCCACTGGATCTGGGGATGCTGTCACTATTAATCAGTACAACATGCTCATGTGGCTTTGTGGCTTTTCTCTGTTTGAATGAGAGTTTCATCTACCTCTGCAGATCTAACCATTATTGAGGGAAAAGTAAATTAAGTGCTGTGTAAAATAAGCAAATTTAGGAATTCAACTAGGATCATCTCTTACCATGATAAATAATAAAATTTCATGGTATGTTAAAGATGTGATAAAGATGCCTGGTTTAACCTGCAGGGACTTAACTGTCGTAGAGCTACCCAGCATAGATTTGGTTGGAGACACTGTGCTGAAACAGTGCAAAGCTGAGGCAGGGGCAAGGTAATGCAGTGATGGAGCAGTGTGTATGGTCAGCAGCACAGCACCTGATCTTGCTCCTTGGCTTCTTAGTTCATTCTTGTTCAGCACTGTGGGTGTACTCAATGTTCATTACAGAGAGGAATAAGTAGGTTTTAGCATATGTGGAAATAAAGCACTGCTTATTTTGAAAAACTGAAAGGAAGGTACTGTGTAGGAAAAGAAGAATGCATGTGCTGTGATAATATCTAAGATGTTACCAAGATATAGGGCTCAGTAGGGGTTTCAGAAATTCCTGTTAATTTTACTCCCATAAAGAAATGGTTCAGTCATAACTCAGTTCATAGTTAGAACTCTGTCTCATCTCTTTGGCATGTGTGCAGTAAGTCATTACACTTCCTTATTGAACCATCTTACTCATGTTGAAGCCACCTTGTCATGCATTATATGTTTTGTGTTAAGGGTTCTCAAATGATTTTTGCAGGTACACCTCATTCAGAACTCTTGGAAGAGGTTGAGTGCATGCCTTCGCCACGTTTAGCACTTACCTTGAAAGTTTCTGGTCTTGGAACAACTCGAGAAGTAGAACTGCCCCTAACAAATTTTCGATCTACCATCTTTTACTATGTGCAGAAATTGTTACAGCTTTCCTGTAATGGCAGTGTGAAATCTGACAAACTTAGACGTATTTGGGAGCCAACATACACGTAAGCTCACCAGTTCATTATTCTGCATAGAGAACACTGACTGATTAGGAAAAGGATGTTAATTTTTTAACTCCTCCTCTGTAATAAGCAATGCTAGAATTAGATTTTTTTTTGTGTTTATGTCAGGATGTTATTACTGGTTTTAGAACTACTGCTGTGCCTGTGAAACCAAGGAAAAGATCATAACCTTTAGGGATCTGCTTGGAAAAATCCCATAGGGTTGTAGTCCTAGCAAAAAGTCCAGGAGAGTTGATTGATTTTTTTTCAAGGATCACTTTCTCCAGACTCAAGAAAAATCCATCCCAATACATAGGAAGTCAGGCAGAGTCAGTAGCAGACCTGCATGAATGAACAAAAAAGCATGAAAGGGAAGCATGCAAGGAGTGGAAGAAGGGTCAAGTGATCTAGGAGGAATCCTAGTTGTCCAAACTTGAAGGCAGAGCATTAGGAAAGCCAGAGCACATCTGAAGTTGAATCTGGTGGTATGTGAATGGCAAAAGGTTAGTGGACACTTACTTGACCTACAAGTCCATGGGACCCAATGGAATGTACCTACAGGAGCTGGCAGTTCTCTATTGTATTTAGAAGGTCATGAGCATTGGGAGATACTTCTGAGGACCAGAGAAAAGGAAGTGTCATTCCTGCCTCCCACAAAGGCATGAAAGGTTTAGGGAACTACAAAGTGCTCACTCTGTCACCCCTGGAAAGGTGATGGAGATAGTCTTGGAAACCATTTTCAAACCATGTAGGATAACAAGATGATTAGAAGTAGGTGGCATAGATTTATGAAGAGAAAATTGTGCTTAAGCCAGCCTTATAGCCTTCTACTATATACCTAGCTCAGTGGATGAGAAAAAAGCAGTAGATGCTTTCCTCAACTTCAGGAAGGCTTTCAATGCTTTCTCTCTCACTGAAAAAATTAGAAAGCATGGACTAGTGTCTGAAAAATGCCTGAACTGCCGGGCTCAGATGGTTGTGGTCCTTGGTGTAAGGGCCAGCTCGTGTACCCCAAGGGTTGCTAATGAGCTCAGGACTGTTTAAACACCTACATTAGTGGAGTCATGGTGGGACAGAGCAGACCCTCAGCTTCCAGGCAAAACAAAACTGGGCAGGGGTCTCTGTTGGACCAGATGGTTGTGCTGACATTCTAGGAGACCCCATCGTGCTGGAGAAATGGGGAGACAGGAGCTTCTTGCCAAAGGGAGATGTAAAGTCTATCAGCTGGGGAAGAGTAACTCTGTGTGCGCTGGTTCAGGCTGGGGGCCAGCTGGCTGGAAAGGAGGTGGGTGAAAAAGGGCCTGAGGGTCTGTGTGGACATAAAGTTAAACATGAGCCAGCTGTGGACCCCAGTAGCAAAGATGATCAGCAGCACCCTGGGCTGCATTAGGAAGATTGAGTGAGGTGATCATCCCAATCTGCTCAGCACTGGTGAGGTACACCTGCAGTGCCATGTACCAGTTCAGGACTCCTCAGTACCAGAGAGACATGGACACTGGAGTGAGTCTAGCAAGGGGCTGCTAGGATGATTAAAAGGGCTGATTGCTTCTGTCGTACAAAGAAGAGTCTGAGAGATCTGGATCTGTCTAGCCTGGAGGGAAAAGGACCTGTGGGCTCTTACCAATGTATATGAATACCTGATGGAGGACCTAGGGAAGCCAGACTGTGGACTTTTCTTTGTTGCAACATGTGGAAGGACAAGAAGAAAAAAGAGCTCAAACTGAAATACAGGAAATTCTATTTAAACATGATATTTGAGGGCCCTTCCTACCTCAGCTAGTCTCTTGATGTTAATTTGACCTTACTAGCTTTAGAGTAATAGACAGAAATTGTAAGACGATATGATGGGGAGTATTTCCCATTTACTACCCAAATGTAACTTCCGTCTTGCCAGAAGAATAATGTGTATGAAAGCAACAACTCCAGTAAGGAGTGGTGCAGTATTTTTAAGTGTAGTTCAGATTTCATCAGTGCTTGTGTGTTGCACCTGTTTTGAGTTGCCTTTTGTCAAAAATTGCATGCTGTAACAAACTGTTTTCTAGTTAGAAAACATGAAAAATAGTTCATGTGCGTATCTTCTAAGTTAATGCACAGCAAGCTTCCCTAGGACTTCACATTTTTTAAGAGTTGGTGCACGTGTAGTGAAGAATCTGAAGTTGGTTTGGGAAATCGGAAATATGAAGGTTGTTTGATTACTCAAGTCTCATTTAGAGGAAACTGAAAGTATTAAATACTTTGCAAGATAAATACCAACATCATGAAAATAGAGCTTAAGAACTTTACTGCCTCAAGGTATCTCAGATGTTCTGTGCAGCAAAGGGCAGCTGCTGTTGCTGTTTTACATCACATTGTCTAAATGTCAGTGATACCTAACAAGTCAATGTATAACCTCAGAATTTAGAGGATGTGCTATGAGTGTGAAATATTAACTCATTGTTTTGATGTCTAGAATCATGTACAGAGAAATGAAGGATTCTGATAAAGAGAAAGAAAGTGGAAAAATGGTAAGACCTACTTCTGTGCCTTTGTGTTTTATGGCTGTATTAATAAAAGTGAAAGAAATATTATTGCAGTTTTTGAAATGCTACATTAAAAAGAACTAACAGTTTTGAATTACCTAAAGAATATTAGTGAGTATATTTGTAAATGCATGCTCCTTTAAAAAAAGACATTATATATTGCATGTGAAATCTTGAAGACTTTACAATCAGGAAAAGCCAACATTTGGTGGTTCCTGTTGTAGGGTTGCTGGTCAGTAGAGCATGTGGAGCAGTACCTTGGCACTGATGAATTACCAAAGAATGACTTGATAACCTACCTGCAGAAGAATGCAGACTCAGCTTTCCTGCGCCACTGGAAATTAACCGGCACTAATAAAAGTATTAGGAAAAACAGAAATTGTTCCCAGCTCATAGCTGCATACAAGGTATATGTCTGCATCCAAACTTTTTTTTTTATTATGAATGGCTGTGTGCTTTGTTTTGCAGCTTTAAAGATTCTTGTGGAGAGAGAGCCATGGTATTTATAGGGAAGCTGAATGGTCAAAGCCAGTTTCAAGTTTAGGTTTTGCTGCTCTTGCCTTTTTATTTTAATGTCTTCTGTTAAATGTTGTGTTAAAATGCATTTGAATCATGATTTGCACCATGCACAATTTCATTAAGTGTTAAGTTTGAACACAGTAATTGTTTTGATTTTTTTTTCAAATCAGCCTAGAATACAGTCTTAAAGACAACTACACAAGCAGCTTTCATTCTTAACCATTCTTTTTTTTACAGGATTTTTGTGAACATGGATCAAAATCTGGATTGAGTCAAGGGGCCATTTCTACTCTTCAAAATTCTGATATACTTAGTTTGGCCAAGGAACAACCCCAGGCCAAAGCTGGCAGTGGACAGAACTCCTGTGGAGTAGAAGATGTTCTGCAGTTACTTAGAATTTTGTATATAGTTGCTAGTGACCCTTACACAGCACGGACTTCTCAAGAAGGTAACTTAGTTATTTTGCAGAGCTTCTGAAATATTTTAATGAAAAAAAAAATAAAGGAAAACTTTTCTCTTGATTATTTTCAGAAGGAGATGAGCATCCTCAGTTTAACTTTCCACCAGATGAATTCACAAGTAAAAAAATTACTACAAAGATTCTGCAACAGATTGAGGTATTGCACTAATACATTATATGCAGTATATATATATGTAGTATTGTTTTTAGGACTCTGTTACTCTCCTCCTCACTTTGACTGTTTCAAATTATTGGTTTCTTGCCATTTTAAATTTTTGAATTGTTTCATACATATTCTCTTTCTTATATTTTGAATGAGTAAATTCTGTAAGAACAGACTAGTCTGAATAAAACCATGCAGTTTGTTTTTGTACAAAGCATACAAATTTTTTTACTTGATCTATTTTGGTTATGAATAAGAATAACCTTTTTTCTGTACCAGATAATGATGTTACAGTGTAATGTGTGTATGTCTGCCTGATGATAATGTAAAAAAGACAATTGATTATGTTAGGGTTCACAGACATTTTATTACTCATACATTCTCCATAAAGCTTTCAAAAATAGCATTTAGAAAACATCCTATTGGTACTGCATTAGTTAGAGATATTAAAAGGAAAACTTTAGGATGTAGTTCAGCAGAACTACATTTTCTTTAACAAAGATTACAGAAGATTCTCAGCTTAATTAGCCCTTGTGTGCTTTTTGAGGTTTGGGGGTTTTTTTTACAGTCACATTGTCCTAATTATTTGTTTTAAAAAAAGTTTCAATTTTTTGTGTCATTTGAAGACTGTTTTGGCACCATGAAGATCCTAGTAGTAATAATTTCTGTAGTATAGTTTATTATAATTGTATTTCAGAAGAGACTGTAATAATATTTCAAGGGGATAATTTTCTACCATCAAGTTTCTTTCATATCTTCTGATATTGAAATGGTACTATCTAATTTCTTTTGGGCAAAACTCAGGAGTAATTCTTTCCAGGTAATTGGGTACTGAGATCTACCCACAGTGCTTGGAGTAGTGTATATCCCACAGATTTACTACAGCTTTTAGTGTCTATGTCAAAGCACCCTGTGTCCACTCTTAAGTCCTAGAAAATTTATGAACTTAGAACCAGAGAATATGCTGAATTGGAATCAACCAGGATCATCGAGTACAGCTCCTGGATCTGTGCAGGACGTCCCAAGAGAAGACAGGCACCCCCTGTGCCTGAGAGCATTGTCTAAATGCTTCTTGAACTCTGTCAGGCTGGGCTGTGACCGCTTTCCTGGGGAGCCTGTTCAGTGCCCAGCCACCCTCTGAGTAAAGAGTCTTTTCCCAGTATCTACCTTAAGTCTCCCCTGACTCAACTTGGGGCCATTTCCTTGACTCCTGTCACCAGTCACCCCAGAGAAGGGATCAGTGTCCGCCCCTCCTCTTCCTTTCAAGAGGAAGTTACAGATTGCAATGATGTCTCTCCTCAGTCTCCTCCAGGCTGAACAGACCAAGTGACCTCAGCTGCTTATCATACAGCTTCCATATTGATAGCATTTAAAAGGGGGAAAAAAAATCTCGGTTGCTGAGAAGGAAGAAACTTATTCGAGCACAGATAAAAACTCTGTACTTGGGTGTGTTTGCTGTGTATGTACTTAGTTACAAACTTGTTGGGACCACCTAATTCAAACATTACTAACACTGGTGGGTTTTTCTATTCCTTGTACCAAACTACAGGAACCCTTGGCACTAGCAAGTGGAGCTTTGCCAGACTGGTGTGAGCAACTAACAAGCAAGTGTCCTTTCTTAATTCCGTTTGAAACAAGACAGTTGTACTTCACATGTACAGCATTTGGAGCATCAAGGTAAAAAAAAATTAAAAGAAGTATGACTGCTTCCTTTTCATTTTTTACTTATAATAGTTTCTAAATTGCTGATTTCCAGAAGGACCTCAGTCCTAATGACACAAATTTTTCATGCTAAATATGAATAATTTTGGATAATGGAAGGAAGAAGATGGAAAAGCTCAGTATGGCAAGGAATTTCATTTTTCAACTTGAGCTGAATACTTGCTTGTGTACTTAGAGCTGGGTTATCCCATTGGCCAATTTGTCTGGGTTTCAGTTCATTGCATAAAGGACTACAAAATAGAAAACATGTGGAGAATCATATGAACTAAAAGTTTTTTAAAAACACATACATTTTTATAGTCCCAGCAACTTGTGATTGTTTTGGTTCATTTATTTTTAATTCATTAATGTTTTAACAAAACAGGAAAAAAAAAAACTAAGAAAAGGATGCTATTTTGAAAGTTACTATAAGCTGCATAATGAAACTGGAACAAAACCAGATTTTAAAACATTTAAGGGTGTACTCTAGAGTTCTTTGTTACCTTGGAATCATTAATATTTTGATTGCAGCAGTCATAACCTTGAGAGTATGTAGACAGTGTAAACCTTTTGGCTGGTATACTTTTTTGTAGTGAGAAGGAAGAATTAGTTTTTGAGGGGTTTTTTTGGCTGTTGCTACACTTTGTTTTCCAAATCAAAGGGTAGAGAGAGAGTTGCCAAAATTACTGTTTTGTCTTACATACAGTACAAGTGCCTCATGAAGAGTATAATATTAAGTATTTAAAAAGAAAGAAAAAGGAAAAGAAGAAAAGGTATTATCTTGCAACACATCAGTTTAAATCTTTTTATTGTGTAAAAATTTTAACTTTTACAGAAGAATGGTCCATGTGTTGGGGTTTTTTGTTTTGTTTTGGAAGAAGGTAATTTTTAGAGAAGCTGCATTTTAAAGAGATCCCTCAGGAAACATTGCATGTTCTTTACTTTGTAAGTAAAGAGCTTTCTTAAGCTCTTAAAATACTGGAAGTTGTTCTTAAAACTCATCTATTCTGGATGAACTGTGTGTGTGTACACTCTGTGTCTGTCATGACACTTGGCTCTGTTTGCAAAACAGTCAACAGATGTTAGCTTTGTAGATAGTTTACTGCTGCATACATGATAATACATACAAAAATTTGGAAATTTGACTTTGTATAAGTACTGCTATTAAAGGCAGCTATTCTTCACTGGTATGGGTCTATTTGTCTATGATTGCACTTGAACTTTGGTTCTGTTTTTCTAAGGAGTGTGTAAGTAAATAAATCTGCAAAACTTGGTCAGTATCAGTGGAGTGATGTGCAACTGCCTTACAGTATATACTGTAAGGTGTAATACATGTCTATAAACAGTTTTGAGCATCTGTGATTAAAAGTTCAACAGTAAATGCTACCTTTTGTTCTTCCCATTGTAATGTGAAAACTATAGGAGTTCAGATCAAGAACTGTATATTTTCATTGGTGCTGTCACCAGAAGCTTCCACTTACATTAGAAGTTATTTAGTTTTCTGACTTCAATAGAATATGAAGCAGCCCATATTTTGAGACATTTCAGGCTGATAAATAGTTTCATTTGGTTTATACCTAAAGAAACTTAGGAAGCAATTAGTACTTAAGTCAGTTGTTATTGGTGACTACTTTCAAGTTTTCATGCTGGAGGACATGGAAGCTTTAAACAACTGGTGGTTGTTTTTTTTCCCAGAGCAATTGTATGGCTGCAGAACAGACGTGAAGCCACTGTTGAACGGACAAGGACCACGAGCACAGTGCGACGTGATGATCCAGGAGAATTCAGAGTTGGACGCCTCAAACATGAAAGAGTGAAAGTTCCGCGAGGTGAATCCTTGATGGAATGGGCAGAAAATGTCATGCAGATTCATGCAGACAGAAAATCTGTTCTAGAGGTAAAGCATATCTGCCTAGCAGAGCGAGGTTAGATAGCTATTTCTAATGTACTGGACAGGATATTGAATATCCTGTTCCATAACCAACGCTGAACATTTCACTAGGATTTTCTGTTACTATTAACTTTCCTTATGTTTTTCTAGGTTGAGTTTTTAGGGGAGGAAGGAACAGGCCTGGGTCCTACCTTGGAATTTTATGCATTGGTGGCAGCAGAATTTCAGAGGACAGATTTGGGAGCTTGGCTTTGTGATGATGATTTTCCAGATGATGAGTCCCGTCAGGTATATTTTAATCTGTATTTTAAACTGAGTACTTGTGTAAAAAAAATTAAAAATGAGCTAGACATCCAGCAAGGAAGAAGACACGTTCATACCGCAGCTCGTAATCATGGTCAAAAATGACCACTCTTGTCCACAGTTTGTTTTTTTAACTCTTCTCTTTTTAACAGAGCAGTAGAGTATAGGAAGTTAGACAGTGCAGATATCTATTTACATCCACCTTTAACCGTGTCTGCTTTTTTTTGTCTGTCTCTTAAATCAGGTTGATATTGGTGGTGGATTGAAACCCCCTGGCTACTATGTGCAGAGATCATGTGGACTGTTTACAGCACCGTTCCCACAAGATAGTGATGAACTTGAAAGAATAACCAAACTCTTTCATTTCCTTGGAATTTTCTTGGCTAAATGCATTCAGGACAATAGACTTGTGGATTTACCCATTTCTAAGCCTTTTTTTAAACTCATGTGTATGGGGGACATTAAAAGTAACATGAGTAAGTTGATATATGAATCACGGGGTGACAGAGACTTGCACTGTACTGAAAGTCAGTCAGAGGCTTCTACAGAAGAAGGACATGATTCCTTGTCAGTAGGAAGTCTGGAAGAAGACTCCAAATCAGAATTTATTCTTGATCCACCAAAACCTAAGCCTCCTGCCTGGTTTAATGGAATTTTGACCTGGGAAGACTTTGAATTAGTAAACCCACATAGAGCTAGGTTTCTAAAAGAAATTAAGGACCTTGCAATTAAAAGACGTCAAATTTTAAGCAACAAAAATCTGTCAGAAGATGAAAAGAACACCAAACTGCAGGAATTAATGCTGAAGAATCCATCAGGTTCGGGGCCTCCTCTTAGCATAGAGGATTTGGGGTAAGTTTTCGTATTTATTTATAGATGGGCAAACAGTGCTGTGATAGAGACAGAAGCCAACACATAAATACAAATGAAGATTTCTTAGTTTTAAATAGCATCATTGCAAGGGGGAATCCATAGAGATGCAGCCTTATTCTTTTTCCTTGGTTTGAGGATTTTCTCTTCTCACTTGCTCAGTTTCCTAATCTTAAATGTGGCTATGCTGCAGTGATGTACAACTCTCGAAACATAAATACTTGTAAACACAGGTACTTGTAAAATCACAGCTTTAAAAAAAAAAGGGTGATTCAGTAATTTCTTTGCTATGATAACTCAAAATTTATCAAGTTTTTTTGGAGAGCTTTTAAAGAGGACAGATTGACATTTCAGATAGTGTTCCTAGTGCAGTGTTTGAATTCATGTTAAACAGGGCACGTGTTGACATCTAGCAACTGTAAAAGACAGAGTACTCCTAACTGTGTAAACCCAAGTCAGGATGTCATCCTCTCTAGTTTTAAATATTTCCTTTGAAACAACAGTTTTTCTACCATTAATATTATGGGTTATTTGTTACAGTCGTGTTGTGCCACAAAAATTGTGTAGTGTCAAGAGTTCAGTAATTTCTTATGGCCTTGGAATCATAGACTGTCCTGAGCTGAAAGGAACCCCAAGGATCAACCTGCATCCCCAAGAGTCACACCCTGTGCCTAGAGCATTGTCCAAACACTTCTTGAACTCTGCCAGGCTGGCGTTGTGACCACTTCCCTGGGGAGTCTGCTCCAGTGCCCAGCCACCCTCTGGGTGAAGAACCTTTTGCTAATATCCAACCTAAACTTCCCCTGACACAGCTTCAGGCCCTTCCCTCAGGTCCTGTCACTGATCACCACAGAGAAGAGATCAGTGTCTGCCCCTCCTCTTCCCCTCACCAGGAAGTTGTAACTGCAGTGAGGTCTCCCCTCAGTGTCCTCCAGGCTGAACAGACCAAGTGACCTCAGCCCCTTGTATGGCTCTAGACCCTTCCCCATCTTTGTAGCTGTTCTGTCAGTGGTCTGTAATAGCTTTATATCCTCAAAGGCCTTGTGGAATTTAGCCTGGCTTGTTGTGGAGGAAAGCAAGTAGCACTGTTCAAGGGCCTAAATGCCTGATAGGTTAAGTGGCTCTGTAATTGTTATTGCCGGAATTTAATAGAAATTGTTTTTCTGAATTTGTGAACTGGTTTGAGTAGTTTTGAAGCTGCTGGCTTAAAGATACCAAATTTATGAAATTTTCAGTGGTTATCAAATACAAATAAATAGAGAGTGAGAATATGCATTTGCATACTGTATATTTGAAACACATATCTGTGTAGTCCATTACTGTTTGTAGTTCTGTGCTTTTGTATATGCAGGAACAGTGGTTCAAAGTGATCCACTCATAATGGCTTGAAATCCAGTAAGGTGCTTTTGGGTGTGACAGGTGGTAAATCTGGTGTGTTTACAAAAGCAGTAGCAGACTTGTTTTCAATTATTAACAACTTTTGTATTTTGAAGTTTAAATTTTCAGTTTTGCCCTTCATCCAAAGTATATGGGTTTACAGCTGTGGATCTCAAACCAGGTGGTGAAGATGAGGTAAGGAAATAACCTGTCTTTACAATTTAACCAGCAGTTCAATTTTTGTCTCAACAACAACTTTAATGAACAGTGAATTCTTACAGTATTTATTTACTGTCTTTGCAGACTGTAACAATGGATAATGCAGAGGAGTATGTAGATCTCATGTTTGATTTCTGCATGCATACTGGTATACAAAAACAAATGGAGGCCTTCAGAGGTAATTGTAAATATAAGAACATATATGCAGTTAGGTGGAATTATGGGTGTTTAGGGCATGCTGGCCTAAGTGGGGGCATAGAATGGCTTTCAAAAATAAACTTTTTACTTAAGAATGCAATAGGTAAGATACTAAATTCAGAATACCTTTGCATTAGTTATGCTGTTTTTAATTGTGAAGATGTTCCATTTACCTTAATTAAGAAACTATTGATTGATTCTGGTTTGACTAAAATACAATTTAAATGCTAACATTATTTTATAAACATCATTTGGACTCATGTTTATAACTGTATCTTGTGTAAATTAAAGATGGCTTCAATAGAGTCTTTCCAATGGAGAAGCTGAGTTCCTTCAGCCATGAAGAGGTTCAGATGATTCTTTGTGGAAATCAGTCACCTTCTTGGGCAGCTGAGGATATCATCAATTACACCGAACCCAAACTGGGATATACAAGAGATAGGTACTTTTATTCTGAGTGATTTTAAAATAGTAGCTAAAAGAAAATGTTAAGTGATAGAATGTCCAGAATGTTCATTAGATGAAGATGCCAAACTGGATGAAACTGGTGGTTTCTGAAGAGCAGGTGAATGTCTAAAACTGCATAAAATAACCATGTATTACAACAGCTAGGTTAGAAGGTACTTGGTAGTTTTGTGATGAGAGAAGATAAAAATAATATTCCAATACAAGTAACTAGTGAAAACTTCATGGCAGCTAATACAGATTACTAAAAATAGATTTTAGAGTTTTTATTCCTATGTTTGATGGTAGTGATAAATTTTTCCAGCTGTGTACAGTTTTCACTTTGCCTATATTTCTTATTCCTTTCTCTTGAGATGTAGTTAAAAAAGAAAGTGTCCTATGCAGGGAACAAATATACTTGCTGATGGTTGGCTATCAGAAGGTGGTCTTGATGTTTGCAGTTTTGTTGGGTTGGGGATTTGTTTTTGCTGCTTGTCGTGTTTGGTAGCAATAACATACAAATTACTTCTGGAACTGTGTTAGAATTAGCCTGCTGAAGTGTTTGAGCTCTACTTCTCTACCCAGGCATATGCACTCAAATGCAAGCCAGCCAAATAACACCCCAATATAAGTATATACCTACATTTTTTTGTGCAATACTCTGCAAGGAGATTTTTTTTTTTAATTTAAGGATGTTTTATTCTCAGTACTCAACAGGCCCTAGAATCTTACAAGTCTCCTTAATTGTGACTAAAGATGGTAATTCTACTGTGTCAAGTTTTAGAACCCCCACACACACACTCTCTTGTATTGTTACCAGAACTGATTATTTGACTTTATTTTAAGCCCTGGATTCCTTCGATTTGTGAGAGTCTTGTGTGGTATGTCTTCGGATGAGAGGAAGGCTTTTCTGCAGTTCACCACTGGTTGTTCCACACTCCCTCCAGGAGGGCTGGCAAACCTCCACCCCCGGCTCACTGTTGTGCGCAAGGTACGGCATCTCCCAGCACCCTTCAACCAGCAGCTTTGGCTTGGCTGTGCAAGAGTTTCTACATTTACAGTGATGATTTTTATTTTAGTTATTTAATTTATGGCACTATGCTAAGATTTCGATACTAACCTCTTGTTTCAGGTCTGCTCTCTGATACCATATATATGTATCTCATTTATTTTCGTGTATTTAAATATCAAAGTATTAATGTACATATAAAGCAAGTGGATTTATAAATTGGCCTGTAGCTTTGCTGATGCTATTGTTTCTTGACAACTGGTGTTAGGTATGCAGCAAGTGCCCTGAATGAGAGGACTTTACAACTTTTAGCTTCCATACTGAGTGCTGTGAGCAACTGCAGTAAACATTCTTTTTTTTCCTCAGGTTGATGCTACAGATGCAAGTTATCCATCTGTGAATACATGTGTGCATTACCTAAAGTTGCCTGAGTATTCTTCTGAGGAGATTATGAGGGAGCGTCTGCTAGCTGCTACCATGGAGAAAGGCTTCCATCTCAACTGAGCTGCTGACCGCAGCCTGGGACGTGGAAGTGTTTTTGATACTAGCGAAGCCTCTTGTGTTTGTGTGCAAAAAATACGATCTCCACGCTGTGCTCTGATGAGACTTGCCTTTTTTTCACCTGTGAGGCTTTAGGAAAATGTGGAATGTTTGTTAGCTGCTAATGACAAAATAAATCCTTGTAACTACACAGCCAGCAAGAAATTGGCACAGAACACTGTGTGATGCTTCAAGGGCTTGCACAACTGGAAATTAAGGTGTTTCTGTTTGACTGTTCCAAAGAACAGATCATCAGATTTTCAGTGTTCACTGATACAAATTTCTAACAGTGTATTGTGTAAAGTTTGTCTTTTAATACCCTGTACACTACAGTTGCCATCACTGATCCCTGTTTTGCTGGCTTTAAGCTAACTGGTCAGAAACTTGCTTCCTTTAAAATTTAGACTTAATGGGCATCTCCAGCCTTTTCTTTTTTAATGGTGCCTGCACTATTGGAGTATTTTAGTGGGTTTTTGCGTATAATCATGCACAACCATTTTTTTTCTTCTTTTTCTTTCAAGTGGGAATATATTTTGGTTTCTCAAATGCCCTGCTATAAAGATCAAATCCTTAAGTGTGTTTGTGCAGCTCAACAATAAAGCTATTAAAAAACACTGGTTCCTAGTGCAAGGCACACTTAAAGCAAGTTTTACTTTCGGTTGTATTTTCTTTGTATATTATAAACATTTATTTAACTTGTTGCAGTTTGAAGTTTAAAAAAAAAGCACCCAATGTGTAAGCTCAAACGTAATCATTAAAATGTTTGCAACATATAAAAATGTCTCTTCTGAATACTTCATTAGTACTTACTAAATCTCTGTACATGTTCTGAACAATGTGCCATGCCTTTTTAAATGTTTCAAAGAACTGCATGAGAACTACTGATCTTACAAATTCATCTCTGTGTTCAGACCTTTTCAGAATGAGTGGAACTTCTTAAGAATGAGTCTAGCAGTGATAACCTGCATGTGGCAGGTTTTGGTGCTCTTCAGTGAGCCCATGTGACCTGAGACTATAGTTCTTCATTACACTGGAATAAAATCTGGGTCAGATGGTACAGCTGATTCAGCTTTACTTGAGATGGACTGGCTGTCTTGGTGTTAGCATTCAATATTTATTGGAATAAAAGTGGCTTACAGTAAGATAAAGCAAGATGACATTATGGTTTTTAAGGATTTTTTAAGTAGTTGATACCAGAAAAAAGTAAAAGGCTATTGTAGTTGAATCTGTGTAGTAGGTTTTGCTTTGTGCCAATTGTCTTTGGTAACAACCTTTTCTCAGGCCACTGCTGTGAGGGGCTTGCCAAAAGACTCTGCCTTGCACATACACATCAGGTTGGTGCCCAATTTCTTTTCCCTACATTCTTTGCCCTACATTGTTTGTAGGACTTTATAGCATTGTTTTTTAGATCTTCCCTAATGCAGAACTGGAGGGGAATGTCCACCATCCTGCACTCCTGTGCCTGTCGTGCTTTAGACAAACACCTGTGTCCAGGTTTATGCAACTGCTCCAGTCCCACTCATCTTGTTTTGATAAATGTGTTACTGTGTGAAAGCCCCGTGGATTATTCTCACATACAACACTCTTTGCTCCTTAGACCCTGGTGTATGAGTGGTATTTATGTGACCAGTGTGTGTTTTCACACCGAATATGCTTGTTCAGTATCAGGTGATGTGTGGGGTTGGGCTGGAGGTTACGAAGGAGGCGGCAGATAACAGTTCTGGAAAGGTAAGTGGGAGTAAGCTGAGATTGCCAACTGTCCCCTGACTTACAGAGTGGTGTGCACTGTGAATCAGCACACTCAATGCCTGAGAAGGCAACTCAGCATATCTATGGCTTCCTGCCCAAGAAGGGAGACTTCATGTGGTACCTACCTGGGTCTGAGAACTGGCATATCCTTTATTACTCATATTCTGTAAGAGTTTTAATCTTGATGCATAGATAACATACACAAAAGAAAAAATATATACTGGTGTGCCAAAATGGAAAAGATTTTATGTAATTTATGAAGCCAACATGACAAAAGAGCATTCAACTTACGATTTTAATTATTTTTTATTAGTATTAAGTGCTAAATAATTCCAGTTAACTTGCAAAGTATGCAGAAATACTTAATACATCTGTACTTTTCTTTTTGTGTCTACGACTTGCATGGCAAAGGGAGAGAAACCAGCTTTTTGATGAAGGATGAATATAGTTTAAAAGTGGGCATAAAAGTCACAGAACTATTATTAACAGTAAATTTGTATGAAAATAAATCAAGTTGGTGCTTAAGGGAAGGACTGAAACTCAGTTTGAATTTATATTTCTATGTTTTTTGTCTTCTAGGTCTGGCATGATACTATACAATTCAAAGTGATACCTAGTCAGTCATGGTAAGTTTCCATTTCTTCATCCTCAAAATCTCTTCAAATTATTGACCATTCTAGCAAGATTTCTGGTGGGTCAGTGAAGCTGCATCTGAATGCATCTGCATGTTTAGCTGTGTCTTTCCCATTGGGTACACAGAGTATAAGAGAAATGGAAAATATTTTCCAACCGATTTGAATGTTGCATGAGTCAATCTTGCAACAGCACAAAACTGCAATAGGCACATTCTTGATGCTTTTGTAATCTTTTGTAAAATGCCTTAGTCACTCTTGCATCTTCCTAGCCTTCTGCCACTTTGTCAAGCACAAACAGAGGGGCAAGAATTCTGTTCCGGTTCGTTTCCACGATGCAACCATTTAGCACCATTTCATCCAGAATGATGTGCACTCTGTCCAAATTGAACATGATCTAGAAACATTTCAAGTTAAGTGTATTTTGAACAGTGTGAAGATAATTCAGAAAAAAATTGTAGGCATTCCGAGTCTAATAAAAATTTACAAAAATAGTATTTCTTAATTTATGCTCTCTTATTTACCAGTATTTTAATAAAGCTAGGGAAACAGTTCAGCTGACACTTTTTTTCTGATCACAGAGTGGTCAGAAGTGGCAAAGTTGAAGCTTCAGCAGTATCCTGTCCTGGAATATGGTAGTAGTACCTAGTGGCAAAAGCCAGGTAAACTTACACTGAGATGTAGGTGGTTAATTTTACTATCTGCCTGAGTACCGTGTATTGTCTGGATATGAAATGTTATCAAGGGGTCACAACCTTCTACGTGAAGATGCAAAAATTCTGCATTCTTCCAAGAAAAGTAATTACCAAGTTCTTAAACACTAGATTCTCAAAATTTCCTTGCCCTGAATTACTAACAGTGTTTGATCTGCTTGGAAATCGCTTAAGAGGAGTATGCTGATACATAAAGTTCTTGATCTAGCAGTATATCTCATAAAGAAGAGCAAACGTAAACAAATGGTTCATATTTTAAATACTTTCTAAAATATATTTATAATCGCTAATATTCACTCAAAGGAAAATAATCTGGAGCAATACTAATTTGTACAGCTGTGATATAGGAAATTTGTCCATAAGCACATCTGTCTTTCCTTAACTTTATCTAACAGCATCTGTCTCAAAAGAAATGATGACAGGCCTTCCAGGGGTATGAAGTGGTGGGCATTCATGGCACAAGTGCATACATGCAGACATGAGTCCAGTGCATCCACTGAACAACTGCCAAGGGTTATGCTGTGAAAAAAGACTCGGATGTTGCCATTTATCACCAGAACCTGAAATGGAAACGGGCACAGCAAAGCAGCCTGCTGGGTGCATCTGTTATGCCTCACTGACCTACATACACAGAGCATGAATAACCCTCTATCTGCCTTGCTCTCCACCTGTTGCTGCTCTTTACATGTGTGCTATGCTGAGCACAACAGATCTGCATTGCCTTCATTTTGTACCTTCTAAATCTTGCCCATGTATTGAGGACTGCTGCAGTGGAGCTAGCAAGACTTCATACAGTAACTGCTAAATACATCCCTCAATACTTTTCCCCCACTTTGATGATGAAGGCTTACTTCTTGAGTGCCTTCTCTCCCATTCTGCTATTTATGACACTATGAATTGAACTCATGAAGACAGCCTGGTTTTGCTCTAGTCTTTGTATTTATGTTAGTGGACTTCCCTGCTAATCAGTGGAGTTGCAAGCATCAGGTTTTTGAAGGCATCCTTTTCTCTGCTTGGCGTGATAAATATCAGTCTTGTTTTTTGAACACAACTCAGGCATTGAAGAAGACTGCTCTGTCTCCTGCCTGCCAGTGGATCTGACTTTGGCAGTCAGCTGTACTGCTCTGCCATAGAGCTGGAGCAGTGTGAGTACCGAGCTGCAAGTGACAACAGCTCAGGAGCCAGGTATCTATGTATATGTTCCTTGCTGTGAATGCTCTGGGCTGAACTCGGTGCTACTGTGTATTTGTGCAGAAGGGGAAGCAATTGTAACACTGCTCCAGCAGAAGTGTTCTGCTTTACCAAGAGCACAGCATGTCTATGTATGTGTAGTAGCACAATTCAGGTCCTCAAATACTTTTTCTACTAGTTACTGCTAGATGAGAAACTATAGCTGTAAACAGGGTCTTGGCAATGGCCATGATTCATCAGAAAGCTTCTAATCTGCTGACCTAAACTTAACTACCTAGTTTAATTCTAAATCGTTTTTTAAATACCAGACTTCTTCCTGAATCTGACCATAGGCCTGCATTGTTTCTAAAAACTGGACTCGTGCCTTTTGATACTGAGGAGCAGTGCTGTCCTTACAACTTCAAACAGTCACCATTTCTGTCGTACCAGAGACAAAGGTGGTAGCTTTACTTGGCTTGGCAGTTTAAAGATTGAAGACAATTTCTTGCTGTGATAAACTCATTGAGTAAATCAGCCTTTACAGAAATATTTTAATCTGAGAAGTTAGGATTTCTTTATTACAGTAATGTGAGAATTTTTAGAAAGAGAGCTGTTTTGCTGCTTAGTTCACCTCTGCACTGCTCTACACTGGCCTACAGGATCTGTTAAGGAAATTAGGTAACATTCCATTCAGGTTTCAACAAGTGAGAAAGCCAACTCCTCCTGGCTTTTAATTTTTACACTCTACCACTGATTCACACTGCTCCAGTTCCCATGGCAGAGTCCAGACCTTCCTCCTCCTTTAACAGTTCCAAAAATCTAAAGCCCAGATGACTTTATCAACCAGGATCAGTGACGATGCAGCAACCTGCCACTCCCATCTTATTTTTCTGCATCATCCTGTTTAAGAAAACATTTAAATCACATCTAGCACTGTTTTTTCCTCTGCTGTATCTCCAGAAGAGCCAATACCATGTCAAACTGTACCCATGCCAATAAGAATCTTGGAGCTGTTCCACTCAGACCAAATGTAGTTCAATGAGATGTCAATTTCCCTGCAGGGCATTCCAGGTTTTTTCCAAATGGGCTTACTCCATTGCAGAGAAGTGGTATGACTTCTGTCCATCTCTGATGTGGTAAGCTCACAGTCATCACTCCAGAAACAGTAAATTCATCTGCAGTTTGAATGGGGATACTAATAACATTCTGGAAAGATCTACCAACTTGATTTTGGAAGGTCCCAAAGCATTCTTTAACCTCTACACTCAACCTAACATCCCACCTCTGTTCCCCACACTGTTCTTGGCAAACAACCAGATTGTACAGAGAGCAACCCTGGCTCTTTTCCCCTTCCTACGTTTCACCTATGCTTTATGGTTACATCTTGCCCAACACAGCCATTCATGTCTGAATGCCCTGCCCAGGGAGGGATATGTATTTGATCCTTAGCAAGGCTCATCCTCCCCACCTGTTACTTGTTTGGCAAGTGACCCCAAATTTCAGGGTTTAAAGCCCTGAAGTCATAGATCCACACCCAACTGAAAGCAGCAAAGCAAACCAGTTTGAGCAGCTGGTAACAGGAAAAAGCTGTATTTGCTGTTTGCACTGCCATGTGCTCCACCCAGAACTGTCATTTAAGGTCCTGCTTCCAGTAAGAATCCTGGCTGCCCACAAAAGGAGCATTAAGGGACTTTCACTAGATGCGTGCAGAGGATATCAGAACAAGAATGCAGAGGAAAATGTGTTATTTCTCCGTGCCAGCCTGGGAAAAGCTGAGCCCCCCTGGCTTTGGCTTCCCAATTTCTGGCAATGCTGTGGCAGCTGCGTACCAAGCAGCAGAAGTAAATGGTACCTACACAACTGGCATTTTAAATGTTACACTGGCTTTTGGTACCTTAAAGAGCTCCTCTTCTTAAAGACATTAATGGTACTTTCTACTATCCCAGAGTTCTTATGGCAAATGCATACTAAGAGGAGGTACATATGACACAAGTATTGTGTCTCCTCTCCCAGAACATTATATAGACAGTTGAGCAGGCAAGAGGGGAAGGAAAGAAGGGGAAGAGGCACAGTTAGGACTTGCATGTAATAAATAACTTCTTCATATGGAGGCATTTTTAAGAGATCTCAGGGTTTTCCAGGCAAGTAATTCAAGGGTGTGTACAGGCTTGAGAGATGATGAAGTGCACCTTGTGATCACAGAACACACACAGGAGCACAAACAAAGGCTTTGTAGATTACAGTACATAGGGGGCAGATGGTTTGCTACTGAATATACAGCACTACAAACCCTTGATTTCCATCAGGTACATTCATCTTCAACTAGAGATTAGTTGGAGTTGCTTCTTTATTTAGTCTAGACTCACACATTCTGTCTTATCTTTGCCAGTGTTCACTTTCAATAACTTTCAGCCCACCTAATGGCAGGCACATTTAAGGCACTGAAACCCATGAAATGCTTTCTTGACCATTTCTTCCTCAAATGACTATGCTGATATTAAATAGGAGGCAAAAGGTCCTTCAAGTTCTGTGCAATTTTAGAACAACAAAGCTAACTTTAAGCTAGTCTTTATAGGCTTCCATTTCACATTGCACTTATGTTACAGTGCAAACTGAAGTGTATCCTTATAAATTCTCAGAATAAATTCATCATTCAATTTTCTCACTCCTTAAATGCACTATATTCTCAGTGTTATCCCACAGGGAACGGAAGAGTAGTTGGATCACATGAAGATTGAAGCTTCTTATCTATCCTAGGAGGAGCAGCAGCAGCTAGTTGCAATGGAATGTAATGGCTTTTTTGGATCAAGACAACATTCTTCAGATGCTTAGTCCTAGAGCACTCTGTCACCCCCTCCCTTCCTACAAGGGGAGCATAAGTATCTGTTTCTCTAGAAGTTAATAATGTGTCTCCAATAAGCTTTGCTTCACCAGTTCAAGCAATAGAAAAATTACCTTTAGTAATTTTAGAAATTGTAATAATTACCAGCGTTTTGTTCCCTATAAAGCTGCTGTCCTAACACTTGTGGTTTTATAGTCTCTTTTGTCCTCATCATAGCAAGAAAGTAGTTCTTATACCACCCAAGCTGGAGTTTTAGTGCTACAGAAAACCACTCCCACTTATTTTATAGACAAAGTGAGGCTTATGCAATGCTATTAACACATTAGGGCATAACATCCCAAGGACAATTTCAATCACAACACTAGTTAGTGATATTTTAAAAACAATCCAAACAACTTTAGGAATGTTATGTCATTCCAGCCTAGGTACTTCTAAGTGTGCAACTGACTCTTAAAATGAAAATGGCTATCATATAATGGCTAAGAGGCTCACAATTCACACATGAAAGCTTCTGTAAAAAGCTGGCTATTCTCAAGTACTTAGCCAATAGGTAATCTGTGTTCATTTTTGCAGAATACATGAGAGAACTGTGCAGTCGTTCATGCATTGTTTAGCATCAGTGTCATACATACCAACATGATGTGTAAATCCTGTTGGGAATGATTCAGATTGGACCCAGTCCCTGCCTTGTGCCCAAGGCACCCATCCTGACATCTGACTCCGTACAGACCATGACATCAGCTACAAAGTGGATGCCCTGGATGAATTCAGGTGTGGACCTAAATGAAAGCTGGAGTTCTGCCTCTGCTGGAGCTGCACTGCCAGGAATACTGGGCTAATGCACTATGTCTAGAAGCTGCAAGAACCAGTGCAGGTGCTGCAGGCTTGGTGTGGGCTCCAGGGACATCTCAACAGTGTGATAGGCTCAACCTTTGGATTTAACGGGGCTTTGCTCTCTGCATGGCTGAATAGCCTTAGTAATTATGGTGTATTTTAAATGGGTTTTGAGTTCATGTAATTTCCTGCTATTTTTTTCATGTTAGTAAACACTACTGGCTATATAGAATAGTCACTATGACATTTAAAATAAACTTCCTATGGATCTGTTCACAAAAATAATAGCAGAAAGTCAGGAAATGATGAGAGTCTCCTGCAAGATATTCTGTAAACAAAGATTTTGTAAATGCTACTTGGTGTTCACTGTTGCAAACCTTCAGAGAATACCTTCTCCAGCAGATATTTTACATCCAAGCTAGCTACACTGAGCACAAGAGTTATTGTGAGACCATTTGGCAAAGGCAATGGTTTAATCGCAGGGGAGGATATTTTCTTTCACATTAGGAAAGGGAGGTTGATGTTTTATTTCTTGCAGTGCAATAATAGCTAAAGGCACTTGTCCAGAGTGTTCTTCTGGGTTATTCAAGCTGTTGTCAAAAATAAATACAGTCCTGAACAACCCACTGCCTCTTAGTTACACCTCTGCTTTACATTTAACAAGGGAGGGTATCTCATTTCATTTTGACCATTTTAGGTAGCCTTTCAACTTAAGAATTAAGCTCTTCTTCCTAAATGGGAGAATTATTTTGTACATATATAGAAGTAAAATGTTTTATTGTAAAATTGTTGCTGAAACCTAAGTGCTTAAAAAGTGCATTTCTGAATCCTAAAGCTACATCCTTCATGTATATGTCATATGTGTTATGGAGAGACATATCAGACATGAGCTTTTCCAGTATTTTTACCACTATGACCAAGTAAGTTAGTAATGCACGCTCCTATTTTCTAAATATTTAAATTCATACCATCATGCAGATGAGACCCTTGTAGATGAGTTTCTTCAGGAATCATTCAGACATGGTATTGCACCCGTTGCCAACGTTAGTGTTGGCATATAATGCAACAACTTCTCCAAACAGTGCAGACTAAGCACAGGATGCCATCCTGAGGGACCAGGACAAGCTCCAGGAGCAGGTCCATGGGAACCTCCTGAGGTTTAACAAGACCAGGTGCTGGTGCTGCACCTGGCTTGGGGCAACCCCTGGATCAGCACAGGCTGGGGATGAACACATGGACAGCAGCCCTGCCCACAAGGACTTGGAGGTGCTGCTGGGTGAGAGGCTGGACATGAGCCAGCCATGGGCACTCCCAGCCCAGAGAGCCAATTGTGTCCTGGGCTGCAGCCAAAGCAGCGTGGGCAGCAGGGGAGGGAGGGGATTCTGCCCCTCTGCTCTGCTCTGCTGAGAGCCCACCTGCAGGGCTGCACCCAGCTCTGGGTGCCAGCACAGCAAGGACATGGACCTGCTGGAGGGAGTCCAGAGGAGGGCCATAAAGATAATTTGAAGGGTGGAGCACCTCTCCTGTGAGGAAAGACTGAGATAATTGGGACTATTCAGCCTGGAAGAGAAATTATTTGGAGTGACTTAACTGGGGCCTTCCAGTACCTAAGGGGAGCCTTTCAAGAAAGCTGGAAAGGGATGTTTTACCAGGGCACGTAGTGACAGGACAAGGGGAAATGGCTTCAAACTGAAAGAGAGCAGATGTAAATTAGGTATTACAAAAAAATTCTTAACTGAATTTTTTCAGTGAAGTTGGTGAGGGACTACCTCAGGTTTCCAGAGAAGTTGTAAATGTCTCATCCCTGGAGGTGTTCAAGACCCAAGGTGGATGGAGCTCTGAGCAACCTGGTCTAGTGGAAGGTGTCCCTTCCAATGGCAAGGGGTTTGGAACTAGATGACCTTTAAAGTCTCCTCCAGCCCAAACTATTCTGTGATATGCAGCAGCCTTTCTCAGCTATTAAATGGGCTAGTGGGAGTAACTCAAGGTGAAGAGCTCTTGGTAGGAAATCCCTGAGCAGAGGCAGCAGAATTTAGAATTGTCAGTATACCAAATGACTCAGATAATCATGCAATTGCATGCTAAAAGTACACTATATGGAAACATAGGGGATTCTTTTTATGTGTAATTACTAAATAGGTCAGGTTGTCTCTAATTTGGCAAGGCTCATATGCATGAACACATAGTTCAGGGTTAGAACCATCTGAATACAAAAAAAAGTATTTATATATCCCTCACACACCTTAAGCATCCCTTCACACTGGAATGTCATTATTGCTTTTTCATAGTATCAGTGAATTTAAGGGTGTTTTACTGACAGCACAGCATTTTCTAAATTTCAGGGAGGAAACACAGACAGTATGTGTGAGTGTATATATATATACACATATATATAGTCAGCAAATGAGACAGAGTTACAGCATGTAGCAAGATTAAAATATTTTCAAAAGTGAAATTAATTATTCCTGTTGTTTTTTGGTTTTTTTCCTTTTTCAGTAAAGAAGTAAGAACAAGAAAAATTACAGACTTTTTATATGTTCTTCATAAGTGGTAATTCATAAAGTAAATAAACTAAATTACTTGATTGCAAGATGGCAACTGTATTTCACGTGTGTAACTGAAACTTGTAAGAAGAGCAAATCTGCATTTAACCAACAACAAATAGAAGCATAAGAACTGCTGGAGTAGAGTGAACACACAGTGGAATTGGAAGAACAGAGAAGGAAGACTGTGCTACATTCTCCTGGTTTAATTTTTCCAGTATTGTGTTTTATTTACTTGCTATTGGTGTTTAGTTGTTCAGAACTGTATTTTAGTATTTGTATTTGGTGAGTTTTAAATAATATTTTAATTAATACCTTGCAAAACATATACGTGAAAATACAGCAGTGTAAGGGAAGGAGTGGGAAAGGAAGTTAACACCTGGTTTCCTAAATATTCTCCTAGGTTTTTCCCTCCTTCCAAAGATACAGAAAGTAAAACTCACTGCTTTCATGAAGCAAGATCAAACTGCAAACATAATCTTACAAATAGTGCTGCTATTTGGCTCAAGACACAGCTGTAACATTCAGTTGTTATTACAGCAGTTTCAATATCTACTTTATTGTAAACTCAAAGTGAAACCATAAAGTAGTAACTAGTTAAGCCTGAAAGTTCCCCATGAATTTAACTTTTCATGTACTTAGTTCTCTCAAAGCAATCTCTCTGTGTCTTACTTTAAATAGAACCAGTCTTATCTTAATGATGGAGGATTTAAATAGGTGACCCATGTGAACATCAGCTATGCTTTCAGAAAGGTGCCAAAATGCTGCTACTTACTCCAAGTGCAAAACTGGTGACCATCTGCATTGACTTGAGTGACAGTCAGTGCTATGAAGACAGTATGAACTGGAACATACACCAAAAAGTGATAACAAATGGATTTCTGATACTGAAAAGGATACATCTAATTCACTCTGCAAGGAAAAGAGATAGACAGCCATTAGTTACAGTTTGATCTCTTATCTCAGATGATCTCATCTCATAATCATTAAACATTACACATCCCTTCAAAGGATGAAGTCTTCAAAATAACAATAGAAAATTTTAGAGTGATTCAGATTTCTGTTCTGGACTGGGCAACTAGATGCTCTTTCCTGCAACACTGCTTTGCTTTACATGTGTTACCTGTCTCTGTAATCAAAGCTAATGTTTTAGTTAAAAATACCCACTGAGGTCACCTACAAGTGACAATTTGAATATAGGCAGTGTCATCTGAGTGCGTGGGTGGAAAACCAGCAGCTCTAATCATGGCAGTTCCAGCCCTATATTCTCTCTTCCTCCTTCTGCAAAACCAGGATGTTAATGCTAAGTTTACACAGTTAAAGTTGTTGCTGCAGATAATTTCAACAGCAAAATCTAGACACTGTACATACCCATGGCTGTGGTAGTGGCTGCATGTATTAGGAAAGGCAAGGCAACTCCAAGCTTTGGACCCTTAGCACTTCTAAGTATTCTCCAGCCCCAGCAACACAAATCATATAGTCATTATTTCCCTTCTATTTTTGGATTTACCCCAAGCAGTATTAGTCATTTAACCAAAAAGTCTGAGTTAGAAGCCCTTGTGGTCTCTCTGCAGTCAGCAGAAGAGATGGGGATCTTCACCAGTTGACTCGGCACACTTGAGGCATGAGTCACTTTCTCGAGATACTCATCAGTCTCCACTGCCAGTAATGGGAGCTTAGGATGACCAAATTTCTAACTTAGGTGCCTCAGTTAAATAGCTAAACTTAGAAAGAATTAATCACAGCCTTAGCACTTCAGATCTTGCAGAGTTGGGTGGAGATTCTGCAGTCGCTACTAAAAGAGGGAATCTTTACCTGCTATCTAGAGAATTGTAGTTTCATTCATGGTTTAAACGTCATTTTAAGGCAGAGTAAAGCTGGTAGGGTTTTACTGGTAAAATTGCTACTACTTCTGTGGTTTAAAGATGATCTAAACTGGACCACTTCTCGTCTACAGGCCTCTGCTGAGTAACTCTGCCATTCTTCAATTTGAAGTTTTTAATGCATCACAAAAATTGCATTTTAAGAGCCCAATCAGTTTAAGTTTTCTCAGCATTAAAAAGTAGTTGGAGACATTGGAATTTTGAACAGTATGCAGATTTTTTCCTGGGTAGCCATATAAAGGTGAAGGGGACTCAGAATTACATCTCACAAGCAACTTTGAAAGCTTTCCCCCTAATTCCATTAATGTTTGTTCTCATATTTGAATTCAAGCTCTGTGAACTCCATTAGATAAAAACAGAGTATGTGAGAATGTTTAAAGCTCTCAAGTCTAAAAATAATAGATGACAAAATGTCCTTCTAGAGTGGGACATGTTTTCTCTCCTTTCCCAGAGTTCTGTCTCCATTGTCATCATCATAATTTGGGATTCTGCTAAAATTCTGCAAATGCTAAGCAGTAATCTGTACTTGTACAGATTTGTACTTTCTTGCTGTGTGGTTACTGCCAGAAACCCCAGCTAGAATTACAGCCCTTGTCTTAGTGCTCTGCCATTTATTGTGTTATATGATATTAAAACCAGAACCATCAAATAGCATGAGATTTCTTTTAGCACCCCCTTTTAGGTTCCTCTAGTCTCAAACCCGAAATGCTATGGAAAATAAAAAAGAAAACAACCAAAAACAACAACCTCTTGCTATGATGAACTCAGCAAATTTCTAACAGCTATCAGTGGTTGGGTTATATGTGTGGTCCAAGGATTATATGTGCTCTGCTTTAATTGAATAAAATTTGAGAGGTGGTTGGCAACTGCTAGCTCAATCAGACAAATAAGATGTGACTAAACGTTATTGTGCATTCCTGTGCTGCCAAGATCTAATTCCATTCCTAATTATCACTGCTTAGGCTGGGACTACAATCAGCAATTTTAAGAGAAATTCTGAACTCAGTGCAGTCAGAAAGTGATATACTTAGTACCAGCAGTTTCAATGGGCTGGGGCAACGTCAGTCGAGATAACAGCCTAAAAGATTTGCCAAGAATCTAAACAGGGAAGGCTGCAGGTGACTTTTTCAAGCATGTCCTTGAATTCACAGAGGGAGCTCTGCCATGCCTGCTATGGTAGTAGAACTGAGAAAGCAGTTACAGACCCTGCATACTGATACCTTGTATGTACAGTTACCAGTGTAATGCCCTCAAGTACATGGACTACAGAGGAAACTATCCAGTCCTCTTTTCCAAGAGGGATATCCAACACATTTCAGCAAAGGTTAACTGAAACTGTGCCAAAGTATGATTTCAGGTTTGTTTTTTTTTTTTTGTAAGAAGATTATTACAAACCCTATATTAAATAGCAAATGTTCCAACCAGAATTACAATGCTGCATTTTCAAACTTTCTAAAAACAAGCAAGCAAAAAAAAAAAAAATCTCCCACCAAATGGGACAGTGTCATTTTAAGTGGAGCCATGTCTGATGTTGAATCCTTAACAAAATTACTATCTCTATAATAGCTGTTTTATCAGATACCCACTGTTGCCTGACAACAATATGGGGACTACAAGTAGAAACTGGTTTTTGAGGTTTCTTTTGCTCCATTCTTCTGATCTGGTTCAGTGAGAGTGATGTCACTTCCCTGCTTCATGCTTACACCATCTTAATCATGAATGAAATTCATTTGGGGAATATAATGCTATAAAGTGCATAAGAACTGCAAAGTAAAACCCCTTTATTTCTTTAAAACATACAAAATGCCCATGGCTAATTTAAGAGTATATGACCCAAAGAAACCCCACAAAACCTATAAACCCATGCTTTTCTAGCAGAAATATTTCTGGTATTCCTTGGCTGATAATTTATAGCCCATGTATACTTTTACTTCTCTGAAAAATCAGCTCATACTGCCTTTCCCCATGATAATATTTATCAAATTCTAAATATTAAGCATTTTTCTCCTTTGATTTATTCTCTGAAATGACACTTTCACCAAAGTTTTGAAGAAGATGTTTCATAACAGATTCAGCGTCTCACTCACCACTCTGCTGAAGTATTTGTCCAAAACTTCCACAAAATTATGAATTAGTTCATATACTGCCATCTCATTCTGAAATTAAAACCAACTGAATATTAAATCAATATCTAGAAAATGTAATAGTATTCTTTGTGTTCATTCAGCTTGTGGTGAATGAAAAGCCACTAGACAATAGAGTAGGCCCTCTGTTTGGGCCATGTAGTGACCCTGCCCAGAGCTGGGCAGTGCTCTGGGCAGAAACTCCAGGCCGGCCACACAGAGCAGCTCTGCAACAGCCAAGGGATTCTGTCACCCGGGCTGCTGCCATCCCACTGCAGCCTTTGTCCCACCCCCTCCCAGCTCAGCTCGATGGACACACACGGCTAACTAGGTTAAGCCTACCCATGCTGAAGTCACACCAGCCAGCTGTAGCACAGAGCCAGCCTCTGCTGGGTGATTTCTGCAGCAAAGCCAAAATACTTTGTCCCAAATTGCCTGCCATGATAGCCCTGACTCGGAGACAATGTGGTAGGCAGCAGCTGCCTTCCACACCACCCTGTTAAGGTCTCCAACAGTAAGTGCTGAATTAATTTCTGAGAACCAGTTATCAGTGCAAACACTAAGGCCTCCCAGGTACAACCTGAACAACTGAAATAACAGTACTTGTCAGCTTTCAGATACCTTTTCTTCCTTTTTTGAAAAGCAAAATAAATTGGCATCTTTGTAGCTGACAGTATAGGAATTTTTTCCTTTGGCCAAGGACATTTAAAACAGTGAGAAGTCACTAAGATGAGACAGCTGACCCGGCTGTAATGCTAACACTTATTGAGAAACCCCACCTCACGTAAATTAGTGCAGAATTAGTACAAGGCTCAGGAAGACTACCTCATGGTAACAGTTCATTCTGCTGCTAAAGACCAAAATCAAACATAGCACACTTGCTTTTATACCTCTTACTTCACAGAAATAAAAATTTTGAGGGGAAGGGATTTGTTTGGTTTTTTGTTGTTTTGTTTTGGTGGTTTTTTGTCTTTGTTTTTTTTTTACAGTGACTCCTTGAAATTCTCTAATTGCTATTGAAGAATTCCATACTGGATGAAGACTTGAGCTCTAGCCTGTGAAAATCACTATAAACATTCATTGCAAGACAGTATATAATTTCTTACCTCTGTCTGGTCAATGCCAACAACTATGAAAAGGGCTGCATACTGTCGGTACACCAGCTTGAAGTCCTTATACTCAATGAAAGAGCACTAGGCAGAAGCAAAATGAGTCAAATAGAGCAGCTGCCATTTGAGCATACAACATTGCTCAAAGGGCCTGAGCTTTCAGGTTCGTCAGACCCACAGAGAACATGGATTTCCCAAGATTCATCAAGTTTAAGCTGAAAGAAATTTAGTACGGTAACTGTTACACCACGCTTTTCATCTGCTGGCAGAAAACATGCTACCACTTTTTAAATGGAAAAACTGAAACGTGCAGAACTGAGGTGACTTGTTTGGGGTTATAAAGGCACCCAGTACTTCCCCATCATTTTCATTTGCAAGCCCTTTCAAAAAGAGACCTAGAGGTAATTTTCCTATTTAAAATATTATCAATATTTTAATGCAAAAATTGAGCATATTGGCCTTCCAGAGCCAGTGGGGAATGAACACGTCTTTGCCAACAGGAGGGAGCCAGGAGATGGCGCCGTTTCACGCCGCTGGAGGAGACGCCGCCGCCTTTCCCGGTGTCATTCCGCTCGGTGCCCGAAATGGCAGCGGCAGCGCCGGCAGCTCCTGCGCTGGAGTCTGTGCTCGGAAAGGCCCTCGCAGGAGCAGCACGAAGACGTTCACTCCTTTAGCCACTGTCAAAGCTGCGAACTAAGTGCCTTATAAGAACTGCTATTTTTATTGAGGTTTCCTACAATAAAGTATGCGAGGAGTGCTGTGCAAGAGCACACATCATTAATGAAAAGTGAAGAAGCTGACTTCAGAACACAAACCAAAAAAACTTCATTCACTGTCCAAGTCACATAGTTCTCCTCCAATTCAAGTCAATGTGCAAAAGTTTCGTGCTTTTCTTAAAGAATCAATGATTTAATTAAGAGAGCAATGAAAATCTCAACTTTTATCCAAAAAATTTTCAACTTCTATGTTTTCTGACTTTCTTGCAGAACAAGTGAACACTTTTTTTGAATAAAGAAGTCTAATACAGAGGCCTAAAAATTTGTGTTTCCAAACTCCTCTGTGCTTTAGATAATATTTTCATAATTTGGAATCCTCTATCCTAAGTATAAACTCAGAGATGTCAGTACTCTGCCTTCTACCTTCTGGCAAAACAGTAATATCACTCCATCCATCTCTATCAGACAAGCAATACAAGGATAAAATGAGTTTTTCCTGGGCTTCTGAGCTTCTTCAAACAAAGAAGAGGAATCTTCACGACAGTGATACACACAATTCCAAAAACTCTGTAAGCCTCAGAAAAATCTATTTATTCAATAGAGAATAACAGTTCAACTGACTGAACCCATAGTCTAGAAACTCAATCTTTTTATCATGGGTACAAATGAAATAATGACCTGTGATAGACACTGATAGGAATTATCAACAGAAAAGGTGTGAGATGTGGATAAAATAAAACCTACAAAACCTACCTCATCCTTTGAACGTGAGAGACAGTTTTGGATTACTTCAGCTTCCAGCATTGTCCGTTTATTAATTTCTACATGCTCATAATACCTGGACAGTCTTGTTTGACCTTGTTTGTTTACCATAAGAAAAAATTTTATCATTTCTTTTTTGTTGATTTCAGTGGTAGATTTCAATTTTCGGTGCAGGAATCAAGAGTATTTCTGGAAGCAGAAAAAAAAAAAAGAGTAGTAATACATAGGACTAAAGACTTCCTAAAAGCTATCCAGTCCAGGTATGCATATGTTTATGACTGAGTTTATTGCTAAAACATAGAACATGGAAAAAAAACCCGCAAATTTTCTGCACACATCCCATGGAAAAACACCCTTTTTTCCCCACACAACTATTCACAAACTATCTAATAAATGACAGCTTTCACATTTGAAATTTTCACATTTCAATCAAAATAATTTCTTGATAGGATTTGGGAAATTGGAGGAGTAAACAATAACTTCTTCATAACCATAAATCTACTCACCATTTTCTTCCTGCATGCTAACTTTGCAAACATCAAAAATTCGCCCAATACCAAACCACGCTAATACAGCTCCTAAGAGCAAAATTTGCCTATAAGCACTTCTTTTTCCCCCTGACTTGTATTTAACAATTACATTCATACCATTGTCATATCAAATTGAATGGAGAGATGACACAGAGAAATGCATCGGCCCCAATACATGATCATTTCTTTAATGCAGAATGAGAGACTCCTAAGAATTTGGGTATCTCCGGTATCAACATATACCTTGAGCTAGACCAGGAGCTACTGAAATCTGTCTTCTCCTGTCTGATTTCCCACACTGATAAAAAAGGTAAATTCTGCACTTACTGAAAACAAAAGTGTGGGTCTTCAATAGCTAAAGAGAAATTGGTTGACATTAATTACTCAAGAGAGCTTTATCTCAATATAAATAAATATTAATCCACTCAACACCACTGAAATATAACTGTAGAATATAAATATACCACATGCAATGTACAGTGAAAAAGGGCATTAAAAAGAGCACAGCACATGCCAGAATCTGCTTCCTAAATAACTGACACCTCTGATGTTTTGAAAAGCATGAAAATAGAGTAAACTGCAGATGTAATTTTTTGAAATAGAAGTTCTGGGTTATTTTCTTTAATGCCTGAGAACAATCACAGTAATGTTTTCCATCTGACTCTCTATCTGCATCCCAGACTTATTGGCCCAAATAATCCTGAGGTTTGTGCATTGGAAATACAGCAACTACTGCAAAAGTTATTCCTTTTTTTCCAGTTCTGAAGAATTGGTCCTTACCTGGTGCACCTTAGGTCTCACAGCTTCTGTGACAAAGTCTAAACAGAAAACAACTATCAGGAATCCACCAAACAATACAGTGTAGCCCTTTGAGTAAAAACAGTGTATCCTAATGCAAAAAGCAAAAGGGGAAAAAACACAATGCAAGCTCCATAAGTGCTGTATCATATTATTAGGAACTTGATTAAGCTGGCTATATACCATCCATGGGTGACAAATCTTCCATGACAGTGATGCAACAAGTCCCAATATATTGTGCTGACATTAATTATTGCTTACTTCTGATTCCCAGTGGTCACTGTTTTCTGAAAGGAAAGCCACCTCTTTTACCACCACTTGGTTCTCAAGGAAGTGATCCACTTTTACTCAGTGTACTGTGGTTTACTCTATCTACAAAGAAGTTTAGATTTCCATGTATAATTTCAAACGTATTTTTACTAATTTGACTTGATACTGAGAATTCATTCTTAGCTGAGTGACACACAGTTCAGGATCAGTCCTCAACACAACAGAATCTATTCGGAATCATTACAATTTCAGAGCTTTCTTACCTCCTCCAGGCATGTGAAGTCTCTTCAGGAAAGCACTTCTGTTGTGTCACTCTGACAGCAGTTGTGGATGCTGGTCAGTGCTGCTGCTGTGGTACACGTGGCTTGTGCACTGCACCCAGGGCTTCTGAATCGGCACAAGTTTGTCTCTGAGAAAGAATCAACCAGGTCATTAAGATTAAAAAAGGGCCCAGATAGAAATGTATAATGGGATCTTCACTGTTGGATGGCAAGTAGACTGACATTGATGACTAAATGGAAATCTATATAATCTTTGTTGTGTTTAGTATATGGCTCTTTTTTCCCCTCCTACATTCTATTTTGAATTGCTGCCTGAAGTTAGAGTTGCAATAAGATGTCTTAGTATTTTTAAGCATAAAGTTGAAATACTAAGATGATGTAGTCAGTTTTTGATAAAAACTTTCCAAGACAGACAAGAATGAACAACTCCTTCCAGCTTGGAATGAGGCCCCTAGCAAGAGCCAACCTCATGACAGAAGGAACCTGAAACTTTAAAGCTACTTAAGAAGGAGCTGCGGCATGAAAGAGAAATAATCTAAGAAATGCTGCCCATTGTTTTAAGCAAGCTCAGACGCAGGAGACCAACTTCAAAAGATGTCTGCCCATGCTAAGCAGATAGTAAGAGTTGTGTAGACAGCTTTTCTTTTTTCATCTGAGTTTTACACTTCATCTTTCTGTTTGGCACTGTTGAAACAAGAATTAACAGTTTTCTGTTTTAAACCAAGCTATTAATAATTTAGTTATAAATGATACCAAGTGCTTGAGAACAGGAGGACAGGGAGAACAGTACAACTGCCCCAGGAGCACTGACGGAGCTGTTGTACTTTGAGTTACTGTTAAGCAATATGCAACAGCAAAATATACAACAGCAAAATATACAACAAATTCATATGTATGATCCTATTACAGGATTGGCCCCTAATCCTAATTATTCCTTTATTAACCTAAGCTTTGTACATGGTTAATCCCTTTCTGATGTTATCACTATTTTATCTGCATGTATCCTTATGAATGGCCGGGATTGTTTTACAGATGAAAATATTTAGACCAGATTGTTTTTTTTTAAATTTCCACAAACGTTTTTACCCAGAATAGACTAAAAAAAGAAAAAACAGAGGTAGAACCATAGTAGCACTCAAAGTGTTATCTGTAATTTATGAGACAATTATTATTCATAGGATTGGAAAGCATAATCAACAGGTTTTGAATCTGTAGGAAAGAGGTCCACTCTTTCTGTAGCCATTTCTGTATTTTCCCACCAGCCCCAAAGATAGCTTTCAAGATTTTAACCAAAAATTTTGTTCATATAAATGGCAGTATAAGCACAGTTTTGTGCAGAAAAAGTGGAATAAACTAACAAGCTCAAATAATAACTTTGTAAAAATTTACAAAAAGTACAAAAGCACAGCTGACTTTGAGAAAAATGCTAGTGTTAAAAATATCTATGTGGTTTCTTTATTTCCTTTAGAACTAATTCTGAAAAAAACACTTGTAGTAGTAAAAGCATTTGCTTGCACAATTTATGGAAAAAAGGGAAATGACTGAGTTTTGTTTCTAACAAACAAAATTTATTTCTTCACTTTTCATCTTGGCTTTCAGATACAGAAATGAGTTAAAATGAGTTTTGCATATATAGGATGTAAAGAAACCTGTGAAGTAAATAAACAAAAAGCATATCTGTGCCTGTTGATGGGTAAAGAAGCTGCATTCCTTCACGTTCTTTGTATTTGAGAAGCTACCTTTTATGATCAATAATCAGTAATCTACTTTAAAAGCCAGCTACCTTTCTTCTGATACAACTCTTACATGCTTTTTGAGCGTTCTCACGCACATGTCTGCGTGTATCCATGCACATACACACAGATTACGATGCTTTTATGCATGCAGCATCCAATGGTTCAGGGGAATTGGTGACAAGATGCAAGTCTTTCATATCTCTGCCATTATTTTGCTCATTTTAGTAATGAAAAGGCATTACTATCTGAAGGCTGTTTGTCAGAAATGAATAGGCTCTCTCATTCCAGGTCACTGGACAACTATCTGCATCACAAATGCGCTTAGGAACTGAAGACTGGAAGAGACTGTCGAGATCCTGATGGACTGTCAAGTCCAACTCTCTCCATCCCAGTCAACCATGCATTAGAAATTGTGTCCAGAACAGCCTATGGTATATGCTTCCTGCATGTCCTGCATACCCAATCTACAAATCACCTATGGAACTCTACTACTGAATGAAGACTACCTATAAACAAAAACCTCAGAAGGTACCGCCTGGGGAAGATGTAAAAAGTCTGGAAACTGCAAACTTTCCTTCAAAAGACATTACCTTCTGGAGTGACTAAGTAGCACTCTCCTTTACTTCCCTTACAAAATACATCTTCTGTAAAGATAAATGGGCATGCATACAGATGACATACGGTTTATCTACTGTGATTTAAATATGAGCTGTTCCAGTGTGTTAGATCTCACCCTCATTAAAGTATCTTTTGCAGATAAATATCTATGAGAGAAAACTCATATTGTGATTGGCCTGTGTGACTCACACTGCCAGGCTGACATGGTTCAGGAGCTGCTTCCAGGACATGTCAGCTCCGCAGGCTGCATAACCACATGAGACACCTCAAAGTAACTTGTCCCTGTTCGAGTGACACTCCTTTTCAGATAACAGCTGAGACCTCACAGAGAGGCAAAGCCTGCAATACCTGTTCTGCAGATAAAAAGATCTTAAGTCTCCCAGGCCAACCCAGCTGATTCTACACTCAATAATATAAAGCATACTTTAAATATAATTTTAACTATTCCTCTGGTATAGATACAAGCACTGAATTTAGTTTGTCACAGATTTCACCAATATTTATACATAACCTGACACATAAATTATAAAAAAAGAAACACAACCTAAGTTTGAATTGTACTTGCAGTACAGCTGTAATTCAAATTAGACATGCGTCTCTCAAACTACAACCACTCCAGTCAATGTCTACAGATTTAGAAGTATTTTAGTTATTTCAGTCTAAGAAAGGTTTGCAACATCCTAGGGCTCTTAGCTAGAGTGTAAGAGATAAAATCTTGCAAAGAAGAAATGGCATGAGTACGTATTTACAGAACTGCTTCACCAAGAATTAAAAATAAATGTCAGATAGAACTACAGGCAAATAATGTACTGCATTCTCCAACTCTAAACAAGTTGATTTTCTGGATGCAGAGATCTAATGGCACTGCATGTGTGTGTGAAATGTAGAAGCACAGAATATCCTGAGTTAGAAGGGACCCACAAACATCGAGTCCAGCTCCTGGCCCTGCACAGAAAATCCCAAAAGTCACATCCTGTGCCCAAGAGTATTGTCCAGAAGCTTCTTGAACTCTGTCACTCACTCAGCTTAGCGCTGTGACCACTGCCCTGGGGAGCCTGTTCCAGTGCCCAACCTCCCTCTGGGTGAAGAACCTTTTCCTGATATCCCACCTAAGCCTCTCCTGGCACAGCTTCAGGCCATTCCCTCGGGTGCCCTGTCACTGGGCACCACAGAGAAGAGATCAGTGCCTGCCCCTCCTCTTCCCCTCAAGAGGAAATAATTGACTGCAGTGAGGTCTCCCCTCAGTCTCCTCCAGGCTGAACAAACCAAGTGACCTCAGCTGCTCCTCATAGGCCTTCCCCTCCAGGCCCTTCACCAAATGTAGAACAAAATGGGTTACACTGGAATGAAAACATTAATGAAAATTTAAAAATGGCTAAATTTTTAAATGACAGAGGCATGAAGCACAAGCAGGTGTAGCACACAAACAATTATTTTTATATTTTTGTTTATTGAGCTTCCTATAGATTTATTGCACAAAACCATGTAGCAAATAAAGACCACAAACATAAACAGAACCCTTAGTCTTCCTACTTTTGTTCTGTCAGTGGACAAGGCTTTAATAAAACCACGTAATATTTTAAATTTACCAGTAATTTTTGCATTCTAGTTTGTGACTGTGCCCATAACAATTCATCAAAAAGATGAAACAAGTAGGTCTGTGTGGCTTTAAAATAAAACACTGTGTTCAATTTCAAGACAGGGATTTTTTAAAAAAGCAACCTTAATTATCTAGGGAAGTCAAGGGAGGAAGGAAAGAATAAAAACATTTTCCTGTGCTGTTGTCAAAATGCTGACTGAATATAGTAACAGAATTAAACTGCAAAAACTCCCATATATTCAGGAATGAAGAATGTCCTGGAGAATTGGAGCTAAAAAAGGTTAAACTAGTTATGAGCTAAGTCTCAGTTTTTAATAATGATTAGGTAACTGTCAGTAGACAATGAAAAGAAATCAGCTGAGGTGGAAAGGAGCTGGATTTAGATTGCCTAACTGGTATGGAATCAGGAAGAATGGACAATGACATTTTAGTAGGAAATGATTTAATGGAGAAGAAAGGAAGGACTGGATGAACTAACCGAAGCATCAACACACACCTAAGGAGAGACTGGTAAAGAAAGGAAACACCAGTACTGAGACAAACATTTTTTTTTTCCAGTAATTGACAGAATTCCAGGTCTGTAAAGAATGGACCTTTTTTGGAAACTACCCATGTAGTAAATGAGCACAGCATGTAAAAATTTTGAAGAGAGGCAAAACCAAAGACCTACCTTACTTAAAATGGGTGACCAATGGATCATTTGAAATAGGATGTGATGATAATTTTTAAGTATTACATTTCAGAGTAGTATTTTGCAACCGAGCCAATTTCACCATATTCAAACTACAGCCTCAAACACTGCATTGCTATCACTGATAAAACTGAGCCAGATAAAACAGACCAGTAATTTCTTGCAAAACCGTCGTCACGTGGAAGAGTTTTGAATAACAAACATGGTGCACTCTTCCTCCTCAAGGGGGGAATACATTACACACATCACAACCGAGGTATCATGAAGATGACTAGAGATTAGCCAGCTTCCAGAAACATACTATAAATTTAATACATCTATTCTAAACCACCTCTTTGTAGGGCAAACGCAGAGCACCATTAAATCGCGCAGAGTCTCAAAAACTGAAGTGTTGGACCCGCGCTGCGCTGGCTGCGCGCCGCTTTAGGACGCAGGCCCCGGCCTGGCCGCATTCCCGCCGACTCTTCCCAGGGCGTTCAGCACTCCCGAGCCGCGGGGCGAACCTCGCCGCCAATTCCGACTGTCACCCGGGGCAGACGGGAGCCGCCCGGCCGAGCCCCAGGCCGCCAGCCCCGACACCGACCGACGCGGGTCCGCCCCTCCGCAGGAAGCGCCTGCCAGCCCCGTGCCCGTCCCGCTCCCCCCGGGCGCGGCGCTCACCTCCCTCCCGCGCAGGCGCGTGGGGCCGCAGGAGGCGGCGGCGGAGGCCAGGCCGCGGTTTCCCGGCAGGCGCCGCTCGCTCCCCGCCCGGCCGGGTGCGAGAGTGGGAGGGCCGCGGGGCTGTAATGGCGGCTGGCGGCGGCTCCGCGCTGCGCTGACACCCGGACCCGCTCGGCGCAGCCCCCCCGCCCGGCCCGCCCCCTCCTCCCCGCCCCAGCCAGCGCCGCTCGCCCCCTCCCCGGCCCCTGCACCCGGCCCCCGCCGCGGGACGAGGAGGAGGGCTCCCCGCAGACAATGGACGAGCAACCTGGAGCCGGAGGAGGCGGTGGGATGGCGGCCGCCCCGAGACCGCAGCAGCCGCCGCCGCAGGCGGGTGGGAACATGAACCTGCAGTCGGCTGGGGGCTGCGTGGGGGCCGGAGCCGGCGGAGGAGGAGGGCAACAGCCACAGCCTCAGGGCCCCGCGGCCCCGGCCGGTCAGGAGGCGGCGGGCCCCGCCGAGCTGTCCCGGCCCCAGCACTACACCATCCCGGGGATCCTGCACTACATCCAGCACGAGTGGGCTCGCTTCGAGATGGAGAGGGCGCACTGGGAGGTGGAGCGGGCCGAGCTCCAGGTACGGGGGGCGAGGGTGATCTGGGACTGGCCCGGCTGGCTCCGGGGGCCGGGCCACGCGCGGAGTGCGGGGGC